>JACVEC010000079.1:0-221536 GCA_025215565.1 Flaveria ramosissima | reverse complement strand
TTCTCTCTCTCTCTCGATCTCTCTCTCTCTCTCTCTCTCTCTCTCCCCATTCATATCTATGTTTTTTGTCTACCACCAAAGCACCACTACCACTGATGCCACCGCTGCAATCGCCACCGCCGCAACCAGCACCTCCATGACCACCACCACCACTACCACCCCTATTTCTTCTGTTTCTTTCTCTCTTTTCTCGCAACCAACGTCGTTACGACGGTAGTGATGGGGGGCTATGATGATGGTAGTGGGGGTGCGGGTGGGGGGTGGTGATGGGGGTCGCGGGGTGGTGGGGTGGTGATGGTGGTGGGGTGTGTGGTGGGTGGTGATGGGGGCTGCGATGGTTGTGATGGGAGTCGCGCTGGTATTGATAGGGGTCGTGGTGGTGATGATGGGGGTCGTGTGGTGATGATGGTGATCACGGTGGTGGTGATGGGATTCACGACGGTGGTGAGGGGGTGGCTCTAATATAGAGAAAATAGTGTGTGTGGGGGGGGGGGGGGGGGCTGTGGTGGTGATGAGGGATGTAGAGGTGGTAAGGAGGGTGCTGTCGTGGTGGTAATGAGTGTGTGAAGGTGGTGATGAGGGTGTGGAGGTAGTGATGAGGCTGTGGAGGTGGTGATGGGTGTGTTGGTTATGAAGAAAAAGATGTTGATGAATGGGTCCTACAAGTTTTTTTATTTATTTAATTTTAGGAGTAGTTTAGTATTTTAACAATGACTTTAACTGAAAAACTAATTGTTTTAGTTATTTAACTCGAATTGAAATAAAAATAAAACAACACACAGCCAAATGAAGAGACATAAAACGTAAATGGGGCATATGACAACTTTGAAACTATAGAGATGCAAACAGTTAAAATGAAAAAACATCAAGAATGCAAATGATAATTTACTAACTTTTATCTCATGAGATACAGAGCCTAGTTCTACCGAGCGGCTGACAAAAAGAGTCACCCGATGCCACTTTACATAGGTATCGGGGTGGGACCAAATTGGTTGGTGATGTAAATTTGTCTTACACTTTACACTTTACGTACGAAGGTGTTTTTCATGTGTTAAATCGATGACCTCAAGATTAAAAAGTAGTAATTACAAGTTGCTCCAAAGCATCGCTCTCGACTCTCAAGGAGCCTAAAAACCCCTAAGTGTAAGAACGAGTAAAACTTAAAAATAATAATTTAAAAATAACTTTACTTAAAGGAAAATTCCCCGCAAGTGGGCCATTGACTTATCTTAAGCATAAATTTAATAAACGCCACATAAACAAACAAGACGTAACTACTTAAAAAACATTGAAACGGACCAGCTACCCATCACAAATTGCTGTCAAAATTCAAAAAACAAAAAAGTCTTCTCCTTCTACCCCCTTTAAATACAACATAACCCACCAATCTGTATTCGCACTCAATTCCACTTTTTCCCCTTTCTGCAATAATATTATTCAACATTCCCTACATATGGCTTCTGCTACTGATTACGCCCTCATGATTGGCGTCATGATGGCCATCTTCATGGCTAATTCCTTCGTCTCTGCAGATCCTGAATTGCTTCAAGATGTCTGTGTTGCAGATCTTACTTCAGGTACATCGATTTCTTGAAAATTATCTTTCATCCATCGTTTATACCTTTAACCGATTCGATCATATTATCGTGTTTACGTAAGAGTGTGAACAAAACCCATTTTGATTCTTGAAAAAAGCCTGTGTTTTCTGGTTTGTTTTTGGGAGATGATCAAGTGGTTGGTCAAATAGCGTATGCTCAGGGGGAAGGAAGATGAGGGTTGAAAAAGTCAAAAGTCAAACTCAATATCTTAACGAATATGCTACGGTGTTTTTGTGGTGTCGTTATTATTTTTTTGGTATAGACGTGCATATATTAAATATTTATCATTGTTTAAGTCATGTGTTTTCATGTGAGTTCTCGACAAGTTTGGGTGTTCAATTTCTGACCATATTTATGGTTGTGGGATGGAAAATATCTTAATTAAATGCATGTTAAAGCTGTTGAGTTTAATTTAGGATCGACATGAACAATTGAACATAATCACGTTTTAAGTTATTAATTATTCTGTTCATATTTATAACTCATTATAATTTAACTGGTTGTGTTAGAGCAAGTCGATCCGTTAACATGTTTGAATATTCATATCACCCGATTACAATTTGATACCAAACCATTTACAAAGCTACCAATCCTTTTGACTGTAGTATAGGGCTTAAGTGTGGATTATTGTAAGTAAGATGGTATTGTAGCATGCTAGTCAAACTATTAGTTACGACTTAGTTATCTTGTTAATACATTAAGGCTTTGGTTCTACTGTTGGTACTTGACGCCTTTATTTGAGCTGGGAAGTATGAGTTGCATACAAATGTATTTCTCTAAAGTGTTTTTTATAATTTTTTAATTGTGTCTGGGTTACGTTGATTCCTTTAAAATGAATAAAAATAGGCGTCGTACTCAAGTTTATCTGTTTAATCCGCAAACGGGGTAGGGCTTTTGTGACAAGAATATATAAACTAAATATAGAAAAACAATCATAGCAAGGGACTTGGTCCATGTGTCGAAGGGAAAGGGAGTAGTTGGCATCAATGTGCACTTTTAAATTAGAAATGAACTCATGACCAAATAAAAAAAGATTTTTATTGAACAACTTTCCTTTTATCCATTAAAATATTTCTTTTTGGCCTTGGCGTTTTAGCCTAAAGTTGTATATTTCTTATCTAACGTGACGTATATGGTCTGCCTATTAAAAAAGTTAGTTTAATAATGAATTGTCATTTTCTGATAATTGTTCATATACAGAAAAAAATATGTTTCAAGATTCGATTAAAAATTAACTTTACAACTAATGTAAAAAACAGATGTAAGAATGAATGGGTTTGCTTGCAAAAGCAACATATCAGCAGATGATTTCTTCTTCGCGGGGGTTAGCAAAGCCAGGGCTCACCAACAACACATTTGGTGCAACCGTTACACCAGCCTCGGTCCAACAAATCGCAGGGCTAAACACACTAGGGGTGTCCATGGCTCGTATTGACTATGCACCAGGGGGAATCAACCCACCACACACCCACCCAAGAGCCACTGAGATAGTGTTTGTGCTCGAAGGCGAATTGGATGTTGGTTTCATCACCACGGAAAATAAACTATTCTCCAAGACCATCAAGAAAGGCGAAATCTTCACATTCCCAAGAGGTTTGATTCACTTCCAGCTAAACAATGGTAAAGTTCCAGCCGCGGTTATTGCAGGGTTCAACAGTCAATTGCCGGGCACCCAACGGGTGGCGAACGCTTTGTTTGCCTCGTCTCCTACTGTGGAGGATGTTGTGTTGACCAAAACATTCCAAGTTGGAACCAAAGAGATTGAGAAAATTAAGGCCAAATTTGCTCCAAAAAATTAAGTAAAATCACATGAACCCAACTGTCCATTTATGGGTTTTCAAGATTTTATTTGTTTTATTTTATATTTTTTTTTTGAAAGAACGGATTGTGACGTCATGTATTATGCACACTATTTTCTTTAAACTTTACTAATCATATTCTGTATTCTATTCTTGTCCTTCATAATCCTTGTCTTATTAATAAGATGATGAACATATGAAAATTAAAATAAAGTTTTACATTTGATCAGTAAATTAATCTCATGCTAAGGTTGTTTTCCCCTTTGACCCTTTTCCATTCTATCTTATCCTTTGATTATGTGTTTGGGACAAAACAAAACAATAACGAATGTGTGTTTTTAAATATGAGAACGTGTAACAAAAAATGACCAAGGCTTGTCTTACAGAGTCGGGGAACCATCTCAATGTTTTTCTCAAGTGATACAATTATTCATTAAAAATAGGTATGTTCGTAATTGAAACAATTGATGGCTATGTCATTGTGTGGTTACCATCACTATTAAGTTTCTATTGATAGCAAGAACTTCTTTTGCAATAAGTCAATTAGTAATGATGATTAATGTATCAGTAGTAATTGATCACTCTAGTTGTAAGTAATGAAACAAGTTACTACTAATAATCAATTATTTATGATAATCAGTTAGTACGGATGATGAAATCACATGAAGCTTTCATCAATCATGTAAATTTTAAATAACTTCCAAGATGCTTGAAAAAAGAATAGTCCTGCAAAAGCATGTAATTTACATCTCATAATTGTAGAATATTATCTTATTTTATTTTGGTTTTAAGTAATTACAATTAGATTAAAACGGCTTAATAACACTAAAATCAATCTAGTTCATTTGACTTTCATTCCCTAAGGTTGTAACTTCGTTACCTTATGGTCTCCTTTCTCCCCTTCTTGCATCATGACCACTTCTCGGCTACTTCACCACTATCTTGCGGACATATAGAAGAGATTACTGTCTGTTGTTGTAACAGCCAAAATTTTCCTAGGCTATGTTCATTTGTAACCAACCGCACGACAAATTATTTCAAAAGTTCTTTTTTAAGATCACGTTGAGTGTTTCGTATATATGTCATTTCTAAGTTTCAATTGCCCATGAAATGAACAATACAATTAGCAATTGTACTTGCAAGTACTTTCCAAAGTGATTGACATCATTACATATAATCGAACATTGATGAACCATTGCGTTTGTTGAATAAAATTTATGCTATTTAAAACAAACATTAGTTGCAATAAGTAAATGGTTGGTGAACTACTCGGACATTAATGAACCATAATATTAGCTTAGGAACCAAGCTTTGCTAACTACTCCACTATTAAATGACTTATATTGTATGATTCCCGGTGATAATTGAAATGTTACATATGATTATAATTTTTTTTTTGAACTGCGGAAATTTCATTAAAAACTAGCGGGAAGCTAGCAATAAAATATTACATAAAGAAAGAGGAAATATTGAAATCACACCAATTTTTCCAATCTAAACGATTAATTTTTCCCTTATGTTTTATCCAAATGAATGATGACACCAATACATTTTCGAATATCGCATCCACTCCAATATTGCCCTCCTTAAAAAGACGATCTACCTCCATATCCATATGTGCCAAATGGTAGCATGTAGAATCACCAATATAACTTTTTTAACCAAACTATCACCATTCATATTAGTAGAAATATGGAGCAAGTCTTGAACATTATCCACACCAGTAAGCTTACATCTACACCATGATTGAATTTTGTCCCATAAAATTTTCACTGAGGAGCATTTAACAGAGATGGTATGTGGATTCTAAATGAGTTCCACAAGCTTTACAAACCGTAGATGACACTAGAACATTTCTTTTTGCTAGAGCCAAGAGGGATGGTATTCGCCCCTGAGCCGCACGCCAAACAAAGGATGTGATCTTTATTGGGATCCAATTCAGCCAAACAAAGTTCATTATGGAAGTGAGAAATAGAGCTCTATTAATTTTTTCTTTATAAGAAGCCACCGAGAAAGAGCCCGCGCTGCCATCATCCCAAACCCAAACATCATCACCTAAGTTGAATTTTATCGAGTGCAGAAAAGCAGTGAGAGAAATAAGCTCATGTACTTCAAAAATATGAGAGGGGGGTTTTCTCCAAGACCACGTGAGTGTTCTATTCTTCTCTGGACTGCTACATCTGTCAATAATCTTAACATTTTGTTTTTCTCCAAGGCAAATAGATTCGGGAAAGCATCCTTTAGTACCCCAATGTCACTCCAGTTATCTAACCAAAATAGTAGAGAGGCACCATTGTTTAAACTTTCTTTAATCAAGTTATTTAAATTGATATTTAGATCTTGGGAATCCTATGTTGATTTCATAATATTCCACCAAACCCCAAATATAGACTTCTTCCATGGGATTGCTTCGACCCTTCTTTTAGAACCATAAATGCCTTTTATGATCTCGACCCAAAGTGCATTAGGTTCGGTTTTAAATCTCCATATCCACTTGTCAAGAAGAGAAATGTTTGAAGCCTGAATGCTTCCTATACCCAAACCACCGTATTCTTTTGGAGCAAGGCATTTGTGCCATGATACCCATGCAATTTTTCTATTATTTTCTGAGCCACCCCATAGAAAATTCATACGAATACTTTCAAGACTTTTATTGGAGATTTATATAGGGATAGATAGAACAAAGGAAGACTACCAAGCACGGCTTTAACTGACGTTAATCTCCCGTGCTTTTCTGCACTCGATAAAATTCAACTTAGGTGATGATGTTTGGGTTTGGGATGATGGCAGGGCGGGCTCTTTCTCGGTGGCTTCTTATAAAGAAAAAATAAATAGAGCTCTATTTTTCACTTCCATAATGAACTTTGTTTGGCTGAATTGGATCCCAAGGAGACAATCTTTTTTCAAATTTTTTAATCATTGGAGCCCAAGCAGAGACCCGGTTCATATTTGCACCAACATACATCCCAAGATAGGTGAGGCAAGGAGCCTAGTTTACATTTTAGTCTGGAAGCCATAACCAAGACTTTTGAGTATCAACTCCAATGCCATATAAACTACTTTTTTTTTCAAATTTACCTCCAAACCAGAGGCAAGAAAAAAGCACCTTAACATCCTTGTAAGATTAATTCCATTTATACCAGACCAATCCCCCATGAAGATTACGTCATCCGCATAGAAAAGATGTGAGACCGAAGGGCGATTAGGTGAGACTTTTATACCATGAAAAAGACCCAACTCTATGGACGAGTTCATCATGACATTTAAACCTTCCATGGCCAATATAAAAAGAAAAGAAGCAAGGAGGTCACCTTGTCTAACACCCCTTCCTGAAGTGAATTCGAGAGAAGGTGATCCGTTGATTAGTACGGAAGTGGTAGCCGAGGATAAACACCCATGTATCCACAATCTCCATTTTGGATGAAAATTCATTTGCTCCATTACAGACATTAAAAATTCCCAGTTTAAAGAATCAAAGGCTTTTTGAAAATCCACTTTAAAAATTAAAGCCTTATTTTTTGTTGATTTAAGCCATGACATCAATTCATTTATAATTAATGGCCCATCCATGATATTTCTACCCTCCACATAAGCACTTTGCACCTTATCAACAACCGAACCTATCACCTTTTTTAGACGGTTGGCAAGTGTTTTTTCAATAACTTTGTAAATTATGCCAATTAGATTAATAGGCTAGTAATCAGAAAAGGTATTGGGGTCCAATGTCTTGGAAATTAAGGTGATAAAAGAAGCATTTGTACCTTTTGATAGCTGATCCGAGGAGTGGAATTGGGATAACACCATCCAAAAATCAAAAGATAATATATCCCGAAATTCTCGAATGAATTTAAACGTGAACCCATCCAAGCCAGGGGCCTTCTCACCACCACAACTCCATACAGCGTTCTTGATTTCCAGCATTGAAAATGGGGAGATAAGTGAGTCTGCATCAACAGGATCAAGCTTTTGAAATTTGTTATTGATGAATTTTGGCCGAGAGAACATCGGTTTCGAGAATTTATGGAGAAAAAAGCGCCTAGCTTTCTCTTTAATTTCGTTTGGATCTGAAACTCACACTCCGTTAACGTTTACTCCATTTATTCTTCTTTTCGCGACATTAGATTTAATCATCCCATGAAAGAAACTTGAGTTTTCGTCTCCATCCATTACTCATTTTAAGCGTGCCTTTTGTTTCAAGTCTTGAGCTTTTCGATTCTCTAGTGAAATAATTTCAAGTTTTGATTTTCTCCATATCTCCAGATGATCGTTTGATAGTTGAGAGACTTCCGCTTTTAATTCAGTTTCATCAACAATTTTTTTAGATCTTTTTGCCTGGCATCCTATGTTTCTTTTGCTTCCATTCTCCAATTTTTAATCGCCATCTTCATGTTACGTAGTCTCTTGGCAAGAATAGTATCAGCCTTGATGGCACTAATAGATCTGGTGGCAGCTTGTTCTATAATGGGTCTTAATTTCAGATCCGATAACCATGAGTTGTAGAACTTAAACGGTACAGGCCCAAAGTCTACAGAATTGGATAAAAGAATGACTGGGGAGTGATCCGAATGTTCTCAAGGGAGAGCCAGAACCATAGCAGCAGGCCAATTTTGAAGGAAACAGTTGCAAACAAGCATACGGTCTAACTTACTTAGTTTCGCATCGCTACTATCCATAAATGTAAATCGTCTCCCATTCATTCCATATTCATAAAGACACAAGTCCGCTATGAAATTGTTAAAATCCGTGGCAGAAGTGTGATTAAAGATTGAATTAAACCTTTTCCCAGGGAATCTTGTAGTGTTAAAATCCCCCAAAAATATCCACGTGCCTTGAATGATTTCCTTTTGATGCTTTCATCTACTCCACAAATCTCGTTTAGCACAATTATCATATGGACCATATACGTAAACAATTACCATAAATTCATTGTAACCTGACAAATGCCCCCCAATCAATATAAAATTATTATCCTTTACAACCATGGTTTTTGTGAACAAGGTCGGGTCCCATATACAAAGTAATCCTCCTGAACGACCAATTGCTCCCACATAATCCCGCTCCATCGAGCTTTTATCCCAAAACTTTTTGGCACATTGAAAATTCAGATGCTCCATTTATGTTTCTTACATAGCAATAAAATTTATCTTATGGTGCGACTTCAAATTTCTAATCCAATTCCCTTTTTTCAACTCCACCAACCCCTCTAATATTTATTGTTAGACAATTCATTGGTTATCATTTATTTCAGTTCCTTCACCAATAAGTAGGTTACGAACCTGTTGTTTGAAGCCATCCATTTTGAATCCCAAGCATTCACCAACATGGATTGTGTTATTGACCTCTTCCTCTCTCGAATTTGTGTTTTCATGAACGAAAATATTTGATCCAAGCGAATCAGAAACCGCAAAAGGGCCGATTATTGAAGCTGGTGATCTGGACGACCAGAACCTTCCCATCCTCCTTTTATGAGATTTTGAGTCTGTGATCTCCAACGGGGCAATTTCGAGAGAGATCTTGATTTTAAAGAAGGTCTTCTTGAGGATAATGAACGCAATGATTTAGGGGGTGGATGCTTCGGAGGTGCGTTAAGATCCAAGAAGAATTTTGAATGAGATACAGTCTGCCTGGTAGGAGAGGCATCACAGACCATGTGGTCTTCAAGCTCCAAGATGTTTGGTTCTAACGACGGCCCAGCTGAGTTTTCCATCTGTCGCATTAGCCTGTCAATATTATTCTGTGGTATAGGTCCATCACTTGACGTATTATGGTCCAGCCCACTTGCTAAGTCAGGCAAATTGGGCCTAACTTCCATAACATTTTTTTCCAGTGCGTGGGGGGTGGGGGAGTTCACAGGAGCATTGTTGGAGCTTATTGCATCCCTAGGAAGGACGACCTCATCTACGTGGAGTCTACCCATATTTATCTTGGTATTAGGATCAATCACACGCATTGGAACATGCGCCAATTCAACTTCCAACTCCACATCCTCACTGAAAATGTCTTCATCGGAGGATAGATTCCGATCATCGTCAACATCAATAGCATCATCATCTTCGACGGATTCAAACGTGGGAATCCAAACATCGATTTCCTCCTGAACCCACATCGAGAACGATTGATCTCTCCATGAAAGATTAATATTCTCCGATATCAACGGTCCATCGGGAATTAATACATAGCAACAGCCAAACGCCGTAATATCGTCTTTCCATGAGAAGTCGCTAGAACATATAACTTGTCCAAACGATTCCCCAATTTTATTGAAAGTGTGATCATCTCTCAACATTAAAGTGACATTTTTATAGTATTACCAAGTAAAGACATGTTCAACATCGAACGCCTTTTAGGTAGAAAACCAAAGGAAATAGTGCTTGCAACTATTATGAAAGGTAGAAAGAGAGCAACATTAATAATTATTTTTAAATAGGGTAGGTTTGTAAGAGTACATCATAGCAGGGGTTGCATGAGTTTTTGTTTCATTATTAAGATTATCTCAGTTGTTATGTGCGACTCCTCAGTTCTCTGACAAGAATTTTACCAAATTTGACACAAAATAAGAAATCGCACTTGACATTTGCGATCTCTCAGAGCCGTCACATCCAAATTTTGAACTTTTGACATATCACACTAGTCAAGTGTGATTTCTCATAAAATTATCACAGTCGCCACAGTCAGATCTCATGTTTGAATACTTGAGACATCATACTTGCAAAGTTTGATTTCTCAATAAACTCCAAAACCCATCACCTGATTCCTGTTTTCACATCAATTTAAAAAAATACATATATATATAAAGACAATAGAGAGAGAGAGATAGATATATAGAGAGAGAGAGAGAGAGAGAGATAGAGAGAGAGAGAGAGAGAGAGAGATAGATAGAGACAGATAGAGACATAGAGATCGAGACACAGAGAGAGAGATAGAGACACACACACACACAGAGATAGAGATATACAGAGATAGATACAGATAGATAGAGATACATATACATATATAGAGATATATATACATATAGATATAGGTATATATATATAGGGGGTGGTGATAGAGAGATAGAGATAGATATAGAGAGACACATAGAGAGACATAGATAGATAGAGAGAGAGATAGAGAGATAGAGAGATAGAGAGATATAGATATAGAGATACACATAGAGATACAGAGAGATATATATAGATAGATATATATATATATAGAGACACATATATAGACATATATATATATAGATATAGATATATATATATATATATATATATATATATATATATATATATATATATATATATGAATATATATATATATATATATATATATATATATATATATATATATATATATATATATATACATAGGGGAGGGTTCAAATGAGAACTCATTTTTTTGTGAGAACTCTAGGAACCAATATGAGCCACTTATTTTTTATCACATGCAAATCACATGTCATTTCCCCTTTTTTTAAAACGTTCATAACTTTTTTTCACGACATCATTTTTCAAAAAAAATCCACCATAAAATTTAGTATTTTTTTATCTTTCCAATGCCTACCATATTGATATACTTTTTAAAAATAATCATCTATCTGTTGTTTACATATGTGTAAATCTGGTTATACACATGTGTAATACCGGATTTATACGTGTAAATCCGGTATTACACATGTGTAAATAAAATTTCGTAAAAAAACGAGAATTTTTTTTATTTATTATAAATTTTTTAAATTTTTTTATGAAAGAGGGAAACTATGGGGAACATTTTTGTGTTTTTATTTTTTTTTATTTTTATGTTATTTTTCATTTTATAATATTTTTAATATATATATACATAGATACATATATACATATATATACATATATATACATAGATATACATATATACATATATACACACACACACACATATATATATATATATATACGTATATATATGTATATATATATATATATATGTATATATATATGTATATATATATATATATATATATATATATATATATATATATATATATATATATATATATATATGTATATATATTGTATATATGTATCTATGTATATATATTAAAAATATTATAAAATGAAAAATAACATAAAAATATTATACGTGGCGTAGTGCACTATGCGACAAATGTGATTTTTTAAAGAAAATAGGGTTTTGTAGTTCAACTATTTCTTCAAAATAATTTTTCTCTTAAACTAGAACTCTTATTTCTTTTATATACATACTTACGTACACATAAATGTCTTGATTACTTAATAATAATTTCAACTAAGTCGGGTTCCACAATATTAGTCGGTTATGATAAAAAATCTTGAAAATTATTTAAGTTTACCGTAACCGACTAGCACCGATGGAACCCGAGTTAGTTGTAACGCTTTTTAAGTATCCAATTCAAATATATGTATATATGTATGTAAATACTTAATGAAATAAGAATCAAATGTTTACCGAGTAATTATGTGACAGAATAAAATGTTGAACCACATAACATTAATTTCCTCCGATAAGATTAAACGTTATGATTACTATCATTATTGAAAGTATCAAACGTTTCCTCCAAAACAAACGAATAAATTTTGAATACGAGCGCATTCGTTTGATATCCGCTGCATTTATATATTAACGAGAGGAATCTTAAGTCGCGTCAAAATAATTCGAAATCAAAGCTATACGCGTCGTATAGCGCCATACGCCGCGTATAGCCTTTTCAGACGACAAAACTGGCAAAGTCAAATCAGTCATTCAGCATGGCTATACATCGCTTATGGGCCCATACGCGGCGTATAGCCCTGGTCGTATGGGTGTGGGGTGTAGGTCCACTGGCACCTATACGACGCATATGGGCCCATACACGGCGTATAGCCATGCTGAATAACTGATTTGATTTTGCCAGTTTTGTCGTTTGAAAAGGCTATACGTGGCGTATGGCCCTATACGACGCGTATAGCCTCCACGACAACTTCTGATGTGACGTAGAATGTTTGCCATTTATGGGGGGAACTATACACTGCGTATGGACCCATATGCGACGTATAGGTGGGTGTCGATTTATGAGAAGGGATGTCTCTATATTAAGACCTTTTTTTATTACTCTTATGACCCCTGAAATGATTAAATCACTCCTAATAAGTAGGGCAGTGCGTTGCATCAGTTCCAGCTAAAGTAGCACCATGTCGCACACCTACTTCTCCCAGACCCCTAAAACGTTTGGAATAATATCATTGAATTGCTTTAGAAGCAATACTAGGGTCGGTTTTATGAAAACCATACACGTGATACGTGTCAAATGGTTTTCGTCTTTAGTAATATGCAATGAAGTTTGTTGAAGTAACTTGACACGTCAATCAATGTTCCCATGTGAAACCCATTTCCCTTTCATGAACATTCCAAACCCAATATACCTTATATACAATTATAATATTCTATCACTAGATTCGGTAGTTAAACAAAAGTTATTTAAAAATTACTTTGAAAAACATAAGAAAAATGTATTTGAAATAGATTTATATATTTCAAATTATCTAACAAAGAAGAAAAAACATTCTTTTTTCTTTGTAGGAATGTTAGAATTTTTCTTGTTTCAATAGTTTTGTGATAGTGTTAGGATCGAGACATCACACAAAAAATCAGAGTTTGGATTGGTTAATATGATGGACAAATGGAACACTGCGTTTAATAAACGAGTTAACTTGAAAAAAATCCATTTAATAAGCAGGTTAACTTGTCCTCAACTCTATCTCTATCATCATATTTAAAGAAATGTTTAAACATAAAACATCATTAGATTTCCTATTTGTAAAGTTTGTCATCAACTTATAAAGAATGTTGCTCAAGTAGCTCATAAAATTTAGAGGGCTAGTATTCATCCTCTATCAAATTATTTTTAGCTTAAAGAAATAAAAATAAATTAAATAAATAAGTATTTGTGTGTAAAATAAATATAGACGTAGAGTATGATATGTGAGAGGTTTTTAAAAAATAAGATATAAATTTAAAAGATGATAATTTTCAGTTATATTATATGAATAGAGATAAATATATAATCCTGTGAATGCTACTCATTGAAGTTAAAGAATAAAAAATGTTTATTTTGAGATTTTAGATGTTATTACTTTAAACATTAAAAACTTTTATAATTTCATTTTTCAAATTTCTCCGTCTAACTACTAATTTAAGAAGTACAATTAATTAAATTCACCTTATAGGCACTTCACCTTTCAAGCAATTTATTCATGGTGGATGGGTGATGATGTATCCAGGATGAAGACTTCAAAACAGCTTGTAAGTGAAGTTTTTTACTCGTAGTGGTCCAAATTGGGAAGAGGATAAAGACACTAATTACTTATTCCACCTTTTTGGTCATTATGAAAATATGAGTTTTATTCTAGTTGTGGATAAAGATTGTGAAGGATATCAGATAGAGGATAAAGATTGTAAAGTATATCAAATTTCAAACTTTATCATGACATCTAATAGCACGTAAACAACAAGTAATGGACCACGGAGAGATGGTGCATTTCCCGGGGTGTCAAAACCTAGTGTGGTAATGTCTAAGGTTATGGTTTGGGTGTTGTTGATTTAATTGATATGTAATTTTTTTATCATTTATCGGTATGGTCTTTAATTTATTAAGTAAAAAATGTTTGTTTGTAATTTGCAAATTTGAAAAAAAAACAAATTTATTTATCTTTTATGCAAATTAAAATTTTTAAAATTCAAACTATAACTTATTGGTTGATATTAATCTGTAGCATCAATTTGACCAATAATAATCTTAACTTTCTATTTTTGTTGCTACGACTATTCTACTATCATATTTATTCATCAATTAACATTTAATTTTCATTTTATTTTGCTCATAATGATTATTGTGAATTAAATAAGGAAACATATAAGGAAAATGAAGTGAATATCAATTGTAAATCAATGATAATTATACTATTAATATTGCTCTTGGCAATAAAAATAAAAATTACTATTTTTATTTGCCAAATTAATAATATAAATAATTATCGGCCAATAGGTTATCATTTGAACTATAAAAATCCATCATGCCTATTTTTATTTTAGACTACGTATACCTTAACGTTTATATTTTTTATATAAACAATGAAAGATAAGGGAAAACGGAATAAAACAGATTTTAATTATAAAAAAGTTTGATTAAAGCTAAATCATTTGTTGTTTAACTTGTTACTAGATTATTAATAGTTACTCGTATTCATAATAAACTTTAATCAAATAGACTGACACGAGTGTCATAACATGTAAATATGGGAAGGTAATGAGTTCAAGTATTACTCTGTAAAATGTTTAGAGTTAAGTCAAAGGTTTTCTTCTGAAGGAATTAAGAGTGTGATCACGGCTGAAAAACGAATAAACGGACACGATTAAAGTAACACATATGATCCGAAACAAAATCACATATTTGACATTAAAAATAGAGAAAAAAATGAAAAGTAGACTGACACGTTTTGGTGGCTAAGTTTTCACCACAAATAAACACAGAGGTCTATGTTCAAATTCACATGTGACATATTCAATTCTTCATTTTATAGATTAAAAAGATTGTATGTTTCCAAAATTTCCAGCTTTCCACTGTTGTAAGTTTGTATCTTGACTCTTGAGAGATCAAACCGCCAGTTTTGTTGCTTTCTGCCACTCACACTCACACTCACACTCACACTCACACTTCCCTTTGAGCAGAAGTTGTTGCTTTGGACTCTTATCTATTTACAAACAAACAAACAAACTTCAATAAACTTAATTAAAATCCATATATATATATGTGTGTGCTTCAAGAACTGATGATGCTATTCAGATTTGATCACAATGTCCACTTTAAGACCAATTGAATCCTCAACCAACTCTTGTGGATCGAAACAAAGCGCTAGAATCGTTCACCAAACCACTGTTGATGCAAAACTCCATGCAGATTTTGAGAAATCTGGGGACTCATTTGATTACTCCAGTTCAGTGCACGTTAGCACCGCGGTTTTCGGCCGCGAACAGCCCCGTTCCGACAAGGTAACCACAGCTTATCTCCATCACATTCAAAAAGGTAAGTTCATACAACCTTTTGGATGCTTGTTAGCCTTAGATGACAAAACTTTCAAAGTCATTGCATACAGCGAAAACGCACCCGAAATGCTCACAACTGTAAGCCACTGCGTGCCAACCGTTGGCGAAAAGCCGGTTCTGACTATGGGTACAGATGTTAGAACCATATTCTCAGGTCCCAGCGCGAATGCGCTGTTTAAAGCTTTTGAATTTGGTGATGTATATTTACTGAATCCCATTTTGGTCCACTGTAAGACATCAGGGAAGGCGTTTTACGCGATTATCCATAGGGTAACGGGTGGTTTAATTATAGATTTCGAGCCTGTTATGGCTAATGAAGCCCCCATGACTGCTACTGGTTCACTGCAGTCTTACAAACATACAGCCAAAGCCATATCTAGGCTGCAGTCTTTGCCCAGTGGCAGCATCGAACGGCTATGTGACACAATGGTCCAGGAGATTTTTGAGCTCACGGGTTATGACCGCGTCATGGCTTATAAGTTTCATGAAGATGATCATGGTGAGGTCATAGCTGAGATGACTAAACCTGGGCTTGACCCGTACCTTGGCTTGCATTATCCCGCCACTGACATCCCTCAGGCTGCAAGATTCTTGTTCATGAAGAACAAGGTCCGGATGATTTGTGATTGTCGAGCGAAAAATGTGAAGGTGGTTCAAGATGAGAATCTGCAGTTCGATTTAACGTTATGCGGGTCCACCCTTCGGGCTGCGCATAGCTGTCATCTGCAGTATATGGAGAACATGACTTCCATTGCCTCTTTAGTTATGGCTGTTGTGATAAATGATGAAGATGAAGATTGTGAAAACTCTAATCCACATAAAAGGAAGAAGCTTTGGGGCTTAGTGGTGTGTCATAACACGTCTCCAAGATTCGTCTCGTTTCCATTGCGCTACGCGTGTGAGTTTCTAGCTCAAGTTTTCTCCACCCACATCAGCAAAGAACTGGAATTGGAGCACCAGATTCTTGAGAAGAATATCTTAAGAACACAAACACTTTTATGTGATCTACTAATGCAGGATGCTCCTTTAGGCATCGTGTCACAAAGCCCAAACATTATGGATCTTGTGAAATGCGACGGGGCAGGTCTTGTGTATAGAAATAAGGTGTACAGAATGGGTGTCAGCCCCACTGAGTCTCAATTTCACGATATAGACTTGTGGCTCTGTGAACACCATATGGAATCAACAGGATTGAGTACTGATAGCTTGTATGATGCAGGATATCCTGGGGCTCTTGCGCTTCGTGATGTTTGTGGGATGGCGTCTGCGAGGATAACTGGCAAGGATATTCTGTTCTGGTTTAGATCTGGGACAGCTTCTGAGGTTCAATGGGGTGGCGCAAAGCATGAGAAGGGTGAAGAGGATGATGGTAAGCGAATGCATCCGAGGTCTTCGTTTAAAGCTTTCTTGGAAGTTGTGAAAAACAGGAGCTTCCCATGGAAAGACTTTGAGATTGATGCGATCCACTCGTTACAGATTATCATAAGAAATGCTTTGAAAGAGAATGAAGCAGCGGATTTGAACTACACAAAAGTGATTCAGGCTGGTGTTAGTAAAGTTAAGCTAGCTGGGATGCGAGAACTACAAGCTGTCACAGGTGAGATGGTCCGGTTGATTGAAACTGCTTCGGTTCCAATACTTGCAGTAGATAATGATGGACTGATAAACGGATGGAATACAAAAATAGCTGAGTTGACCGGTTTGACCGTGGAAGAAGCCATCGGGAGCCATTTTATAACACTTGTTGAAAAATCATCCATTGCCACAGTCCAAAAGATGCTAAATCTAGCAATGGAAGGTATCCTCTTTCTAAAAAACTAAGGAATGTTTGAGTTAGTGGGATAATTCCTTGAAATGTTACATCTTGAAGCGTTAATTTCTTAAACAAGTAGAACTTATTAAACAGGTAAACAACTCGTTGTTATCTAACTATTACAACTTCTAACACAATTGAATGCTATTGCAGTTGGTTATATGATTTACAGTTGTATATTCTATATGATTAGGAAAACAGGAGACAAGTGTCCAGTTTGAACTCAAAATACACGGGTCAAAGAGAGAGTCCGGACCAATCACTCTTGTGGTGAATGCTTTTTCAAGCATGGATTCTAACAAGAATGTCATGGGTGTATGTTGTATTGCACAAGATATCACTTTGCAAGAGACTATAATGGACAAGTTCACACGAATAGAAGGCGATTACAAAGCTATCGTGCATAACCCCAACCCACTGATTCCTCCAATCTTTGGAACTGATGAAGTTGGTTGGTGTTCTGAATGGAACCAAGCCATGACCGACTTATCTGGTCTATCAAGAGAGGAAGTAATCGGTAAGATGCTTATGGGCGAGGTTTTTGGGACCCGTGGAGCATGCTGTCGGCTACGTAACAAAGAGGCGTTCATACACTTTAGCATTGTTCGTAATAAAGTTATGACTAGTCAAGCAGCAGAAAAGATTTCATTCGGGTTCTATTCTAAAAGTGGACAGTTTATAGATTGCATGCTATGTGCTAGTAAAAGGGTGGATAACAAGGGTACAGCTAGCGGTCTCTTCTGCTTCTTACAATTACCAAGTAAAGATCTTCAACGCGCTATCCATTTTCAGAGAATGTCTGAGCAGATTGCAGCCAAACGACTTGAAGCGTTAGCTTATGTAAGAAGACAGGTTGAAAATCCACTTTCTGGGATTTTGTTTTCAAGTAAAATGTTGGAGGAAACCGAGCTGGGAGATGAGCAGAGGGAGCTTCTTCACACGAGTGATTTGTGTCAGCAACAGCTCAGTAAAGTACTCGAGGACACTGATCTTGATGGTATTGTTGACGGGTCAGTTTTAATTAAATTTCAAGTGTCAGCAGTTGTTGAATTCGTATCTAACATTCATTAACATATGAGCTTGTTATCTAAACTTTACACAGGTATTTGGATCTTGAAATGAGAGAGTTTACTCTCCAGGAGATCTTGAGCGCCTCCATGAGTCAGGTAAGGACAAGGAGTGATGCAATGGGCATTCAAATAGTAAACGATATAGCGCAAAATACACAGTTTGAGAAACTATACGGGGATGGTGTGAGGCTACAGCAAGTTCTTGCAGAATTCTTGTCACTATCAGTCTCTTATACACCACCTCATGGCATCATCACAATTGCAGCCACTCATTTACACAACTTAGTTCCTCTTGTGAATTTAGAACTCAGGTATGCGTGCACTTTCTTAGACATATGGGTTTGTTTGTATCGACCTTTTGGTTAGTTACATGTGTTGATTTGAACCCATATTCGTAGAATAACACACACTGGAGGTGGGGTGCCAGAGGAGCTTTTAAGGCAGATGTTTAACAGTGCAGAGGCAAATGAGGAGGGAATAAGCTTGGTGATTAGCAGAAACCTGTTGAAGCTCATGCGTGGAGATGTGCGATACACGAGGGAGACCACGGAGGCGTCTTTCATAATATCTGTGGAACTTGCCTCTGCTGGTGGAATGAAGACATGAAAAAACTTGATTTGTTTTTGTTGATGTCTTTAAGTATGAACTTTACATGCTTGTTGTCAGTTTCAGTTTGTCTGGTGTGTAGTCTTGGGTTTTGTTGCCTTTGGAAATAATATATATGAGGTCATGGGTGTATAATGTAGCAAAAGTTATGTAGTTTTTGGGCTCTAAACTAATAATATAAAAGAATTTGCTTTTAAACAATTTCACGCCATAAGGGTGGATGGAGCGCCAACGGGTTTGAGCATTGAGCAGCTACGGGTACACCGGCACATGTCATTCGGAAATGAGCTGCCGGTTGGGATTCCAGTTCACAAGCCCACTTGTGAAGCCGATAACTAGCTGTTGGAAAGCAGATATACTTGTTAAAAATAGTTTTGTTTGAAGGACAAATTTTTATTATCACCAAAAGAAAATCAATCGTATCACATAATGTTTTGAATATCGAATGTACCCCAACTATTCCAATGTTGATGTAGCTTGTCTTTATTCTTAACCCATAGATATACCATTAGTTTTATCTCCTCCATTAGCTTGTCGATGAGCACCTCTTTGTTCGAGAATATGGCGTTGTTTCTGGCCGAACTTCCAAATCATCCAGCATGAAACTAACAACACCGGCCGAGTTAATTAGTTTTCTTTTGACTAACGTGGCATTTAGATGGTTATGGAAATCGAGTACGTCCCTAGTGGTGAAGACAAAAATGTGGAGGATTCCACACCAATTACTAACTAGCTGCCAAATGGTGGTAGCAATGATACAACCACTTCGTAAGTCATCCTCAATTCTCAACCTTTAGCAAAGATAACATGTGAGATGGAATTTGAATCTGTCTTGTAGCCTTAAAATAAATTAACATCTATTTTAAACTTCTTCTATCATTATATTAAACCCAAAAATAAAACTTTATTGTACCATTCTACTCATATTTCTTCACTAAAATATATCAAAATCAACTTCCACTCGAAAATCATCTAAATCAAGAGTTGGTTCAAGCCAAAGTGAACAAATTCCCTCCCAACTGTTTTAGTATCAACAATACTATACACAATATCCACCTATGTACATGTCTACTTAGATTGCATTAGATCAATTCGTATTTTATCCGCACGAAGAACAACATTTAATTGTTAACAAAATGCGCTTGACATTCTGATTTTTAGGGTTTCATTTTTTGAATTGTAGGTTTTTTTTTATTTTAGTGCATCCTGAAAAAAAACTTCAAACAATTGGGGGTATACACCTCGAATGTTGTATATCGGGAAGTGTTTCATGATATATGAAATATGTGTTTGCCACAATGTAAAAATATGTTTGTTAAAATTTTCACCTTAACCTCTTATACTGCTAATGAAATTTTACACGATGACATGCTTGCATTTGTAATAATTATGCTGATGCGTGTTTTTTTTTAATTTCAAATATGATACATTTGTTAATACTATTTTTTTATATATTCATTTTAGATAATACATAATTCTGTTATGGATAAGTCAAAGATTAATTCAGAAGACGTGTTAAGATGATTTTAAAAGTGAGATTATTTAGGAAAAAATTAAAAAAAACAATTTTATAAAACAAAAGTTTAAAATTGTTATAAATATTAATTGTTATAGTTAACAATAATTATATAGATAGACTTTATTATAGACATGCTTATCATGTTATTCAAATGGTTGTTAGAGTTATGAAAGGATTAGATTTCCTACTCCTATAAACAACCCTTGTATTTTATTTGTATATATCAATCAATAATATAAACCTCTCTCCCTCTATATTTCTGTCTCATATTGTTTTGCTATTAGACTAGTTTTATAACACATTATCAGCACGATAGTCTCAATGCTTCTGTGGTGTCGTGCTATCGTTCCGGTTGACAAACATATTCTGATAGCCATGTTTCAACGTAGCATGCAACCATCATACAACATCAACATCTTTCGAACGATTTTCCTATTAGAAAATCAGGTACTAGTTGAATATTAAAGGCTTAATGGATTGACAGCTGCCACCCCCAAGTATCATTTTTGTGAATATAACTCACAAGTAAACACTTCGGTGTCTGTATCACTCGCCGTTTGTTAGAAACCGCACTATTCTGAAGTTTTAATTAACACGTTAGCTGCCACACAAGCGAGGCATGTACACGTATGCGTGCCACATCATCAGATAGTTAATGTCATTAGCGTTCTAACAAACGGCGGGTGATACAGACACCGAAGTGTTTACTTGGGAGTTATATTCGTTAAAATGATACTTAGGGGTGGCAACGGTCAATTCCCAATAATTGGGAGTATTTAAATCCATGAAACTAATATTAAACCTTTATATAATCATATATATGCATATGTAGTTTTTTGAAATCTGGTGGAATGACATGTACTCAGTTTTATAATATTTGACAACGGATCTCATATCCTTACCCTAAATTTAAATTGAAGAATTGAACATGATCTAAAGCATTTGTTTTCATATAATCAATTTAAAAATAAATAAATAAAATTGTTCGATTGAGGTGTAGGGGAGACGTGAACTCGCGTACATTAATTTTCGCTGGTTTGTTGGGCTTGATAAAAAACATAATCAACTTTATTGTTATGGGGATCTCTTTGACACGGTCATAAAGATAGAAAGGGGTTGATCTTTCGTTTTAGTCAAATTATATTTATATTTGAAGCTAATTAATCTCTTAATCGTACTTTCTTATATGTATTTATATAAAGTGATAACTATTATTTTGTGGTATTATTCTGTTTTATATTCTTAATCATAGTGAAATTTATTAACCTAGTTTTATTAACCAAAATCCTAACAAAAAACAATTTCATATTATCGACATCACATCTTGCCGTGAAACAAAATTTAGTGATTTTTGATTTAGTTTATTGATCCACGATCTTGCCATTAACTATTTATATAAACTACATGTTGAATTATAATATGTATTAAAACATTTAGTCGGTGACTTCAGTCTGATTTTGTACATAGGCCACAAAAGTTTAATTATATGCAGAATAGCCCCTCCCATATGTTGCAAATAACATTGTTTTTTCACACAATTTGTAATGGATTGTTACAGAGAGAGAGAGAAACTGAGTGAGCTTGCTAAAGTATCATCGGCTTGTCTTCCGGCGGTGACAATCGTGGTTTCTGACAGCACCAACACCACCAATGATTGTTTCGACCTTATTTGTTGACTCCCACCGGCGGCGCCTTCTTCGTGGACTACTCCATCGACCGCATCTCCGATATCTTCTGCTCTTCTCCATTTCGCCACCATCGACCCACACTGGACCAGGTCGCAGAGGTGATGCTTGCAGTGGTGATGGTGGACGTATGTGGCGGTGGTGCTTGCAAAGGTGACGATTGTCGGATGTGGTGATGATGGTGACTGGTGAGCGTGCTGATATACGACTGTAGGAAGCGTTTTCCGGTGGTGGAATGGTATGATGATGATACAGATGTAGATGGTGTATCAATAATTGCATGATGATGTTGGTGATGTGGTGGTGTTGTAGGGTCACGGTGGTGATGACGGAGACGGTGGTAGGGTTTGATTTGGTAACCTGGTGAAGAAATGAGGTTACAAATTGTAACATTTAATATATTAATTAACTAAAAGTAACTAGGGTGGTATTATATTCATTATGGGTTGTATTATAATATATTTTTCTTATCCTGTGTTTTTAAACAATTTCATACCTGTATAGCCAAAAACATTCAAAGGGGTTCTATTTGTATTTACTTTTCTTCTTTAAAATCTTTTTAGTTAACACTTTCACTTTAAATATTGTAGTGTATAATGTGATGTTAGAATTAATTGTTTATTATAAAAAATATGAAGTTATTTTTTATTTTCCTTCTATTTTGAGAAGTGTACTATTGTGGTTCTAGTATTTTTATTTTTTATTTGTTTGTATTTTTAATGTAGAGGTGTTTTAAGAGATAGATAAATGGTAGGTTTTTTTAGTTTATATATTTTTTAATATACCAAGTATAGAATGACCTAAACAAGAAGCAAGTGGGAGTTGTTTATTGATTCTATTTATCTCAGATTCCCTTTTACATTTAAAAATAATACACTTTTATTTATTAAAAATTTTATTCAGAAAAAACGCGTGAGTTTTACTCATATTCTAATTTTTATGTATGTTTTTGTAGTTTTACTCATATTCTTATTTTTACGTATGTTTTTGTGCAAAGTGTACAAAATTCATCAATTAAACTATTTAAACCTAGCATGCACCGGTGATTAAAAAAAACATCCTGCAATGCACGTAGATTAATTGGTAGTGTATATTAAAACTTGAGGTTGATAACAACAAACTCTTTTTTAGGATTTCTAAATCTAACCACTAAACTTAAGTTTAAAGACAAAAAAACTAGAGATAGATGGTGGAGTTCCGGTGGAAAACGAGAACATGAACGGTGACTGGTGGGAGCATCTTGGTCTTATTACCAACTATAAGTCCTTATAACTTTTCATTCAAGTCTCTAACTTCTTTCAGCTTTCAATTAAATCTTCTAATTTTACATTTCATTTAAAATGTATTTAAAAGAACTTTCAATTAAGTCTTCTAATTTTACATTGCATTCAGAACGTATTAAATAATAATTCTATCAATTAATTTTTTTTTGTCGATAGTTAGAACCAAAAAACACATAAGAGTTAATTGCAAAAGATTAAACCACAATTACCCTCCTGACAATACAACAAATTTGTTGAACAAATGTAAGCTACTACGGCTTGTTACAACACACAGGTCCTCCTTCCGGGATGTTATATCGTCTAGATGACGTTATGAGTAATTAAACCCCGCGGCAACGCGCGGGTTCAATTTCTAGTTAAATATTAAACTTTTTGAATAATATGCTTTTGTTGTAAATCAAATTCATGGTATTGATATTTGGTTAATATTCAACAAGTCTTAACGTAGTATGATGATGCTAGAATTATAATCTTAATATTAACGCTGTTAGTTGGTTTGTTTCTTATCGAATGATTATATATCCGGTTCAGATAACATTTCCATATTGTTTGTATTTTCTACTTTACTATTGCTATAATTATATAAGATCACTCCTAAACTTTGATTATTTGTTTTCCTCTCTACACGTGCGCACACCTAAATACACAATTTATATTTAGAGACCATAGATTTTCATTTTGATGCCAAGTCATGTTTTTTTAATTTAGAAAACTAAATTGATTTAAAAGTAAAGTTGCATTATAATGTCTTAAGTTTTGTTTTACTTGGTTGATTACCTTTTTATTCAAAGATGTGAGCTTTTGGTTTAACTAAACAAGTTCATATACCCTATTTGTTTTATGGAAAGATTAAGTGTAGGTAATAACATATTTGTATATCATAGAAAATAATAAAAAAACTATAAAACTTGTATGGTTCTACTTCATTCCCTGAACTGAATGGAAATATGGGCATTGTGTGAGGGTATGATACAAATACAAGTATTATCCATGATAGTATGATGTGATAATACATTACTCTCTCATATTCATATCTTTTAAGCATATGTAACAAATACATATATGTTTATAAATAAAAAAAGTTTATAGATCATGATTATATTAATTGGCATGACCGGTTAGACCACACCGAGTCAATGATGATATGAAAAGCATTGAAGAATTGAAATATTATTTAGGATAACTAAGCAAACAATATTTGCTCTTAAGGGAAGTTGATTATTTATCAATAAAATATGATATGAATTTTTAAAATTTTGGAAGTTATACAGAATACATATATCCTAATGTGGATACCATTTAGTGTTTAAAATTATTGCATCGTCTAAATGGTTATCATATTTACAACTTGAAGTTGTATGTGTATGGCTTAACTAATGAGGTAGCAAGCATATTATTCTAGATTATGATATTATTTTTTATAGAAATGGTGACTTTAACTCCCAATATATATATTGATGATTTTTAGAATAAGTATTGAACTTCATATTGCTTAAGTTCATGCACAAATTGCTTTTGTTAAGAAGACCACTCAATTGATTGCAAAGCCAATGATCATAAGAGCAAGTGTTCATGTTTGTGAACATGTTATTTTACATACAAAAACACTAATTCACATCAAGCCAAGAAGTTGTCATACTTTATCTCTATTAAATATGGGTTTTGGTAAAAAACTGTAACACCCGGATATTTTCTTTGAAGGCGGCGAAAGAAGAAAAAGAAATAAAGTCCAAAGTCGAGGGACCAAACTTGCCAAAACGGGAGAAGGTTGGATGAGTGGGGGTATAAAAGGCATCCCACACCCTCCCCCACACCCACCAAAATCAGCCATAGAGAGAAAAGAGGAAGAAAGTAGTCTCAAGCTTCGAGTTTTCGTGGATTCGAGCGTGAAAGTTGAAGTGTAGCGGGTTAGATCTAAGCTCTATTCGACGGGGTTGTTTGTGTGAGTTCTAGGACCCCTCTTTTACACATTTTCAACTGATTTGGGGCTGGAAAACATAGTGAAACCCGTTTTTGAAGTGTGTGTGTTGAATGCGTGTGTATGTGTTCGTGTGTGATGCGAATGGGTTTTGTTTTCGGGCTTGTGTGTGCTTGAATGGTGTCGTGGTATGTGTTTCTAAGGTTTAGGATGGTTGATTTAGGCTTAGAATGAGTTTGGAGAGCTTGGAGGCCGAAAATGGCAGATTGGGTTCTGGATGAACTGCATTCTGCATCAGCTAGGGCTAGGCGACCGAATGGCATGTGATTGGAGGCGATACGGCCGAATGGCATGCGACTGAGGTCTATGCGCACGATTGCAATGAGACTGAGGTCCATACGCATGGAAGTCATACGACTGAAGTTCATGCGCATGTAAGATATGCGATTGAAGGTTATGCGACTGAGGTCCATGCGCCTGGAGGCCATGCGACTGAGGTCCATTCGTACGAAGGGTATGTGACTGAAGCCCATTCGCCTAAAGCCATGCGACTGAAGGCCATACGCATGGAAGTCATGCGACTGAGAGTCCATACGCATAGGTGTCCATTCACCCATAGGTTCATCCGCATAGGTCCATTCGCATAGGGTCCATTCGCTCTGATGTCCATTCGCTTAAGTGTTCAGTCGCCTGGAAGGCCATGCGAGTGGAGGGTGTCCATACGCCCAAGTAGGGCTCATACGCCCGAAAGAACATAGTTTATTTACTGACTTTTGGGGGAAAGGGCAAATGTAAGTTTTAACGTGGAAGGTTCCCGGTAGTTCATGTAAGTTGACTTTTGATACCATAGAGGTTATGTTGGGCATGACGATGATGATGTATGATGTTGTATGATTATGCATGATGTATGTTATGTATGTTTGATAATGCCCTATATGATGATGTTGACTGTGTATGTTGATGTTCCTTATTACTATGTATGATTATTTTCCCTTGGCTTTACGTGGAATGTTAATGAATGAAATGAAAGTATTATGTAACGTAAAGTGGAAGATAATGAAAGAGGAACATGATGAATGATTGCATGCATTAATAAACGATAGAATGTAACAAAAGTCTTGCAAGCCTTGGATGTCGAGACACGCCCCATTGTAGGGTGTTAGCCCAACGATGTGCGGGTTAGTTACCCCAGAAGGATGCACATCTGGGTCCTTCTTTGTGATTGACCATTTGTATGGAACCATTGTTGCTTGCCTTCGGTACTGTGGCCATGAGATGCTGTGCACCGTTATGGAAGGTCTATGATAGGCTTCGGCCCAGTACCAACGGACGGAAGGGCATAGCATATGACAATGGTATACCTGAATTTTTCCCTTCGGTACTATGGCCATGAGGTGCTGTGCACCGTGATGGAAGGTCTATAATAGGCTTAGGCTCAGTACCAACGGACAGAAGGGTAAAAGTTCATGGTTGTGACGGAAAGAAATGATGTAATGATGAACGAACTAATGAAAGTAAGAAAGTATGAATGAATGAAAGTTAATGGATGAATGATGAAGATAATAATGATATTATCTATGTGTACGTATGATGTATGATCACATGCAAAAGTAAAGAACGGTTTTAATGAAAGAAAAGTATGTTTTATTATAAAACTAGAACTCACTCAGTAACGCTGACTTTTATGTGTTTCCAGTTGGCAGGTAATGCTTGCTGAGGATGGCAACGGGGCGGCTACTCAGCTCTTTTGGATGACATTCTTTAGTTTAATGTTTTTGCATTGTAATGCGAACGAACGAGGTTTTAAAATGAACGATTGTATTAACTTGCAAAAGCATTTGTAATGAAATGAGATGTTTATTTTGATGATTCTGCTGCATTGTTTATGAAAGTTAAATGTAATTATATGTTTTATGTGCGATGAGGATCCAAGTGTAAGCGTCCCGGAAACGGGGCCTTACAAAAACCAAATAGATCTCATCTGAATTTTTTTAGCGGTATATATTGCAATTGTTCCACCACAACGCACAAAGATGAGAGTTTAAAGAAAATTGTGAATATATCATGGGCATGCATAATATCTGTAATTAAAATATAGAGCCATTACCAATAAATTTGTCTATGGCTCAATTTATTGGTTATGCATTTTAATTTATCAATATTTCCAACATTATGGGGAGATAAAAAGTAGTTAGACCGTGAAAAGTTGTAATGAATTATCAGTGTATTAGCTTGATACTCAAACAAATAGATACGAACCAACAATTTGAAAGATAATTCATTAATGAATCAATTACCAGACATAATCATTAACCAATAAAGAGTACTAAGTCACATATACCAACTACTAATGCTCCGATTAAGATTTATATTGGTAATGAGTCTATGGCACGTTTGAATCGTGGTAGACTGGTCGATTCCATGAATAAAAATCCTTGAAAAAGGAGCAAGTATAAAGATGATCAAGTCGAGGTAAAAGTAAAATGTTCCATTGAAAATAGATTAGACATGATGGTTCTCGAAGAACCTTAAATGCATGAAAATAAAGAGATCTCAATAAATATATCATGTCTACAATACATGGAATCAAAATAAAATCGACATCGATAATACTTTATATGTAGCGCTTAAAATGATGGAAAAAGACGAGGATCAAGAACTAAAATTTGTCTTTAAATAGAAATGTATAATGATCTGCCAAAAATGAAAATACACAAATAATACGGAGTTGAATTCTCTAATATGTTGGTTATAAAAAAGGTTTCTTTTACTAATGGATTATGTAAAATAATAAAAGAAAGATGCAAAGAAAAAATGGTGGTACAAGGAGTTTCACAAAGACCTATAATTTATTACGAGGAGACGTATTCTTCTGTGGTGGATGTAATAACGTACAAACACCTCATTAGTCGGGTAATACAAAGAGAGAATTGATATGCGTAGTACGAATGTCGGGATTCACTCGACACTAAAACTTACGTGAAACTTCATAAATGATTTAAACTGCTATAATCATGTAAAGTAAGTTCTCGAGAACATTATTATTGTTATATAAATATTCGGATCCGAATGCATTATGTTTATTGTACATGTTATTGCATTGAACATAACTTGAACTCCTTATGAGCTTTCAAAAGAAGTTGAATATTTAAAAGGTAATTGAAAACATCTTAAAGATGTAAATCTTGTGCACCAATAAACACATAGAAATGAAATTATATCTGTTGATGATGGTATTTTAATTAATATATATACAAGAATAGTGTGATATTTATGTTGGAACTTTATTTAGTGAAACCTTTACATATGATACAAATATCATGTGTTAAAGATGAAAAGTTTATGTACCAAAATTCTTGATGATTGTAAGCACATAAGTAATTAGTCAAACCAAATGAAGTTTGTGAATGATCGTAAATACCAAAAGCATTGTCATCAAAACTTCAAGAAATGTGTTATGTAAGTAAATATGGATTAATAGTAGTCGAGGTGCGTGTGGTATAATCGACTCGATGATTATCTCGAAAAGATAAATATTAATTGGTGTAGTTCGTTTATGTTTATGAAAAGGACAACATGAGGTGCATAAGTATCTTATGATATGGTGATTATTATGATTGTATTTTTTTAATGGATTAAAAGATTTTAAATTATTGAAATAATAATTTGAAATGAAAGATAAAATTATAAATTTATGATTTGAGATGTTGAAATAACGTTTGTGTTTTATCAGTCAATCAAACTACATCAATAAGATGTTGAAATATTTAATATGGATTAAACTTGTCATTTTAAATATGTTAAAAGGTTTTCCAATCATCATCTTTTATCAAATAAATAAAAATTTATTAATCTTGAAGTTCGTAGTTCATTTCAATGGATATATAATTGTTTCTTTCTAGTTATACACAATTAGATATATTATTATATTGTATCCAATGAAGAGACAATGAACTATGGTAATTCAAGTATTTTAATATCTACAAGGTATTAAAATATGAGTTTATATTTACTAATACAACAAAACAAGTTTAGCTAGTATTGCAGATGCAACAATTGCACATTATAGGATCAACTAGCGATTCATCGAGTTCATAGAAAATCGACACTCATCACTTAAATGATGTATATACAAATGAGGGGGAGTATTATTTAAGTTTCACTATTTTTTCCTTCATTAAGTTTTGTCCCATTGGGTTTTTTAGTAAGGTTTTTAATGAGCCAACATAGTTGATGCAAACAGGAGGAGTTAATACGTGCTGCACTCTTTTTTCTTTAGCTATGGTTTTGTCCCACAAGGTTTTCCTTGCAAGGTTTTTTAACGAGGCAACATCTTCGAGCGTATTAAGTTTATAACCAAGGGGGAGTGTTATAAATATTATTTGTTATGGTTATCAATAATTATATATATAAACTTTATTAGAGATATGTTTATCATGTTATTCAAATGGTTGTTGGAGTTTTGAAAGGATTAGGCTTCCTACTCCTATAGCTACCCCTTGTATCTTATTTGTAGACATCAATCAATAATATAAAAATCTTTCCAATTATATTTTTGTCTCATATTGTTTTTGCTATTAGGCTAGTTTTACAACAAAAATGATATTATTGTTGTTTTTTTGAAGTATATTTATACGTAACTCAATCATATTTGATCTAAAAGTATCATTTTTTAATTTTCTAGTTTTATTACAAAGTAACCAATATTTAATTTAGAGTAAATTGTCATTTTCGTCCATGTGGTTTGGTGAAAATTACTACTTTCATCCAATAGTTTGTGTTTTCGCATCTAGTCCCTCGTGGTTTACAAATCTTGTCTGTTGATACATATGTACCTAGTTTAGGAGCTTAATGTAAAATGTCTTTCATGTATTACATATATGTAAGAATGAGTTGAATGAAATGAAATATGTGTTTGATGCTTATATTGTTTAATGTTTCATTGTTTATTGTGTAATAACGCATATTGAACTAACTATATAGGTTTGTGGTTGTTTACATAGTTCTTAGTCAAGAATGGTTGAGAAATGTGTTTAAACTTAATCGTATGAAATATTCATGCGAATGGACCATACGCATGAACATTTCATGCTAATGGATCAGTCACACGACTGAACTAGAAGACTGGATCAGTCGCACGATTGAGACATAAGATTGGCTCAGTCGCACGACTGAACCTTCAGTCGTGCGTATGGACAAATCATATGATTCAGTCGCACGACTGAACCATACTAATGGTTCAGTCGCACGATTGACAAACCCTAACCTATAAATAGCACTTAATTCGTGGAAAAACGTAACACTTGAAGAATTTCGACTCACATACGTACCCTAGCTGTCCAGAGACCCTAGAGAACCTGTTCCAACTTCATAGATCACAGTTGATCGTGTTCTAATCATTCATAACATTTCATTAATCTCTAGATTGATCGAAACTGCGTTCTCACTGATTGGATCGCCAATCAAATAGGATTCCGCACTATTTGATTAGGTATACACACATTATCAGTTAGTACTCCGTACGTACACGGTCCTAACAAGTGGTATCAGAGCCTTGGCACTTGATTTTGCGTGTTGATTCGATTAGTTTTGGTGCAAAAATCTCGTTTTTCATTCAAAAGAGTCACTTTTTTGAGTAAAAACAATGTTTTCAGTGTCTCCAGATCTAAAAGTTTAAGTTTTTCGGCATACGGCAGATTAGGGTTCGTGAAAAATCGTATTTTTGTGTCAAAGTACCAAAAACCTTCGAATTTTCAAATCCGGCAGCCTCAGTCGCATGATTGGCTCAATCGCACGACTGAACTCAATCGCACCTCCCATACGCACGATTGAACTCAGTCGCCCATCCATTCATACGACTGAACACCCCATTCGCATTGTCCATCCGCACTTGTTCAATCGCACGATTGACTTATCCGCATTGATTCAATCGCACGATTGATTCATCCGCATTAGTCCATCCGCACGATTGACCCAATCGCATCTCTCCATTCGCACCAGTGAAACAATTTTGTTCTAACTCTCAAAGTTTAAAGAAATGGAAGATCAATATTCTGCGTTTACTGCCGGTAGAGACTCTCGAATCCAGAACCTTCTGATTCTGGAGAATGAGGTTGGAAATCACAATAAGCCCCCTAAACTTATAACGTTAGATGAGTACCCACAATGGAAGCAAAGGTTTGAGATTTATCTAAATGGAGTTGATCCCAATCTGTGGGAATCAATCGAGACAGGTTATAGCATGCCGGTTGGTGCTGATGATGTTAACTTACCTTGGGTGGCATGACTGATAGCCAGAAGGTGAAGTACAATGCTGAGAAGAAAGTGTATGCTCTGTTGACTCAGTCGATACCTAAGGATATATTCCACCAGTTTTCTGAGAACACACAGGCAAAGAAGCTATGGGAAGCCTTGGAGAAACGATACGACGGGAATGCATCGTTGAAAGCTCTAAAGGCAAAGGCTTTGAAGAAGGAGTTTGATAACTTCTCTTCAATGGGTAAAGAGAGCTTGGATGATGTCATAGACAGATTCACCATTTAATGTGTGAACTGCACACTCATGGAGTCACAACGCCAATGGAAGATAAGGTCTCAAGCTTTGCCGATGGTCTGCCAGAGAAGTGGGACTCGTTTGTGTCAAATTTGAGACAAAACAAAGTTACTGGAAAAATTAGACATAAACGACTTCATCCTGAAATTGAGAGAGGAGGAACTGAGGATGAAATACAGGTCACAGAAAGGATCCTATGACCAGAATCCTTCACTTTATAGATCCTCTTCCACTTCAACAAGTTCAGGAGCACCACTTCAAACGACATTTGTGTCTAGTTCAACCACTCCTTCCCAATCCACTGCTTCGGGATCTGAAACGTCAGGGTTGTCTTGCACCCAATATATAGTGCCTGAAGCAAATGCTAATAAGTTAAAGATCGAGAATCTCGGGAATATCACTGTGGAGGTTGCAAAGGAGCATATGGACCTTTTAGCTGCGGTCGTTCATTCTTATGATGGTCTAGTTGCAGGAAAGATCGGGAATTGCCATCTGGCTGATGAAGATTACGAGTAAGTGGACGAGAATGAATTAGAAAGAATGGACATTATGTGGGCTCTTGCAAGTGCTGTTCGAAGGGCTAAGAAGTTTGTGAAGAAGACATGACAGAACTTGATAGCCACAAAGGATACAACCTTTGGTTTTGACAAAACCAAAGTTACCTGTTCTAACTGTGGAGAAAAAGGACATTTCAAACGTGAATGTGTAAAGCCCAAGAAGATAGATAATGGGAATCCATTCTCGTCTTTCAACCGTCAAGACAAACCTACAAGTGGAGGTGCATCGTCAAGCAAAGATACAAAGGCCTTGACTGCTCAAGATGATGAAGGAGAAGATTGGACCTTCAAGTTTGTGTCTCCGGGCGAATCGAACATTGCTAATGTTGAGGGTCTGGATGATGACACTGCAAGTGAAGGTTAAATAGCAGTTGAACTAGTGATGTCAGATCATGAAGATACTGCTAATGTGGTCAATCACCTGATTGAAGAAGATCTTAGAATGACAAGTTCAGAATCTCCAGCATCCGAGGAATCAAATTCTGCGCTGAAGGCTGATTCAACCGAATCTTTACAGGTAAGTAACAAAGACCAACTTTTTTAACGTCATGCTTGTAATGAATGTAATAAGTTTAGAGAAAGCATTGATCTAAAATTTGCTAGGTTATTAGATCACAATGATAGCTTAGTAAATGACTTACAACTGTGCACATAAGCTAATTGGATATTAAAACAAAATGAGTGCAGTTACAAAGAGAAAATAGAACTTTTAAATAAACAATTAAGGGAATCCGAGGTTGTTGCTTTTAATCAAGAAAATGATATAAAGTTTTATTTGAACTCATTGGAAGAAACTAAGAAAGAAAAAGCAGTTTTGGAAGTCAAAGTCAACTCATTAAAACAAAAACTGCACAGTTGGACCAGTTCCTCTCACATAGTTTAAAACTTAGTGAAAGAACAGAACAATAGGGAAGGGTTGGGTTACAAAGTGGTACCACCACCACATGAGATATTGTTAAATGCTAAATGTAGACCAGTAATAACAATCATGTTAAGGATCATCTGGTGTCCACTCCTCTAGTTAGTGATCCAGATTCCACGTGTAAATCGATGGAATCTGTCACTAAACAGAAGGAGGCTACTTTGAAGTCTAAATGTAAGATGTCCATTGTGAATTTGGAAGAAAAAATTGAAAAGGTTAATGTAAAGTCGGGTTCAAAAATGTCTTCTTCAGAATCCAAACTGACCAAACCAGTTAACCAAACACGTGCTTCACGTCAAAGTCCAAATAAACAAAAGGCTAAAGATGTTAAAAAACGTTCAAACAATAAATTTTGTTAAAGAAACAAAAACATCTAAACAAGAAGTGTCCAAACCCAACCAGACTAAAGTCACACCTGTTTCACACACTTCCCCACAGAGACAATTTTCCCAATATGTAGAAGGTAGATCATGCTACAATTGTGGAAAGAGAGGACATATCGCTTCAAATTGTCCTCATTATCAGACACCAAGAAAGAAAATTGAACTTTATGATACTAAACCAATTTCTTCAAAAAGGAGTTCTATTACTCCACCAAAAAGAAGTAATGAACCTAAAGTTCAAACCGCAAGCCAGTCATCTGTTTATCACAAACAGGCCTTACATAAAACTGGCTTATGGAAAGAAAAGTCAAGTTCAGTGTCTGATACTGAGAACACTAAGAAGCATGATATGCCCTCACCCTCAAATGGACAGTGGGTAGAATTTATGATGTGTGATGCCTCTGGGTCACCCAAGCCAGTTAAGGCTTGGGTACCTAACCTAAACTAATCATTTCCTTTAAATGTGCAGGGTGTCCGCTATAGTGCTTCTACAAATACCTGGATCGTTGATTGTGGGGCATCAAGGCACATGACCGGGAACTTGTCTCTCCTTTTCAATGTCAAACAAATTAAAGGGGGACATGTATCCTTTGCTGGAAATAAAGGAGGATACATCACGGCTCAAGGCGAAGTGGGAAACCACAAAGTCAAGTTTGACAAGGTCAACTACATTCAACAACTACAAAATAACTTTCTTTCTGTATCCCAGATTTGTGACAAAGGATTCAAGGTAGTCTTTGACAACAAGAAGTGCTATGTGTTGAAGAAGGAGTATGTAATCTCGGAGGACCAAGTCTTAATGTCAGCTTCAAGATATAATGATTTATATGTATTGGACCTATCAAAGGCCTCCACAACCGATCATCAAGCTCAATGCTTCTTGTCAAAGGCAACAGAGAAAGACTCCATTTTCTGGCATAGGAGAATGGGACACATTAATCCACGGAAGATGAATCACTTGATCCAGAATGATCTAGTGCGTGGAGTAAATGTTAAGAACTTCCAATTACCGGATTTTGGTGTCGCGTGTAAGAAAGGGAAACAGACAAAGAAGTCTTATATGGAAAAGAAAGTTCACTCAATTGACCTACCTCTTGAGCTTCTTCACATGGATCTGTTTGGGCCAGTTAGTACAAAGAGCATTGCCGGTGATTTGTACTGCTATGTAGTTACGGAAAATTACTCAAGATTTTCTTGGGTGATGTTTCTGAAATCCAAATCAGAGACATTTGAATCATTCAAGGAGCTGGTAACTACATTGGAGTCACTCTACAAGCTAAAGGTAAGGCAAGTTCGCTCAGACAATGGCACCGAGTTCAAGAACCAATGGATGGAGGCATTCTGCAAAGAAAAAGGAATTGTACACCAGTTCACATCTGCCTACACTCCTCAAATGAACGGAGTTGCTGAGAGAAAGAATTGAAGCTTGATAAAGACAGCCCAGACAATGCTAGCAGACTCGAAACTGCCTATCCAATTTTGGAACGAGGTAGTAGCTAACGCATGTTACACCCTAAATCGAGTCCTGGTGGTCACACGTCATGGTAAAACGTGTTACGAGTTTCTCCAACGACGTAAACCTAATCTAGAGTACCTTGAACCGTTTGGTGCACCATGTACGCTGCTGAAGAAAAATCAGTCAGGAAAGATCAGTGAAAAGGCTGAAGAAGGAATTTCTCTAGGATATAACATATCGAATAAGAGAGTTTACAACAACTCAACGGGTCAAGTAGAAGTGTGGTGCAACGTCGACGTTCAGAGATACACCACCCCCTGCTGGAAAAGGACCCGCATTCTTCTTTGATTATGATGGATTTTTTAAGTCCTTCAACATCCTTCTCTCCCCTTCTGATGATGAGATAGCTACCAGAATGATGTATGATGTCTTAAACACACCGTCACTGGACCCGACAACCTCCGCTTCACAAGGTGAGTCTTCTAGTTCTTCAGAGGGAGCACCTGAGGTAAGTGACTCCTCCTCTGATGACGAGGACGTGGAAAATGATCAGGTGGATCAAGGGGAACAGGTTCCTACTACTGCAAGTACACAAGCATCTGATGTTGATGCCTCTAACACTTCAGAACCTCACACTCCCACTACCTCAGATACTGAAACTGGTGTTCACAATCTGGATAATGAGGTATTTGTTCCCATCACTCCTGGATCACGACTAAATGTTTATCACCCTTTGGACAATGTCATTGGAGATGTTCGATCAGGAGTACAGACCAGAAATAAGCTAACTCAGCTGATTATGCCTCAGTCATGGAAAAGGGATATCTTCACGACGGTGCTTATTGATGTTTTATGTCTCAATTTGAGACAAAATATGTTAGTGAAGCATTAAACGATGAGGCATGGGTAAGTGCGATGCAAGAAGAACTCCTACAGTTCAAGAAGCTAGGAGTATGGACCCTTGTGGACAGACCAAAAGGTGCTAAAGTTATTGGAACTAAATAGGTCTTGAAATGCAAGAAAGACGATCAAGGGGTCATAATTCGCAAAAAGGCTCGACTTGTCATTCAAGGTTTTAGACAAGTCGAAGGAATCGATTATAATGAAGTGTTTGCACCTGTGGCAAGGATGGAAGCAATCCATATCTTCCTTGCCTCTGCCTCTTACATGAAGATCAAAGTTTATCAATTAGATGTAAAGAGTGCATTCCTTCATGGTGAAATCCGGGAGACAGTGTATGTCAGTCAACCCGAAGGATTTGAGGATCCGTAACATTAGGACAGAGTTTACAAACTAGATAAGGTTGGGCTCCATCAAGCCCCAAGAGCATGGTATGAGAAGCTCTCGACTCATCTTGTGAAACACGGCTTTCGCAGAGGAGTGATTGATTGTACACTGTTCATCAAAGAAAAGGATGGTGACTTACTGCTTGTACAGATTTATGTTGATGACATAATCTTTGGTTCCAAAAATGAAGATCTATGTAAAGAATTTGAAGCAGTAATGAAAGCTGAATTTGAGATAAGTGCTATGGGAGAAATGAAGTTCTTTCTCGGGTTACAGGTGGATCAGACACCAAAGGGAATATTTCTACATCAGACCAAGTATGTAGGTGATATCCTTAGTCGGTTCGATATGGAGAATGCTTTGGCAGCTGGAACTCCACTTGCTACAAACACGATGTGGCACCCGACGAAAATGGTGATCTGGTGGATGCCACCATGTACAGAGGAATGATTAGATCCCTCATGTACCTCACAGCCTCACGACCTGATATCATGTACGCGATGTGTCTATGCTCCAGATATCAGGCAAAGCCGAAAGTCAACCATCTCATAGGAGTCAAAAGGATATTTCGTTATCTGAAGGGTACTCCAACAATTGGGTTGTGGTATCCTCATGACGATGACTTTGAGCTTATAGCGTATAGCGATTCGGATTATGGCGGCTGCAAAATGAACTACAAGTCAACTTCAGCAGGATGTTAATTCTTTGGAAGAAGATTAGTCACGTGGCAGTGTAAGAAGCAGACATCAGTTGCTTTGTCAACTTGTGAAGCTGAATATGTTGCTACTGCAAGCTACCGTTCACAAATCATCTGGATTCAACAGCAAATACTGGACTACGGTTTGAAATTCTCTAACACTCCTATATATGTTGATAATTCTGCTGTTATAGCCGTAACTAAAAATCCTGTCCAACATCCTAAAACCAAACACATCGGAATTAAATATCACTTTATACGTGATTGTTTTGAAAAGAATTTAATCGATGTTGTTAAAATTAATACGGACTTTCAACATGCAGACCTCTACACAAAAGCATTTGATAAACCAAGATTTTTATATCTGTTAGAGGTCAACGGCGTGAAAAAAAAATGTGAAGTGATTCCAGAAGATTATAGTACTTAGTCCGACGAGTAGAGTTATTTTTTATTTTTATTTTTTATTTTCTTTTATTTTTCGTATTTTAATTTCTTGTTTCTATAAAATCCAAAAACTCAAAAAATATTTTTGGTTTTAGAATTTTAGGGGGAGAATAGGTTAGAGTAGTATTAAATTAGGTGTTTTAATTTCAGTACTTAAAAAAAGGGGGAGAAGGACAGCCTAGCTAAAAGGATAGAAATCAAATCTGTGATACTGATTCAACGTATTTGGAAAATGATAGTACACGGGGAACAGATTATTTGGGACTTCAAAAATTTAAATGATTAAGATGCAAAATTCAAAGTATAAATCTGAGAAGTCTAAGCAAAATAAAAGGAAAAATGATAGAAAAACTAGTGTGCTACTAAGGTAACATAGAGAAAGTAGACCTAGAGGTTGCAAGTTCATTATATGATGTGTTGGTAGATTCAACACAATAGATGAGTAGACCTCATTGGTGACTTAAATTCAAACTAAATTGTTCAACTTGCTGTGGGTTCCCATCTTATCCCTGGTTAACACAATCAACTTAGTTTCAATAAGGGGTGACGAGCAAATAAACACCACAAATGTGTGCGGATGACCATAAAAAGAGCAAAGCACGAGAAAATAAAAATGTGTAAGCGCTATCAAGCTGATAACAAATGTTGTTGGTGCGTTACGTGCAAAAAGAAAAGAAAAATGTTCTCACCAGAAGATAGGTTCTGTGCCTCACTGCTGTGTGATGACACTAACCTGAGGATAAGCATAACCTAAATATTCTAGAATTCATTGTTGTTTGCGCCTCTCTGTTGTGCGATGGCACTGACCGTAGGCTTGGCATCTCTTTGAAAGCTCTTAGAATAGTTTTTTCTTGTCAACATACCCGTAGACCGCTCACATATCTCCTGAGGAACATTGATTACCATATAAGCTTGGGATGCACAAATGCCCATTGAAATAATTAAACCTTAATTCATCACTAATGTGTGTCAAAAATCAGTGCATGGATTTAAGAGGACAAGTATACTGACAATCATCGTGGCTGCAATTCTTGAAAGTCCAAATCAGCGTGTGCATCTTATAGCTCTAGTATGATTTCCTAAACTTGCTAATGACTCTCAATAAAACCAAGAATCTAGCATCAAAAGGTTTTGGTAACATGTCCCAAATGATTCTGGAATACCTGTATGATTCCAAAATGAATCGTACCAGAAATGATTAACTGGAATTGAAGCTGTGATGTCCATGAAGTAAAATCAATTAGAATTATTCTAATAGGTCGTATTTCATCTCTAATCAAAAATACAAAAATATGTCTTGTTATTGTTCTTAATTCCAAAGTTGTTCTGTTAAGTTTTAGTAAATTGTAATGCAGGACTCAATAACTCGTCATAATCTGGGATTCACTCACTAAAAGGGTCACGTCTGAGGTGACCAATGGGGTTTTCAAATGTAAAAGGATCACGTCTGAGGTGATCAACAATTTTTATAAGTTAAAATGGTCATGTCTGAGATGATCAATGGTCAAAATGTCTTATCAATAAGTAAAAGGGCTAAGTGTATGAATGGTCATAAGGTCAAACCCATAAGTATGAGCCATTCGCACGACTGGACCATGAGTATGGACCAGTCGTACGATTGGACCATACGTATGAGCCCAATCGCACGACTAAACCACATGTATGGACCAGACGTGCGATTGGACCATAAGCATGGGTAAATCGATATGATTGGATCATCAGAATGAACCAATCGCACGAATGGAGGCGACCGAATGAGTCAGTCGCACGACTGAAACCTAGTCGCACGACTGAAGGTGACCGACTTAGCCAGTCACACGACTGGGCCTCAGTCGCACGAATCAACAGTGCGATTAGGTTCAGTCGCACGACTGAAAGATACCCTAGTATAAATAAAGGGGAGTCGGTCGCAGACACTCATCACCCCCCCCACCCAAGCGCTCTCTCTTCGCACGATAGTAGTTACGCTGCCAAAATTGTGATTGAGTGTTCTAGACTGATTATTGTTGCTTCTAACGATTTATGTTATTTATACAGGTAATGTGCGACGTTATCCACTTAAATGTTCATCAAATCGTGCCTTAAATCGACTTAATTTGCGCCCTAACTAGAACCGACACTTAGTTCACAAAATAAACCTGTAAAACTAAGTAAACTGCTAATTTTAAAATGGGTTAGATGTTAGTTGGAACAATTGCGAGTCTAATGAGCCTAACCACAACGTCTAACATCAAGTTTTGCTCAAGATTTGAAATTTGAATGGAAAAACAGACTGTCATGCGAATGGACATACTGATGAACCTCAATCGCACAACTGAGCTGGGCGAATGGCACAATCGCACAACTAAACCATGCGTATGAGTCCAGACGCACGACTGGTTCAATCGCATGAGACAACATACGACTAAGCCCAGTCGCATGCTTTATCGCACGAATGAGCTCAATCGCACGACTCAGACTCAGTCGCACTGTCCATTTGCACGACAGAACAGAAGGATTCAAGTCAAATAAATTCAAATGTCATTCATTTACACACAATCTAACGTTTATCTATCTTGAGTTACAGCAACATGGCGAGTCGGTGGACGATGAGCACCAAGCACAACATATGTGCTCATCTAGATATTACGTCTCGGAACGCGTCTGAGTTCGCGGGCATTATTACATTTCTATGGAGATCGAGGATTTTCAGAGCTATCTCCACTCCGTGCACACCATATAGATCGATACAGTAGGATTTCTGGGAAAGCGCGGTTGTAGATAGGTCCTCAGAGCCTCACCGTATTAGGAGTTCCATCTTTGGTCAGCATATTGAGATCAGTGAGGAGGATCTGAGGACAGTCTTAGAGTTGGGAGATGATGGTGATTGCCCTACCAGACTTCATCCGTTGACAGTTCAAGGATGTTTTCTTCGGGCTAAGTACTCAGGGGACATAAACGCAGGTGTGCTCAACAAGAGCAACATGTGCCCCCAACTCAAGTACTTAGCCCATGTGCTGGTGAAGTGTATTGCCTTGAGGAAGGGCGGATTTGATGAGATGTCAGATCAGATCCAGAACGCGTATGTAGCTCTGATGCTGAACCACCCGTTCAGCTTTTCGAGGATGATCTTCACCTACTTGGTGGAGAACATAGAGGCCAAAGGCAAGGAAGGCTTCTGCATGTACCCACGTTTCATTCAGATGATCATCGACCAGAAGCTTCCATCATTGCCCAAGGAGAAAGAAGATGTTGTGGTGCTTGAGGTGATGGATGATACCACCTTAGGCAGGATGAAGGTCTACCGAGGCAAGCAAGTGAAGCCCCCGGTGAGGAGGTTGTTTGGGCATTTGGCCCGAGAGGACTACGTGGCGCCAGCTAGGAGAAAGTGGCGTCACGATGATAGTAACTCAGATTCTGAGCCGATTGTGCTCCCATCCAACGATTCTGATGATGATGATAGTGGTGATGGTGGAGATACTGGCCCCACCCAGTCTAGGGCCACTACCAGAGATGCTACATCTCCATCATCCACCCACGGAGGAGCTGATACGGCAGGATTCCATTCGGACTTCCGTCCTGATGAGGAGGAGGAGTCTGATAAAGAGCCATTAGTTCGGACGGTGGGCAGCAAGGTGGTTGCCACCGAGCGAGGGATTAGGGCGGTAGGTGGACGCCAGGGTGAGTCTGGGGAGGCTGATACTGATACATCTTACACCCCAGACCAGCCCAACAGCCAAGGGGGAGCATCCTCCTCGAAGGGATCGAGGAAAAAAAGGATGGCTCAGCCGCATGGGATGAAGAGTAAGAGACGGAGATTCACTTTGATCACCACCTCTACCACCACCACCACCACAGCTACCACCACCACTACCACACCCTCCACCACTACCACACCCTCCACCACTACTACCACACCACCCACCATTACTACCACACCTCCACCCTCCACTACTACAGCCATACCTCCACCAGTATACCACCACCCATCTTTACCAAAGCTACCACCACTACCACCACCCATCGAGCCGGGACTTCACTTCAGGTCCCACTGCGCTTTGGATCCTCTCTACCCTCTGTTGGGTTAGAGGAGCAGCTGGCCAATCTAAACCGGATTGTGCTTAAGCTGCTTGCTACTGATGAGCAACGAGCTACATAGCTAAACTAGTTGATGGAGCTTAATGCTGCTCAAGCTCAGCAGATAGCAGCTCAGAGTCAGGAGATTGCTGAGTTTCGTGAGCTGCAGACTTCGTTAGTACAGAGGATAGATGATCTTGAGGCGAAGAACAAGAAGTTGATGCTACGACTCAAAGGCTCCAAAGATGAGCCCCTCAAGATCAGAGAAGGAAAAGATGATGGTGATGATGACGATGATGAGGATGATGATGATGAGACAGATGAAGAAGGTGATGGAGCTGAAGGAGAGGAGAAGGGAGGAGATGAGGATGAAGGAGATGATGTTGCTGCATCAGCATCCACACAGGCTAGAAAGCGACGGTCAAAGAAGGCTCAGGATCAAGGCTTCACCCTCAGGATGTGACTCCTGCTCAAGCACTCATGGCCGGAACAGATGAAAACAAGGTATATGAATATCTCTGTGCTCCTGCCTGTATTGCTAAGGTTAAACTATATCAGGACTACAATATGGAAATTAAATCTGATATTAAGTCCTTAAATGTTTTAAAATCTGACTTTAAAAGGGCTGAATCTGACTACCAAAGAAAAATTGAGGAGTTAGAGAAAACTGTGTCCCTATTAAAACATGAACATACAAACTATAAGACTCAGATAAAGGATTGAATATCCAAATTGACTGAGGCTCAAGCCCAGCTTGTCACTGCTGAGGCTCAAGCCAGGAAGTATGCTATTTTCGAGCAAAACTTCCAAGCCATTCTTGCATCATCCTCTCACTCAAAACTTTGTTACCAAAACAAAGGTGGGTTAGGAACCAATGAAATTGCTCCACCACACTCTTATGAGTCTATAAGACAACCAAGGTGTGGTACTGAAGAGCAAGAGGTTCTATCTGCTGACCCACCTTCTCATGAGTCAAAGAATGATGCAACTATGGAGACCATCATAGGGAAGAACCAGGTAATTATGCCCTCCCCTACCAATGATGATCAAACCCTGACCATCACAGCCAGAAGAAGCAGAGCTAAGGCAGCCAGAAAAACTGCCAAGAAAGTGGCTGAGTCCAAGCTAAAGATAGACCCAAAGCAAAAGGGTGTATTCATTTCAGCTGGATTCCAGGTGGTTGGAAATTTTGATTCAGGAAAGGAGTGCAGTACCAGTACTCCTATCCTACCAAAGGATCAGAAATTAAAGGGAAAGGTTGCTGATGAAGAGAAAAAGAACAAGAAACAGCAATCTTCACATTCCTAAAAGGTTAACATTGCATGCATAATGTGTGGTCTGCAAAACCACATGGCCAAAGATTGTTACTACAATCCTGCTAGCACACATTATGCAAATAATGTTAAAAAAGAAGGAGTCAGGGAAGGTTTCTCATTTGGACCATATCAAATGGTTCAAGTGATGAAAAAGGGAAAGCTTGATTCCGAAGCAAGGCTTCTTTCGGAAGAAGATTCTTCTTCCGAAAGGAAAAAGGCTTCGGAAGCTAAAGCTGTAAAGACTCAGAAAAGCAAAAGAGTCCCCTTGAAACCATCCCAGAAGAAGACTGCTTCGAAAGAAAAGATGGTGAAGGTTTCTTCCGAAAAGAAAGAAGCTTTGGAAGAATGCCAAGCTACAAAAGCTTCAACAAGCTCATCCTCTATGATCAACCAAGGGATGGAATGGAAGATCAAGGAAGATGCTGTAGCCTAAACCTCTTCTTCAAAGACATCCATTGAACCCCCATGCATAAATTTTGGTTCAATTATGTCATTATCATTGGAAGAACCCAAGACCAATAAGGCTTGGGTTTCCAATCAAAACTAATTATCTCACCTTATGTGCAGGGACATCCATATGACAAGAATAACAACATTTGGATTGTAGATAGTGGATGCTCCAGGCACATGACAGGAAACAGATCTCTTCTTCAACAATTTTAACATTATGATGGAGGTCCTGTCCAGTTTGGAGGTGAGGCCGGAGGATGTATTTCTGGCAGAGGAAGTATATCCAATGGCTTGAACATAACCTGTTAAGTGTTTCTCAATTCTGTGATCAAAAGCATCAAATGCTTTTCACAGAACATGAGTGCATTATCCTCAAACCCGGGATGACAATTGCTCAGGAATTGGTGCTTCTTAGATCTCCTAGGAAAGGGGATATGTACAAGCTGGATATGAACAATGCTTCCCCAATGGGAGAAGTATCATGCTTTCTTTCCAAAGCTGATGGTGATGAGTCAACACTATGGCATAAACGAATGTGTCATGTAAATTTTAAGACAATGAATAAATTGGCTAAAAATAACTTGATACATGGTTTGCCTAAAAAGAAATTTTTCTGTAAAGATAACTGTGTTGCTTGCCTGAAAGGGAAACAACACAGGGCATCTCATAAATCCAAAGTTATTAACTCCATCACCACTCCATTACACTTATTGCACCTGGATCTATTTGGTCCCACAAGTATAATGAGCATTGGAAGTAAATCATATTGCCTTGTGATTGTTGATGATTTTACTAGATTTACATGGGTATTCTTTTTAAGAACTAAAGATGAAACTGCTGAAACTTTGAAATCTTTTATTCTTAAAATAGAAAATCAATTTGATCACAAGGTTAAAATAATTAGAAGTGATCAAGGGACTGAGTTTAAGAACCTAGTTCTTGACTCATTTTGTAACTCAAAAGGGATTGCCAGACAATATAGTGCTCCCAGAACTCCTCAACAAGATGGTGTTGCTGAGAGGAGAAATAGGACACTTATTGAGGCTGCTCGGACTATGTTAGCTGATTCAAAGCTGCCTCTAACATTCTGGGCAGAGGCAGTCAGCACTGCATGCTATGTGTAGAACAGAGTTCTTGTAGTAAAGCCACATGGAAAAACCCCTTATGAGTTATGGAACAAGAGGCCACCGTTCATTGGCTTTCTAAGGTCCTTTGGCAGCAGGTGTACCATACTTAACACAAAAGACAATTTGGCAAAATTTGCTGAAAAGTCAGATGATGCTATCTTTGTTGGATATTCCTCTTACTCTAAAGCTTATAGGGTTTATAATATTAAAAATCAACAATTTGAGGAATCTTCCAACATTGTAGTCAATGAGCACACTCCTTGTGTTAGGGGGAATGGCCCTGATCATATCTTTGATTTAGAATTGTTTCAAAACTATTCTAAACCATCTTGTGAGAATGTTTCAGCTGGAACAGGTGCTCAAAGTGACTCTGATGAAGATCAACTGTTTGAGCTTCCCAGACCTATTCCAAGTTCTCCAAGAGTTGCAGCAAATCAAGTTCCCACTATTGAAAGATCTGACAGTATAACCATTTAGTGGTACTTCAACAAGGGATTCACCTGCTGACTTTCAAATCTCTTCAGGTGACCCTGCACAACACTAGGCTGATGAAAGAACCATTTTGAAGGAACAGGCAACTGTTAATGATGCTTCACAGCAAACAAATGATGATGTTTCTCTTTCATTCAATCAGTCCTCATTGAATGAGTTCGAAACAATAGCTGGACCAAGTATTCAAGCTCATGAGCAAAGTATGTCCAATTTGGACTTATCTTTGCAACTGGAGGTGATTCCTAGACTCAGGATTCATAACACTCATCCAGCTGAAAACATCATAGGGGAAGTCTTTGAAGGCGTGAGAACAAGAGGACAAACTCACAATGGGAATGTCTGCTTGTACTCATGCTTTTTATCACAAATGGAACCCAAGAAGGTGGAAGATGCCTTGAAAGATAGTAGCTGGGTTGAATCAATGCAAGAGGAGCTGCTTCAATTCAAAAGACAAAAGGTTTGGAACCTATGTCCGCTACCATCTGGTCAAGTACCTATAGGCACTAAATGGGTATTCATAAACAAGAGAGATGATAGAGGCTTGATTATCAAGAACAAGGCAAGACTGGTGGTTCAAGGATACACTCAAGAGGAGGGAATCGATTATACTGATGTCTTTGCACCTGTTGCAAGACTTGAGGCAGTTAGGATCTTCCTTGCTTATGCTGCATCCAAGAATTTCACTGTCTGCCAGCTTGATGTCAAGTGTGCCTTTCTATATGGGGATATAGATAGGGAAGTCTATGTATGCCAACCTCCAGGATTTGAAGATCCACAGCATCCCAACTATGTGTGCAAATTGGATAAAGCTCTATATGGGCTGCACCAAGCACCTAGGCTGTGGTATGAGACATTGTCTCAGTTTCTCCTGAAGAATGGTTACACTAGAGGTACCATCGATAAGACTCTTTTCATAAGAAAGTCTGGGAAAGACATCTTGCTCGTTCAAGTCTATGTTGATGATATCATATTTGGTTCCTCAAATGACCAAATGTGTAAAGACTTTGAGAGCATTATGAAGAAGAAGTTCGAGATGAGTTCCATAGGAAAATGGACTTTTTCCTTGGAATTCAGGTAAAGCAATTGAAGGAAGGGTTCTTTATCAATCAGTCTAAGTATGTCAATGATATCTTAGAACGATTTGATATGAAGGATTGTAAAGCAGCAAAAACACCTATACCCGGAAACCACAATCTCTGCCCTGATTCTGAGGGGGAGGATACTGATCAACATCAGTACAGAGCCATTATTGGTTCTCTGATGTATCTCACAGCAAGTAGACCTGATATCATGTTTGCAACTTGCATTTGTGCAAGATATCAGGCTGCTCCAAAGGTGTCTCACCTAATAGCTGCCAAGAGAATTCTTAGATACCTCAAAGGAGCACCTAAACTAGGTCTCTGGTATCCAAGAAATAGTGATTTCAATCTCTATGGTTACTCTGACAGTGATTATGGTGGCTGCAACATCAACAAGAAATCAACATCTGGTGGATGTCAATTTCTTGGTGGAAGGATCATCTCATGGCAATGCAAGAAGCAATCATGTGTCTCTACATCAACTGTTGAAGCTGAATACATTGTTGCTGCTAGTTGCTGTGCTCAGGTGCTATGGATTCAAAACCAGATGATAGACTACGGATTCAACTTCATGAGCACTCCTATCCACATTGACAACAACAGTGCTATATCCATTACTGAAAATCCAATGAAGCACTCCAAGACTAAGCACATTGATATCAGGTATCATTTCATTAGAGATATTCATGAGAGAGATCTTATCAAACTAATCAAATTTGACTCAAATAAACAATATGCTGATTTGTTCATCAAAGCCTTTGATGAACAAAGATTTAAATATCTCATTACAGCTATTGGGATGATAAACATTGATTAGTTAATCTCATTTGAAAACCTTTTAATGTGTAAAGTCTCATGTCAAAACAATCTAAGCCATGTTACAAAAGATCTTTTTCTAAATTTTATCTAAGTATGAATTCTTCCGAAGAGAAATTAACCCTCGGAAGATATTTTGCATATCTTCCAAAGCAAATTTCTCCCAGGATAATTTTCTTCTCGGAAGAGTGTTAAGTCTCGGAAGAAGCGATTGATTTCATATCAGATCTACTTCCGAAGCTTTTAACACACTCCACTTGAAAAGCAACATATACTCTCGGAAGTAATCAATTTACCTTTAGAAGTAAATTTGCCTTCGGAAGAATATTACCTTCGGAAATGCTTTATACTCGGAAGAAAGATTTTACTGTGTAACGGAAATCTTTTGGGCCCCACTCTGTAAAAAGTAAAGATTTTGTTAATGATGTCGGATTATTTAAATGGACTAACCTTACCGCCCATGTCACATCATCCTCTGAAACCTCACATCGTCTTATCTAAAACCCCCTTGCACCGCCATTCCACCAATTTAAATACTTCTGGTTAATCACTTACATCCTTTTTACCCAAATTACTGCCCTAAAAGCTTTCTTCATCTTCAATTTACCTTATTCCAAACTATCTTTCTGAAATTTCTTCAATGGCACTAAACCCTCAGCACAACCAAGTCGCACTCCTTGATTCTTCAAGGGATGTTGACTTCTCAGACATCATCTCCTTTCTGACCCAATCTTCATACTACACCGCATTGACTATAAACCCCACAATTTACTCAAACCAAATGTCTGAATTTTGGGCAAATGGTCAGATTGAAACCCTAAATGGGGTTCGTGTTATTCGATCGATGATCTGTGGCCAGGAGTTGGTCATATCTGAACAGATCATCAGGGAGCATCTAGAGCTACATGATGAGGGCGCTCCAACAGAATTCCCCAAAACAGATTTGGACAATTTTTATCTCCAAATGGGATATGATGGAGATGTCAGCAGGTCAACTGTCTACAAATTCAACTTATCCTACAAATGGAAGTTCCTGCTGCATGTGGTTCTTCACTGCCTGTCTAATAAATATGGGGGATGGGATCAAATCCCATATGAACTTGGGTGCCTAGTTCATGGGTTGGTAAAAAGCCTCCGCTTCAACTATTCAAGGTTTGTGCTGACTAACCTAATGGAAAATCTTCAAAGGGACACATTCTTCATGTATCCCATGTTTCTCCAGCACATAATCAACTGTGAGCTGGACCAGGGCAAGCTTCTCTGTGCAGCTGCTCTGACTGCTCCTCAAATGAGGCCGACCATCTTCAAGACTTTGAAAAGAGTGTCCACCAACTTCACCGGAAGAGATACTGCACTTCTTCCAGGTATGATTGAGCCAATGGCTCCTGGTGACATCCCTGTTAACCCCACAGGTGATGAACCCACACCAGCAACTACCCTCACTCTGCCAAATCTACCTTCTCCACCCATTACCTTTACTTATCAGAGACGTCACAAACAAACCCTTGTTCAATCTACTCTGATTGAACAAGCTCCTCATGTTCTACCCAAAAAGGCTAGAGTGGAACAAAGGGCTCCCACTCAGCCTGAGGTCCAACCATCCTTCATAATTGACCTCAATATGGGTCTTGAGTCTCCTCAGTCTCAGACCCATGAGCCCGAAACCCAAGCTGATACCCTCAGGGAGAGTCTCTATACTTCCCTGAGCAGCCAAAAAGGGACAGCCCTATCACAGACTCAATGCCTATAGACATTGATCAAGGTCCCGGGTCATTAGGATTCACTTCCATATCTTTTACTGACCTTTTGACTGGAGCTGGTGAAGAGATTATGTCTCTTAAAGGCAATGAAGTTGATCCACAACACCCTCCCAAGGATCAACAGAGCCTAGAGAGACCTCTTATCTCTAGCCCCCATCAGCAAACCTTTACTGAGGTGAGTCCCACTGATGGGGAGGGGACTCATGTAGATTCAGCTGCCACTACTGAAAGAGCCTCAATGGATCCTCAGGACAGTGGTAACGTAACTGAGACTGAATCTACGACAACCATGCCCTTTGATGACTCTGAAAGAGACATCATTGTGCAAGGGAAACCAGGGCGCCAAGAAACCACATCTGGTTGTGAGGATGAACATACAAGGTATGTTACCTCATCCCCCCATGATTCTTCAAAAGAATATGAGGGAAGAATGCAACTCACTATCCAAGACCTACTTTCTAAAGTCTCAAATCTTGAATCTAAGGTTAGAACTTAAGAGGATAGGTCTGCCACTCAGCAACTTGAGATTGAAACTCTCAAGGCCAAACTAGCTGAGAAACAGATTGAGAGGTCTGTTAGGCATGTACCAATTCAGGTCTCCTTGACCTCTTCCTCTAGCTCATCAAGCTCTCAGGATGATGCTACCAAAAAGGGGGAGATTGTTCAGAGACAAAGTCAAAGACAGGAGGAAACCCAAAGTCAAGCTCTCACTTCCTTGAGCTCAAAGTATCCTGTGCAACAAGCTGCAATTTTCCCTGAGCCTCCTCCAGTTGTTTTTCAAGTGGATCAAAGGATGCTCCAAGATCTCAATAGGTTCTTTAACAAGTTCCTATTAGAATCTCTTATAGAACAGCCAAGCCCTAATATGTCTGTGATCTACTTCGGAGCTCAAGAGCTTCTGAGGTTAAATGCACCTTCTACCACTATCGAGGAAGTTGGTCAACCTAAGGTTCAAGTGGAACCTGAGATTAACTTCGAAGGGGAAAGAAGGACTGATGGCCCAGCAACTGAAACAGTTGGGACAGAAAGTGTATTTTCACAGACTTCCGAAGCACAATTTAAAGCCTCGGAAGCACAATCTCAAACTTCCGAAGCTGAGATTGCTGCTGCGAAAGGACTATTCTCATTATCCGATGATCTAATAGTCACAGATGCAATCCTGGAACTTGCATTTGTTAATAGGAAGGATTTTCTCACCCAACCTTTAGCTCTGACATCAGCATTAACTCTAGCTCCCATTTCTACTACTCAACCTGAATCTTCCATCCAAGAAACCCCAAAGTCTAGTACTTCCGAAGACATCAAAGGAAAGAGGAAGATGACTTTGGAAGAACTTCAAGAGGAAGAAAGGTTGGAGAAGCTTAAAAGAAAAGGTAGGCTTCCAACTGGGAAACTGCTAGCTACAAGTACCAAAGCAGCTGCAGCCAACCAGGAGGCAGTCAACAACCGAAAAAGAGTAGAGATCATCGATAGACTTGTTGGTCTAGGGGCTGCAACTGAAGATGTACTCCTGCTACCATTAGAGGAGTTAATAGAGCTGGAAAAGGCAACCTTGCTGCTAAAACATCAAAAAGAAGAAGCTGCAAGATTGGCCTTAGAAGAGGAAAGGGAGAGGAAAGAAAGAGAAGCTGATCTGCAGCTCAGGAGGGAAAGGATAACCTTCCTAATCTCCAGAGGTTTCTCTCAAGAAGAATTGTCTCCACATAACAATGATACGATCTTATGGCTCTTCAACAAAGAGCAAGAACAAATGGAGAAAGAGAGAAAAAGAGCTGCAAGGGAAAAGCTGTTGCAGAAGAAGAAGAAGGAAGAGGAAGCAGGACTAACTGCTGCCAAGAAGATAGGTGAGAAGGCCTGGATGAAGAGCTATCTCAAGGCTCATGGCTTCTCTGGCAGGCAGATGGGTCCCATGTCAGAAAAGACTCTCCAGCACATGTCAGTGACATTAAGGCTAACATTCGCGCAGGGAAGAGGAAGGAGATGTATAGAAGGGGACAAGGGATGACCTTCAAAGCAACCACTCAACCCAAACTCCAAACCCAACCTCAACCTGAACCTATACCCTTTCCATTCCCAATCAAAACCGAACCAACCTCTGAACCATATACCCCTGAACCTACACCATCACACCTACCAACCTCTTCACCTCAACCACCTAAACTACCCATCCTCCAACCCAAAACTTTAGCCAGAACCCAAACACCTCAACCTACCCATCAACCCATCAAACCATCCCCACAGCCTTCTAAACATCTCTCCTTGGAAGAATTCAAGGCAGTCAAGACAAAGCTCATAAACTGCACAACACTGAGCGATATCTCCTGTGAGGAGGATTCAGTCAATTTAACCTATGTTGACGGATCCTCAAGTTCCCTCACTAGAGATCAATTTCTTGATCTGCCCAGAGGAACTTTGGACCAAGCTGCAAATCTCCTTGGCCTCAATTCAGACACTTTGAATGAGGAAGAAAAGAAGCAAAGGAGAAGGCTGGTGACTCTACTGGACACTAAGAGAGGAGACAGGGTGCCAAGACAACCTCTTGCACCTAGAAAGAAGATCATCCACTGGAGGTTCGAAGACTCCTCTCACAACTTTGTTGTTGAAAGAGAGAATGGAGAGCTCAACAGGCTGAGTGCCTCATCTCTGCTACACTTGAGCAGGTTTGACATTACTGAGTTAGCAGAGAAGCCATTCTCCAACCCTTCAAACTCTGATGTAGCTGCCCATATCAGAAATCACCTAGGCAGCCTTCATATGGCCGAGCTAACTGCTAGAAGCAAGGTTGAAGAAGAGTTGAAACTGAGAGAGGAGGAGGAAAGGAAAGGATCGGCAACCAAAGGCAAAGTCTTTCTACAAATGGTTGAAGGTTCTGAACTTGAATCCATAGTTAGATGGGAGTATGACTATAACTCCCGTCAACTAACTCTCTTCAGGGGGACACAACAGAGGGTACATGTCATTCAGAGTGATAGACTGGATCTCCTATCCACCAATGACTTGTACAAGCTTCTCACCACCACTTCAGGGAAGAATAAAGAAACTGACAAATACCTTTTGTCCCTAGTGTTGAAGGCTTTGAGAAGCAGAAATAAGTGAGGTTTTGGTAGCATCAGCCTAGGGGGAGTTTGTTGGATCTAGAAAGGCTGGTGCAACCAAAACCAAGTCACTTAGAATATTTTGGTACAACAAACAAAGGACTTCCGAAGTTAAGTATGGAACTTCCAAAGGAAGAAGGAGCTCTTCCGAAGACAAAGTGTAAAACTCACTTCCGAAGGAAAACTCCAACTTCCGAAGACAAAGAACCTACTTCCGAAGATCAAGACTTAGAAAGAAAGATCTGAAGTCAACTTTCGAAGTACAGAAGTCCTCAAAGCCTCGGAAGTATAGAAGCCTCTTCCGAAGTATAGGTGGCTTTGGAAGAACTTGTTCTTCCAAAGCCAACTAACCTTCGGAAGACACTCCTATTATCCAGTGGACATAAGTATGGTCTCTCTGACACTCCGCTGCAAATCTCTGAGATACTGCATGGCGTTTTCTCAAAAGCCATGTAGTTGACCATACTTTAATCCACTGTTTACCTTTTTATGTTAGTACACTTGCCATCTTTAGTTGGTGACAAAAGGTAAGTCATGGACATGTCATGACTACCATATCTTAGATAATACTTTATCTAAGATACCTTAATTTTAGCATTGTAGTATATGCTTTAGTCTTAGGTTTTCAGCTGGTATCAAAGTATATCCGGCTGTAGGATCTAGTATATATAGTTTTTCATTGTAACTCTTGTTTCATGCTTGTAAGTTTAATATCTTGAGTTGAGAAGTAATATATACAAGTGCCTTGAAAATTTATTTCTGCGTGTTCCTTTGCTACTTATTATATTATTATCAACTCTTGTAAAAGACATTACTTCATCTGATTTGAGTGTTTCCATAAGTGAGTTTGAGAGAAATACAAGTGTTTAAGTGACAAACCCGATCCTGCATCAACCGTCTACAAGTTTAACTTCCCTTACAACTGGAAGTTCCTGCTGCATGTTGTTCTTCATTGCTTGTCCAACAAATCTAGGGGATGGGATCAAATCCCATATGAACTAGGGTGCCTAGTTCATAAATTGGTGAAAAGCCTCCGCTTTAACTATTCAAGGTTTGTGCTGACCAATCTTGTGGGGAATCTCCAGCGGGACACATTCTTCATGTATCCCAGGTTCCTTCAGCACATAATCAACTGTGAGTTGGACCAGAGTCATCTTGTCTGTGCAGCTATTCTAACTGTTCCTCAAATGAGGCCGACCATCTTCAAGACTTTGAAGAGAGTGTCCACCAATTTCACCGGAAGATATACTGCACCCTTGTTCTAGGTATGACTGAGCCAATGGCTCCTGGTGAACTTCCTATTAACCCCACAGGTGATGAACCCACACCAGCAACTACCCTCACACTACCAAATCTACCGTCTCACCCCATCACTATCACATATCAAAGACGCCCCAAACGAACCCTTATTCAATCTTCTCTGATTGAACAACTCCTCCTGTTCAATCCAAAAAGACTAGAGTGGAACAATGGGCTCCTACTCAGTCTGAGGTCCAACCATCCTTCACAATTGACCTCAATATAGGTATTGAGTCTCCTCAGTCTCAAACCCATGAGCCCGAAACCCAAGCTGAAAACCCTCAGGGTGAGTCTTTATACTCCCCTGGGCAGCTAAAAAGGGACAGCCCCACCAGAGGCTCAATGCCATTAGACATTGACCAAGGTCCCGGGTCATTAGGCTTAACCTCTATATCCTTTACTGACCTACTAATAAGAACTGATGAAGAGAATATGTCTCTTCAGGGCAATGAAGTTGATCCATAACACCCTCTCAAGGATCAACACAGCCTAGAGAGACCTCTTATCTCTAGCCCCCATCAGCAAGCCTTTACTGAGGTGAGTCCCACTGATGTGGAGGGGACTCATGTAGATTTAGCTGCCACTACTGAAGGAGCCTCAATGGACCTTCAGGACAGTGGTAACATCACTATGACTGAATCTACGGCAACCATGCCATTTGATGACTCTGAAAGAGACATCATTGAGCAAGGGAAACCAGGGTGCCAAGAAACCACATCTGGTGGTGAGGATGAACATACTAGGTATGTTACCTCATCTCCCCATGATTCTTCAAAAGAAGATGAGGGAAGACTGCAACTCACCATTAAAGACCTACTTTCTAAAGTCTCAAACCTTGAATCTAAGGTTAGGACTTTAGAGGATAGGTCTGCCACTCAACAACTTGAGATTGAAAATCTCAAGGCCAAACTAGCTGAGAAACAGATTGAGAGATCTGTTAGGCATGTACCAATTCAAGTCTCAATGACCTCTTCCTCTAGCTTATCAAGCTTACAAGATGATTCTACCAAAAAAGGGGAGAGTGTTCAGGGACAAAGCCAAAGACAAGAGGAACCATAGAGTTAAGCTCTCACTTCCTTAAGTTCAAGATACCCTATGCAACAAGCTTCAGTTTATCCTAAGCCTCTTCCAGTTGTGATTCAAGTGGATCAAAGGATGCTCCAAGATCTCAACAGGTTCTTCAACGAGTTCCTCATGGAATCTCTCATTGAACAGCCAAGTCCTGACTTGTCTGTGATTTACTTCGGAGCTCAAGAGCTTCAGAGGTTAAATGGACCTTCTACCACTATTGAGGAAGTTGGTCAACCTAAGGTCCAAGTGGAACCTGAGATTAATTTTGAAGGGGAAACAAGGACTGATGGCTCAGCAACTGAGACAGTTGGGACATATAGTGCATTCTCACAGACTTCCGAAGCACAAGTCAAAGTCTTGAAAGAACAACTTCAATCTTCCGAAGCTGCGATTGCAGTTGCCAGAGGACTATTCTCTTTATCTGATGATCTAATAGTCACAGATGCAATCCTAGAACTTGCATCTGAGGTTAATAGAGAGGATTTTCTCACCCATCCCCTAGGTCAAACCTCAGCATTGACTCCAACTCCCATTTCCACCACTCAACCTGAACCTTCCATCCAAGAACCCCCAAAGTCTAGCACTTCAGAAGATGTCAAGGGAAAGAGGAAGATGACTGAGGAAGAGCTTCAGGAGGAAGCAAGGTTAGAATAGCTCAAAAGAAAAGGTAGACTTACAACTGGGAAGCTGCTAGGTACCAGTAGCAAAGCAGCTGCAGCCAGCCAGGAGGCTGTCAACAATAAAAGAAGAGTGGAAATCAATGACAGACTTTTTAATTTTAGGATCTGTGAATGAAGATGTACTCATACTACCATTAGAGGAGTTAGTTGAGTTGGAAAAGGCAACTTTGCTGCAAATACAACAAAAGGAAGAAGCAGCAAGGTTGGCCATAGAGGAAGAAAGGGAGAGGAAGAAAAGAGAAGCCGATCAGCAACTTAGGAGGGAAAGGATACCTTTCCTAACCTCCAGGGGTTTCTCTCTAGAAGAATTATCTCCACATAACAATGATACGATCTTATGGCTCTTCAACAAAGAGCAAGATCAAATGGAGAAGGAGAGAAAGAAAGCTGCCAAGGAGAAGTTAAGGTTAAATAGGAAGAAGGAAGAGGAAGCAGGACTCGTTGCTGCCAAGAAGATAGGTGAAAAGGCCTGGATGAAAGACTTTCTCTGGGCTCATGGCTTCTTTGGCAGGCAGGTGGGTCCTATGTTTGAGAAAACCCTCCAGCGATGTCACACCCCAACCTTGACGGCGGAAACGTCGAGATGTGAGGGTTACGATTGTTCACAGCCACATAACGCTATTTATTAAATCCAAATATATTATTCATAAGTTTCATTAATAACATTACAAACAAATGTTTCAACGAAGAATACATCATATACAAATGTTTCAAATAACATGTTCATCCATTTTATTACTAGGTCCAATCCTAGATGCAATATGCTTCAAAGAGTAGAACATAAACTGGGGTATACCTGAAACATGTTAAAAATAAAAGGGTCAACATAAAAATGTTGGTGAGCATTCCATAGTTTTCAATACATAAGTATATAAAAGATGGCAATTCAAGTCATAAGTTAGTGAATAAAGTGATTAGGGATGCTATGAACAATGCAACAATCAAACCTTGACAATGTTTTACAAGTCTCAAACGTTAAAAAGTATATACGATCAGCTAAGTGTACTTGGATCAACCAAGCAGGCTTGTCTTACCCATAGATCTATGACTTCGCTGGGCTAGCAATAGTTAATGATTGCACATATAACGCCATAACATGGTAACCACAAAAATTCAACTAACCACAACTTTACATGATGAATTGCCATAAAGTTTACAAGTCTCAAATAAGTTTACAAGTGCAAAGTATAAGTTAACATGTTTCACCCCAAAGTGTGAAAATAAACAAAAAGGGGTATGGAAATACTCACATTGATATATGCATTTCAAGATGATATAAAAGATTAAAAGATAATCCAACGTATCCATTACAAGGCACCTAACATATATATTACAAGGTAAAGATTAAAGTTAATAATAAGATTAACATTCTATTAATGATTAGGGTTTTGATAGTTTTAAGGAGTTTTGACAAGTAACTAAATTTATAGAATAATTATTCTCATTTTAAACCCATTAGAAGAATTATATATGTATTTAAGTATTTTAAAAATGAAATTAAATATAATAATGATGAGGTTCAATATACAATTAAGTCTTTTTAATTATCTAAGAATAATAAGAAAATAGCATTTTGATTAATAACAAAATATTAATTAGCTATAATATGTTTTATAACAATATTCTTAAACATTTTAAGTAATTATAAATTTAATTCTTTAAAGAATTAAGTGTTCATAAATATTTTTAAGTCCAACCATATATAAACAAATATTTAATTAATTTAAAAGAAAACCTTTTGTAACAACTAATAAAGTTTAAATATAAAAATTTAAATAAATACATATTTTTAAAAAAAAAACAATCATGATTTTAAAAGTAACGTTTGGATCAGTGATAATTTATTAATTAGAACCACCATTTTAAATCCATTTTATAAGGAATAACTAAATATATATATATATATATATTAATATATATGTTTATATATATATATATATGAATATATTTAAATTAGAAAAATTGCAGAAAATATTTTAGTGTCTAAAAATCATTATATTAATTATTAAAAATGATTTTTATATTAATTATAATTTTTCTGTAATTAACTTTGTAATTAAAACAGCTTAAAAAATTAAATGGAGGTGCCCGGGTTCGAACCCGGGACCTCAAGGTTGACAAGGTGGGAGTTTACCAGTAGGCTGGGCGCCTATGCCTGCCAAAGTATGGTTTTAAATTCTTATAAACAAAGTTCATATAATTCCCAATTTCCCCAAGAACCCTAGTTTCAATTTGTATCAAATTGAACACCGAATCGCGAATGATAATGGAATCAACCTTAGGGCTTTTGTTCCCTAGATGAAATCGAGTGTGTGTATGTGTTTAATTACCCGAAAGTTGTTCGATTTCGATAGCATTGGTTGAAGAGCAGTCGCGACCACGGTTGAACATGTTCGAGATGTAAACATTGCTGGGAATCAAATTAACTTTGTATGTAGCTTCGAATGGTGATGCTAAGTAAAACCCCTCATCTAATTTTGTGTAACTGAGCTTCGAAGGTGGTTAAAGATTAAGTTGCAGGTTCGAAATAGAGGCGATGTTTGATGTTAGTGCATTGTTGTTTTGCATATGAAATTGATAGTTCTGAAAGTTGAAGGGTGCTGATTCGATGATTACCCTCAGTTATTAAAGCACTATTCGATCAGTTTCAAGTCGAATAGATTAAACTTTTAATTCGAAGTTCGGTTTCATTTGCAGAGGCTTTAACAGTAAAGATATTCGAATTGGAACAGTCCTTGAGTTCGAAACCGATGTTCCATAGTTAATAGTTGGTTTAATCGCGTTTAAGTCGCGCGTTTTGGTGATTTTGACCATCGCCGGAGCGATGGCCGAAGATGACCGGAAAGAAGGGGCGACGAGGGGGGAAAGGTTTGGGGTTTTTAAAGTTTACACATTTAGTCCCTGAGGTTTTAAGCAGTCAACATTTTATGCTTTAAACCTTCTTTTAAAGTTTATAAATTCACAAAACTAACCCTATAACTTTAAGTTTCAAACCTTTTTAGGTTTTATATTTTATTAATTATTTTTAATAATAATAGTAATATTATTATCATTATTATTATTCTTAGTTATTATTATTATTTTTATAATTTTGCTATTAATATAATTATTATTATTATTATTATTATTATTATTATTATTATTTTTAATATTATTAATAGTAATAATAACAATAACCTTATTATTATTATTTTAATCACATTTATTTTTTTACGATTTTTATTACTTTAAGTTAAGTTTTATAATATTAAGTAAACATTGTAACACTTATAATGTTATTATTATTTATTAAATTAATTTGTTAACCCCCAAATTAATTATGAAACACATTAAACCCTCAATGTTTCACAAAAGACATAAAAGGTCCTTTTATAATCTTAACGAAGTTACCATTTTAACTAACAAAGATACGAGATGTTATAGTCTCCCCAACTTAAAAGAATTTCGTCCCGAAATTAAAAATGAACTTAAATGAAACAAAGGAATTGTAATGAAAGGTGAGTGTTCAACGACCATTGATAGACGTTTGATTACAGATGAGATGTTTCACTTCATGGAATCTTACCAGTCTCTTGCTATAATGCATGTCAATTTGAATTCTTCCAGTGAAATACGAGACGCTTTGAAATTTGGCATATGAAACGTTGAAAGACGATGACGAATTACCGTGGTATGTTAGACTTATAAGCTTCAACTTCTAGAATATAATCTCGTAGTAAAGCAATGTGTTGAAATCAATAAAAGGCCAACAATGATAGAAAAGATTAACCATCAGGATTTAAGAATCCCAAACGTCACTATATGAAACGGTCTTAACGCATATCTTGTGAATATGTATATCTTCTTTGACCAATCATCGGTCTAAGGATAATACGATATGCGAAGACTTTGAAATAAGTTCACGACGATGGTTAGGAACATTATTAAAAGCAGAAAATGAATCGGTCATCCAAAATTAATGATCGATGTTTAACGACATACCACGGTATACGACTATTTGAGATATATACAAGCCAATTTCTCGACCCGTTATCCCACATAAGTCAATATGAAATCAGCCAATCGTCTATAATGCACTAATTGTCATCATGACATCTAAAACAAGAGGCATTCAGTGATGAGAAGTTAAACAGGAGATTCACAAGAGCACAGATGTTAGGTTTTGTCATATGTGAAAGTAAAACACTTGGACACATGCCAAGTTATGTCTTTTCTTTTATGCCACACATATGACTACAAATTACGAAATTTTATGAACCCTTATATCCGCGTCACAATGTAAATAATAACGAGTCTCGTTGATCGAAGTCAAGATAGTGTTTTAATGATTTTCAATGGTTAAGGATTCAAGACGATTTAAGAAATGACATGAACAATAGGAAATGTACTTATATTTTGCAAGGTAGCAAATTTCCAAGTATAGTTTGCATACACAGTTCATCAAACCCATGAGCACAGTCGAGAACATTCGTATGTCCAGAAAGACACAATCACAAGTTGATAATGTCTTGTTTAGTATAAAGATTGTTTAAGATGACTACTATCACACAATCATGTGTTGATGATATCTCAAAATGAAAGTTGATAAGTAGGGAATAAATGGTTCGATATAGCTAAATCAAATCAAAACATAAGGATAAAGGGAAAGAAATTAATTTAAGAATTTAAATGCTCCAAGCTCGGAATCAAAATCGACCTAGAGCGATCGGGTCTCCTTACAAGTTCAGAAATCATGCTTTGACTTGATAGGTTCAAACCCTAACATTGGTTCACCCTTCAAGTTACTACACGTTTCTTGTCACTTGATTAAAACCTTGGTAAGTTGGAGATCAAGAAATGAGAATAGTCATCAAGGTGTGGTTTTCACTCCTAGCTTGATGGTGTATTCCCAAGGTATGATCACTAACTTACCAATCAAAAAGCTCGATCCCAACTCATTGTTGAGGATCCACAGAAATAAAACGAGGTAACTCACCATTAAGGTAAGGGAAATCACTCCTATCTTAACGGTGAAGTTTTACAAAATCAAAATATAACAAAATGAACTTCTTCATTAAAATCCAGAATTCACTCCTACTTTGATGCAGTCGTCTCATTTAAACAAATACAATTCATAAAGATGATATTATCATCAAGGTATGGAATTCACGCCTATCTTGATGATTGAATTTCATAGCAAGAAAACAATCGAAGATTGACATTTGTCACCAAAGTACGGGTTTCGATCCTATTTTAGTGAGATCATGTCATTTGTGAAATGCCATTCCAAAGAAAATAATTGAAGTCAATCCTCGGGATAAGGAAATCACCCCGATCCAGAGGATGAAATTTTTATAAATCACAATTGGAAACCATTTATCGAAACAAAAAGAGAATCATCAAAGTAAGGGAATCACCCCTGTTTTGATGAGTTAGAATCATTTAGGAGATACGGGTGTTCTTAGTCATAGGTTGACTTTCAAACACTTGTATCTCTCACGGTGCAGACGGTACGGAGTTCGACTTAACGACGAAAAGAAAAATAATATCAATTAGAAATTCGGAAAATTTCAAGTTACATCAATGTAACAAAAGGAAAAATCATGCTTACAAGCTTAAGATCAAAGTTCAAGATAACAGAAGTTGTTGTGATGTTCAAATCTTGGATGGTTTCAATCGGGAAGACGAAATTAAGGGCAGGAAATTATTCAATGCCACAACGAGATGTGAACGTTCGATTCACAATCGAAAGGAATACACGAACTTCTCAAGATATGAGGTCAACCATAGTCTTATTGAAGACACACGTACTTATAAGTGATCATTCATCTCAAGGGTTTCGAGTCATGTAAATGGATTCAATGATCGAGTCAAATCACTATTTACACTTTGCCTAGATAAAGTATCTCGAAACGTAGGAATTCCACCTATAACATTGCATGTTCTTAGTTATGGGACACATCCTTAAGAAGACTTGAGAACCATAAGTAACAGTTTAAAGTTTTTTGATGACCATTCGGTTTAGATTCTCAATATCTTAGGGTATATTAAGATTCAAGTTCACGTTGGTCAAGGTATAGAAATAGTTACATGAAACGCTCAACGTATAACGGTGTTTAAACGTAAGAGTTGAAATGTAGGTTAGGTTCAATATTAACAGGAACATTATGTATGATAAGAACGAGAAGATATTAAAACTTTGGTGATAAACCAGATCAAAGAATCAAGGATTTTTAAGACACAAAGAGGATGGTTCCATTTGGTAACGCATTACCATTTGGAATCGTTGACACGTCAAGGTAATTTGACCCATTTGCCTTAGAGACTTGTGTATGTTGTCCATAGTTTATCACTCATTCCAGAAATCCCCAGGTAAGCATAACTGGTCTCACAATGAGATTTATACGATATGCTTGCCTTAGCCCGAAGGCCTTTTGCCAGGAAATCCAGAATACAGGTGTCTATGTGTCACACAAATTCTTTGGTTTATGAAATCAAAACCTTGATGAGATTTTCATAGATTAGACATAGAGTCTAAGAAATTGAACCCAGATGATAAGTGTAGATTCCACATGTCGTTGAGAATAAGTTTAGGAAGTTCATTTGTCGGGGAGAATCGAAGAGTTAAAGTTAAGTTTAGGGAGACAAGTAACTAAGTTTAAGCATACATAAGGCAATCCTTATGCTAAGGCATCAAGTTGCACAAAAGGCATAGCATTATGTAGCATGCAAACAATAAGTAAGCACAAAGTATAATGATCTTTCTATGAGGTTCATGCAACTATAGTCTAGGTCACCATTTCTAATAACCTAAATCCCTATAGTTATGGGCTCTGATACCAATCTGTCACACCCCAACCTTGACGGCGGAAACGTCGAGATGTGAGGGTTACGATTGTTCACAGCCACATAACGCTATTTATTAAATCCAAATATATTATTCATAAGTTTCATTAATAACATTACAAACAAATGTTTCAACAAAGAATACATCATATACAAATGTTTCAAATAACATGTTCATCCATTTTATTACTAGGTCCAATCCTAGATGCAATATGCTTCAAAGAGTAGAACATAAACTGGGGTATACCTGAAACATGTTAAAAATAAAAGGGTCAACATAAAAATGTTGGTGAGCATTCCATAGTTTTCAATACATAAGTATATAAAAGATGGCAATTCAAGTCATAAGTTAGTGAATAAAGTGATTAGGGATGCTATGAACAATGCAACAATCAAACCTTGACAATGTTTTACAAGTCTCAAACGTTAGAAAGTATATACGATCAGCTAAGTGTACTTGGATCAACCAAGCAGGCTTGTCTTACCCATAGATCTATGACTTCGCTGGGCTAGCAATAGTTAATGATTGCACATATAACGCCATAACATGGTAACCACAAAAATTCAACTAACCACAAATTTACATGATGAATTGCCATAAAGTTTACAAGTCTCAAATAAGTTTACAAGTGCAAAGTATAAGTTAACATGTTTCACCCCAAAGTGTGAAAATAAACAAAAAGGGGTATGGAAATACTCACATTGATATATGCATTTCAAGATGATATAAAAGATTAAAAGATAATCCAACGTATCCATTACAAGGCACCTAACATATATATTACAAGGTAAAGATTAAAGTTAATAATAAGATTAACATTCTATTAATGATTAGGGTTTTGATAGTTTTAAGGAGTTTTGACAAGTAACTAAATTTATAGAATAATTATTCTCATTTTAAACCCATTAGAAGAATTATATATGTATTTAAGTATTTTAAAAATGAAATTAAATATAATAATGATGAGGTTCAATATACAATTAAGTCTTTTTAATTATCTAAGAATAATAAGAAAATAGCATTTTGATTAATAACAAAATATTAATTAGCTATAATATGTTTTATAACAATATTCTTAAACATTTTAAGTAATTATAAATTTAATTCTTTAAAGAATTAAGTGTTCATAAATATTTTTAAGTCCAACCATATATAAACAAATATTTAATTAATTTAAAAGAAAACCTTTTGTAACAACTAATAAAGTTTAAATATAAAAATTTAAATAAATACATATTTTTTAAAAAAAAACAATCAAGATTTTAAAAGTAACGTTTGGATCAGTGATAATTTATTAATTAGAACCACCATTTTAAATCCATTTTATAAGGAATAACTAAATATATATATATATATATTAATATATATGTTTATATATATATATATGAATATATTTAAATTAGAAAAATTGCAGAAAATATTTTAGTGTCTAAAAATCATTATATTAATTATTAAAAATGATTTTTATATTAATTATAATTTTTCTGTAATTAACTTTGTAATTAAAACAGCTTAAAAAATTAAATGGAGGTGCCCGGGTTCGAACCCGGGACCTCAAGGTTGACAAGGTGGGAGTTTACCAGTAGGCTGGGCGCCTATGCCTGCCAAAGTATGGTTTTAAATTCTTATAAACCAAAGTTCATATAATTCCCAATTTCCCCAAGAACCCTAGTTTCAATTTGTATCAAATTGAACACCGAATCGCGAATGATAATGGAATCAACCTTAGGGCTTTTGTTCCCTAGATGAAATCGAGTGTGTGTATGTGTTTAATTACCCGAAAGTTGTTCGATTTCGATAGCATTGGTTGAAGAGCAGTCGCGACCACGGTTGAACATGTTCGAGATGTAAACATTGCTGGGAATCAAATTAACTTTGTATGTAGCTTCGAATGGTGATGCTAAGTAAAACCCCTCATCTAATTTTGTGTAACTGAGCTTCGAAGGTGGTTAAAGATTAAGTTGCAGGTTCGAAATAGAGGCGATGTTTGATGTTAGTGCATTGTTGTTTTGCATATGAAATTGATAGTTCTGAAAGTTGAAGGGTGCTGATTCGATGATTACCCTCAGTTATTAAAGCACTATTCGATCAGTTTCAAGTCGAATAGATTAAACTTTTAATTCGAAGTTCGGTTTCATTTGCAGAGGCTTTAACAGTAAAGATATTCGAATTGGAACAGTCCTTGAGTTCGAAACCGATGTTCCATAGTTAATAGTTGGTTTAATCGCGTTTAAGTCGCGCGTTTTGGTGATTTTGACCATCGCCGGAGCGATGGCCGGAGATGACCGGAAAGAAGGGGCGACGAGGGGGGAAAGGTTTGGGGTTTTTAAAGTTTACACATTTAGTCCCTGAGGTTTTAAGCAGTCAACATTTTATGCTTTAAACCTTCTTTTAAAGTTTATAAATTCACAAAACTAACCCTATAACTTTAAGTTTCAAACCTTTTTAGGTTTTATATTTTATTAATTATTTTTAATAATAATAGTAATATTATTATCATTATTATTATTCTTAGTTATTATTATTATTTTTATAATTTTGCTATTAATATAATTATTATTATTATTATTATTATTATTATTATTATTTTTAATATCATTAATAGTAATAATAACAATAACCTTATTATTATTATTTTAATCACATTTATTTTTTTACGATTTTTATCACTTTAAGTTAAGTTTTATAATATTAAGTAAACATTGTAACACTTATAATGTTATTATTATTTATTAAATTAATTTGTTAACCCCCAAATTAATTATGAAACACATTAAACCCTCAATGTTTCATAAAAGACATAAAAGGTCCTTTTATAATCTTAACGAAGTTACCATTTTAACTAACAAAAATACGAGATGTTATAAGCGACATGTTAGTGACATAAAGGCTGACATTCGCTAGGGGAAGAGGAAGGAGATGTACAGATGGGGACATGTGATGATCTTCAAACAGACCACTCAACCCCAACCTCAAACCCAATCACAACCTGAACCAATTCTTTTTTCATTCCCCATCAAGATTAACCAACCACTAAGCCTTACACTCCTGAACCTACACCATCAACCTTACCAACCTCCTCACCTCAACCACTTAAACTACCCATCCTCCAACCCAAGACACTCGCCAGAACCCAAACACCACAACCTCCCAAACCATCCCCTTAGCCTTCCAAACATATCTCCTTAGAGGAGTTCAAGGCAATCAAGACAAAGCTTATCAACTGTACAACCCTGAACAATATCTCTTGTGAGGAGGATTCTGTCAAACTGACTTGTGTTGATGGATCCTTATGTTCCCTCACTAGAGATCAATTTCTTGATCTGCCCAGAGGAACATTGGACCAAGCTGCAAAGCTCCTTGGCCTCAATTCAGATACTCTGAATGAGGAAGAAAAAAGCTAAGGAGAAGGCTGGTGACTCTGCTGGATACTAAGAAAGGTGACAAGATACCTAGTCAACCCCTTGTGCCTAGGAAGAAGATTATCCAGTGGAGGTTCAAAGACTCTTCTCACAACTTTGTTGTTGAGAGAGAGAGTGGAGAGCTAAACAGGCTAAATGCCTCATCTCTGCTACACTTAAGCATATTTGATATTGCTGAGTTAGCAGAGAAGCCCTTCTCCAACCCTTCAAACTCTAAAGTAGCTGCTCACATCAGAAATCACCTAAGCAGTCTTCATCTGGCCGAGCTAACTGCTAGGACCAAGATTGAAGAAGAGTTCAAAGTGAGAGAGGAGGAGAAAAGGAAGGGATCAGCAACCAAAGGCAAAGCCTTTCTACAAATGGTTGAGGGTCCTGAACTTGAATCTATAGTTAGATGGAAGTATGACTATAACTCCCGTCAACTAACTCTTCTCAGGGGGGCACAACAAAGGGTACATGTCATTCAGAGTGATAGGCTGGATCTCCTATCCACTAATGACTTGTACAAACTTCTCAGCACCACTTCGGAGAAGAACAAGGAAACAGATAAATATATTTTGTCCCTGGTGTTGAAGGTTTTGAGAAGCAGAGACAAGTGAGGTTTTGGTAGCATTAGCCTAGATGGAGTTTATTGGATCTAGAAAGGCTGGTGCAACCAAAACCAAATCACTTAGACTATTTTGCTGCAACTAATAAAGGACTTCCAAAGCTAAGTGTGGAACTTCCGAAGGAAAAGGAGTTCTTCTGAAGACAAAGTGTAAGATCAACTTCCGAAGGAAAACTCCAACTTCCGAAGACAAAGTATTCACTTCCGAAGATCAAGACTTAGAGTGAAAGATCAGAAGTCAACTTCCGAAGTATGAAGAAATAAAGAAGTCCTCAAGCCTCGGAAGTATAGTAGCCTCTTCCGAAGTATAAATGGCTTCGGAAGAACTTGTTCTTCCGAAGCCAAGTTACCTTCGGAAGACACTACTATTAACCAGTGGACATAAGTATGGTCTCTCTGACACTCTGTTGCAGACTTCTGAGATACTGCATGGCGTTTTCTCAAAAGCCATATAGTTGACCATACTTTATTCCACTGTTTACCTTTATCAGTTAGTACAGTTGTCAACTTTAGTTGGCGACAAAAGGTAAGTCATGGACATGTCATGACTACCATATCTTAGATAATACTTTATCTAAGATACCTTAACTTTAGCATTGTAGTATATGCTTTAGTCTTAGGTTTCCAGCTGGTATCAAAGTATATCCGGCTGTAGGATCTAGTATATATAGTTTTTCATTGTAACTCTTGTTTCATGCTTGTAAGAGTCTTGTAATACTTTGAGTTGAGAAGTAATATATACAAGTGCCTTGAAATATATTTCTTTATGTTCTTTGCTACTTATTATATTATTATCAACTCTTAGAAGAGATTCTACTTCATCTGATCTGAGTGTAGTATAAGTGAGTTTGAGAGAAATCCAAGTGTTAAGTGACGAAACCCGATCCTGCAAATTTACTCTTTAATTTATTTAATCCACTTATTAAACGACATAATAGACTTGTATATCATTATACTTTATTCCCATTAACAAGTTAAGTAGGCATTAAACCAATAATCATTCGCGCAACTGGTTAAGATAAGGTATACATAACATGTAAATATTGGGAGGTTGTGGGTTCAAGTCTCAATCTGAGTAAAATGCTCAGAGTTGAGTTGGGGTTTTTCTAAGCAATGAGTTTCCTCCTGAGTGGGTTGGGGTGCGGTCTCGATTGAGATACGAATAGATAGGCCCAATTAAGATAACACATATGTCTAAATAAGATCGCACATTTACCGTTCGAAAAAAAGTAAACATTAAAATTCATTAATAGTTGGTTGAGTAGTTCACGTGACAACCAAAGGTTGGTCATTGTTTTTTTATTTGTCACATTATTCTATTTTTCTTAAGTGCTTCACCAAGATTATTTTATAAATTAATGGATCAGTTTTTGTGGCAAAATGTAAAACATGAAATAAATTCATGAATACGAGTTTGAAAGCATTGAAGACTATTGTGATTTTGGTGGTTGGGTATTTGATTGGTTTTTAATTTGAGTCTACTACTTTTACGTTAAAAGAATATATACATGCAATAATTGGTAATAATAACAGGTCATTTTCTTCGGTAAATTATAGTGATTTATTATATATATGCATTACTTTTGCTAATTTATCAACTATAAGCTTTTTTATAGTTTAACGCTCACTGCCACGGACGAAAATGTTTACTAGTTTAAACTCAAATAAAAAGTCGCATACTATATATAGAAACCAATGTCAAGTATTATGATTATTTGAACCTTTTCCTCCTAACCCCATTGAAGACTCCTTGGCGTAGTCTAAACCATATCATCTTTGTGGACCTACGAAGGTTCACCCGAATGAATCTCTTCGCACGACTCGTAGATCTCTTGATCCTTTGACTGCGGCTCTCCTTCGTGCAGAATTGATAACTTGCAAGGAACACTTGCCTCTTCTCCACCTCTCTAATGGTTGTACACGGACCCATACTCATACTCGAACGCCTCAGGGAATAACTCTTTAATGTTGTCGGATTCATATTTGCAACGAGGGAAATGATCGATCGAGGAGTACTGAGGAGATAGGATGCTTTATATATAAGAACATGGAAAAGAGGTTGGGTTGCAACTCTAAATATGATGTTATGATCTTTACATTTTATAAACAATTTTTTGTGTTCTTAATCCCCTTAACCTCTTTCATGTTTCTTTTCCATTTCTGTATTATTCATCTTTTTTTCCCATTTCTATATTATTTATCTTTGCTAACACAAAGTCGGTATATGTAAATAGAAAGTCAAATTATTCATTTTTAGGGTGATGCAATACTTGGTTGAGAATTATCAAACTAAAACATGAACAAAACTAGTTAAGTTAGGAATTGATTTCGTTTCTAGATTAAATCAAAAACGTCTTCCAATTAGGTTTTTTTATTAATTAGCTCTTAGTTTGGTGCGGTCTTAGTTTAAAATGGAAACAAATTAGTTACTAATGTTCTTGAAACATAATGATGTTTTTCTTATCTATGTTTAATATGTATGTGACTCTAAAACAAACTCAATTATGTAAATTTTTCATTGTCTAGTTTGAGATCCAAAACAAATCGAAACTGGTGTGGGCCAAGTGTGGATGAGCAAGCTATAGGCTTTTTGAAGGCCCAAGATCGCTTATCAAAAGAGGCTTCACTGAAATTGTCATAACTTGGGCTAGAAGTCTCCGTTTTGGGCCTGCGACTTTTGCTTTGTTTCGGCCCAAAAACGGCTTATTTTAGGAGTTATTTCAATATTTGTCTTATTTTTACATTTTGTTGGACTTTATATTTGGCCCAGTTTTTAGCCCGTTATGTTTTGTGGTCCATTCGACTTTTGCTTTGTTTCTTTATATGTTTGTAAGAGATGGGTGAATTATTATTGAAGTTTATGAAAAAATCTTGTTTTTCTCTCTATCACAGTGTGTATTAGTGTGAACCCTGATTATCGACATTCTTTGCGAATCAACGATAGTTAGAAGAATTGTTCCTGGTATTCTCGTTGAATCAACAGGTTCAATTATCTATCATTCTGTTTCCGACTGCATCAGAAACCAAAATAGGATCGCTATAACTTTCATAATTTTGTTATTTGGTGTTCCGATCATGTTCTTACCTACTACACATGGTTGATCATATTCATTTGTTTCACATTTGTGAAGTCGCTGGATCGGTTGACATCCGAGCGTGTTCTTGACGGAAGGAAACAAAACCAAAACCAAGAGACAAACAATAGAACGAACAATAATATAATGGTTTCATTGATAAAACCTAATGATTACAAGCTCATTAAACAAAAGAATCACGACTCTTGGCAAGGGGAGATCGAGCATGATCTCCCCTTTCATCCGGCAGCACCTATGCCCCGGGCACACTCCTTCACCTTTCTACACAATGAAACTGGTATTTATAGGGCTCAGCCCATATCAGATGCGACTGGGCCCATTCGTACGATTAGACCATGTGTATGGTTCAACCGTACGACTGGACCATACTTATGGTTCAGTCTTACGAATGGCCCAATAGCATCTCTCAGTCGCACGACTGGTCCATTAGCATGGCTCAGTCGTACGACTGAGTCTCATTCGCATATGCTCCTGTGAATGACTCAGTTTCATGTGTTTACAACATATTAGGTATATTAGATTAAGCCTAGACTATTCGTCAAGCGACGGACACACTATATATGACAATATATGCTCCAACAACATTAACTAGAAATCTTCTCTCACATGTTGTGTGGGCCGGCCAATATTAACCTCCTCTTGAGCACGAACGTTTACATCACAGACAACCATCAAGATACTCGAAAACATAAAACTAATAAGATTTAAACGTAATACGATGAAAATAACATTAATAAGAAAATTAATACTAGATTAGAAGAAAAAAAGAAACCGAACATCTTTTTTTCCTTTTTAAGTGAGTGGCCTCAAATGTATATATCCATGCAACAGACGATGTTTCATATATAGAATTATTTGCATGGCCTTCCATCCCTGGTTGGACGTCACATAAGACAAAAAAAAGGCATTAGATACGCTTACCTTTTACTACATAATATAATTATATTACCGAATAAAGTGATCTTTTATGGGAAGCGTGCAAAGTTATCACGCAAAAATTAACATTACAGGTGGAATTATAAAGCAAGTGTAAGAATTAATCATAAGAGATGAAATTATCACGTAAAGATGGAATTATTACGCAAGAATATATTCTTGCCTGATAATTTATATTTGCGTGATAATACCAAATGAGTGTAATCCATCTTGCGTAATTTTTGTTTGTTTTTGATTTTCACAGATGGTTTGTGCATCGTAAGACCGTGAAGAACATTTCAAGGTTATTAAGCTGGGTAATAGAAATAAGTTCTCAATCATCCTAACCATCTTATTACTCCATGCAGCACATCATTTTAGGTTTTAGTTATCGGTAACTTCCAAAGTGTAAAGCCAAATTACACTTCTCTATAGTTATATAAATTATTTTTGGATCTTTTTTTTAATTTGAAAATTAGTACCACTGTATATAATGATAATTGGATGCTATATGGTGTAATTTTTATTTATAATTTAGATTTCATAAATAATGTTAGGAGTGTTGTTACAGAATTTGCTTATCATTAGAATTAACTTTCTTTGACCTGATGTATATGTTGGTGTAAATTATTTTACCTTTTAGAATTCACATGATATTTGTGGGACTGTTCGTTGCATAATTTGATTTTATTTTAAAATTAGTACTTGACAGAAACATATTTCATTGAAATTTATGTGTGAAGTGTAATATAGAAAGGTGTTTTGGGTATTTTCACTTTCATTTGAAGTTTATTTCAAATCACAAAACTTTTAGTTTTGTAAATGAGAAATAAAATCTAGGGTTTGAAGGATTATTTCTATTGAATTTTGATAAAAACAATTAAATTCTATTGAAATATAAATGGCCTCGGAAGAACTTATTCTCCCGAAGCCATTTAAGCTTCAGAAGAACCAACTATGATTCGGTGGACATAAGTATGGACGGTTTAACACCCGCTGTCAACTCTGATATACTGCATGGTGATTTCTCACGCCCATGTAGTTGATCATACTTTAATCCACTGTTCACTATTTATCGATTAGTACAGTTGCCACCTTTAGTTGGTGACAAAAGGTAAGTCATGCACATGTCATGACTACCTAATTAGGATAGTATTTTATCTTAGATGATTTACTTCTAGCAATGTAGTATTTGTCTAGTTGTAGATTCTAGCTGGTTTCCAAGTATAACTGACTGTAGATAGTAGTATATATAGTTTCTCATTTTAACTCATTATGCTATGCTTGTAAGAGTTTTGTAACACTGAATTGAGAAGTAATATATACAAGTATCTTGAAAACCCATTCTTGTGTTCATTAACTTATTATATTACTTATCAACTTAGTTAGACATTCCGCTTCATCAACCGAGTGAGATCAAGTGAGTTTGAGAGATAAAGTAGTGTTGTGAGACGAACACCGATCCTGCAATAGGTTGGAATGCTCAACCGATAACAAAACTTTATTCAACATAAAATAGATGATAGATGAATAAACGATACTGAAGACAAAGGTGGGATAAGGCGACGGCAGTGGCGGCACACCGCCCTGTCTAGGGTTTGAACCCGGTGGCGACGGCTAGGGTTTGTATGTTTTTGTGGTGGTGCAGCGGAGAATAAGGTAACCAGAATCCTAAGACTCTAATACCATGTAAGATGGTAAAAGACATGATTAATTATTATTGATAGGTTAGGTTACATTATATATAGTTTACAATGAAACTCTGAAAACCTAAACAGACTCGTGGGCTTAACCCTAATATTTTTTCTTACCAAACCCTAATAATAATATAGTCTAATATTACATTCGCAAATGTCTATACTTTTTTGCCTAGTCCAAATTCGTTTCTTACAACTGATTTTTTCACCGCATTTTAACTCTAAAAAGAATCAAAATTTGACTTATTACAATATATTAAATATCTGTAAGAGAAAATGGACACACACCACATACATTCGAGGCATGGTCCAACCATGGCGTCAACCAATTTTTTTATCAGAGCATCACCAATGGTGAATCAAAAAACACCCAAAAACACGCCTAGTTAGCAGCACATTAGAAAACCACTAATTTTTCAAAAACTCAAAAAACCTTTCCAATAGTAAAACTTAGAAACACCTAAAAACATTGCCACTTCATTATCATCTTTTACATTTATTTTTAATTATCAATCTTATATATTAATTTAAAATATAAAATATTTATATCTTTTGTTGGATGGAAATTTTAAAACTTTAAAATTTTAAAATATAAAAGTTAAATACTTTTTAGAGGGAAATTTTAAAATTTTAAAATCAGAAATTTAAACTTTAAATTTAACAAATAATAATTTATTGTAAAAAACTAAAAATTAAAAATTAATTTTTAAAACTTAAATTTACTGTTTAGGCACATGAGCACTGTTCAGGCGCATGAGTATTGTTCATGCGCACTGTTCAAACGTTTGGGCACTGTTCAGGCGTTTGGGCACTGTTCAGACGTATGAGGTTGACTTGATACGCCCAACACTTAAATTAATATTGAAAAACTAAATATTTTATTATTATTTTAATATTAAAATCCAACTCTGGCCCACCCATGAAAATGTCAGATGTTTTTTGGTGTTCATCTCCATGAACTTCTACCTTCAAAAACAAACCCCCTATGATCCTTCGTCTAATAACGGATGATGTGGCGTTTTTAAAGGGTAAAAACGTCCTATTGGAGATGCTCTCACTGTTGGTCGACCACCTAATACATAGTTTTAATACTAAATTTATTTTTTAACTGATTAGTTGTAAACATATTCAAATCACAATCTATAGACTAGAAACTATATTACACAAACACTTGTAATAAAAAATCATTCATTGAAATTTGAAAGCAAGAAGTCATAAAAAATCATTCATTGAAATTTGAAAGCAAGAAGTCGGTGGTTATCCAATTAGAAAGAAGCTTGGATGAGAGCAAGTGTTGATGGAAGACCAAGGAGTGAGCATATGATAGTTATGTCTAACATCATACAAATCACAGTACATCATTATGTTGTGATAATATCTTTCTACCTCTTACCTTATATACTTTAACAATCATTCTCTTTGGTTGTCATAAAAATTGGTACCAAATCTTAAAAATTAAAAGATAACCTATTTTACTCCGATTTCAACAAAATTCTATCAATCCAACAACAAAACTAATAAAGGGTATGAAACAAATACATATTGGATTAAATTCTGGTGTTGAGAAACAGTCAATTTCATCCTGTGTTATACAACTCTAAAATCGAAACATATACGATCATTTTGGATCGAGTATAAGCCAAGCATCACAAAGTTCAGTCACTACATGTACAAATGCTAATGTTGTGAACTAAAACACTACATTAGAGAAGAACAAAGATAATCGCCGCAGGTGGCCTGACAAACAATCAAATGGGGTAGTGTTGGGTGGATATTCTTTATCACTTTTTCCCACTTTGTTTAGCAGCAGACACATCTAAGTCCATGTCAATGAGTGTGAAGTCATATGGAGCAGAAGCTGAATTTGATGCATCTGACAACAATGATGAGTTCATTGCCTCAGGTTTTGCTGCTGAGTTGGGGCTATGGAGTGTCGGTGATTGCATGTCGTCTACCTTGCTTGATGCAAACGCTTGTTTGTTTTTCCTAACATTGTCCATCTCAGATCCAATCGGGACAAAGGTTTTTGTCCTGTATTTTCTTGCACCTTCATCCCCCGTATCATTACTATGATTGTAGAGTACATAATCATGATAGGCTGGTGCGAACTGCAAGAAAAGTTGGCAATTATAATCACAATTCATAAATTTGGAAACCTGCCCTTCAATATCAAAATTAGAGGTGGAAAGTAGGTCGTCCCCATTTACATAATCACAATATTATAACAAGTTCTGAAAACGCGTCATTTTGGGCAACTTTTGACTCGTCCAACTCTTTTACTTTTAAACTAATTTCTTTCATTTAACCTTTTGAAAAAAACAACACATAAAAAGTAAATGGGTAAATAATTACATATGTAATTTTTATTAAGATAAATAAAAGCAAGTGATTGACCTGGTGAACAGTGTCATGATAAAAGTCATTCAACATCAAAGCATGTGCAAGGCTAGCCCCAAAACCACGAGAAGCACCAATGTTGGCACCAGCATACTCTTTGTATGGAAATGCATAAAGATGACCCACAGCTGCAATAAGCATCTCGACACATATTATGAAGTTTTGGAACTCGGCAGCTCCCTCTGCATCTTTTATATGTCCAGATTTTGCAGCCAGGAAAACCAAAACACCCTGGATGCAAAAGCAAAAACAAAAACAAAAAAAAAACAATCAACAATTATTAAATGAAAGAAATCAAAACTCATTCATTTCTGATGTAACTAAATTATAAGACTGTGGTACCTGCCAATATGTCAAAAAGACAACACTCTTGATAATGATGAATTTTGGAACAGGATTAAAAGGCTGAAGCAGATCCCGGCACGCAACATAAAACAACGCCAACGCATACAGTGCCATAGAGTATGAAATGGTGTAAATGATTGTGATGTATAGGTATGACTGTTTTGCACTGAAATTTCCATCCTGGTATTTCCCCTTCGCATACAGTATGAATGTAACAGCCACCAAGATGGGTTTAAGAATCACAAACTGCAAGCAGCCTTGCTTGCATCTCCGTATAAAACGCCTGCCATTATAAGTTTCAGAAAACATATATATAACATTGTACAAATGAACATTTGACATGACGAGCAGCAAGAAATTGAACAAAAATCGCATGCATTAAACATAAACACAAAAAGATAGATGATTTTTTAGACATAGAAGTAGAACTGACCCATCTAATGGAATTGGAGGGAAGCAACACGTCATCAAACACCAGTTGGGCTTCAGAACACGTCCGGTAAGACTTAAAACGACAGCACCTGGACCCCCAACCCATTCCAGGCACAGCGACAGAAAATTATATATGACCCAAGCTTCATATCTGATGTAGATGAAAATTTGAAACATTAAACTAATTTTATCATATCAAGTTATCAACCAAGGATGTTATCAGTACTCCAAAAGGAAACAAGTGGAAAATACACAAACAGCATCTATCCACATCAAAAGAAAAAAACATACACACACATAATAAGTTAGGGATTTATTGAATAAATATAATCAGCCCTATCAACATAAAGTATCTAAGGCTGCGTTTGGTTGGATGGAATGAAATGGAATGGAATGGAATTGAGAAAACTAGTATAATTTTCAAGTAAAATTGTGTTTACGTGAGCAATTAAAGGTAAACCCAAGGGAATGTTTCACCTTAAATTTCCTTGGTTGTGGATTTCAAAATCCTTCCACCTAGAGAGGGAATTTGAAATCCCACAACCAAGGGAATTTGAGGTGAAACATTCCCTTGGTTTTACATTTTATTACCCACTCAAACATAATTTTACTTGAAAATTATACTAGTTTCTACATTCTATTCCATTCCTTCCAACCAAACGCCCCCTAAGGTTTAATTAGATAAAACGATAATCCTGCTGACTTCATTCTGCTACAAGTTATGCTAATTCAACTGAGGAGTGCAAAGTACATGAATCTAGCCGTCTGGGCGGGCACTTTGCATAAACCAAGTGACAAAGTGTGCCATAGAACACAAAATAAAAGAGAGAGAGAAGAGAGAGAGAGAGAGAGAGATAGAGATAGAGATAGAGATAGAGATAGAGATAGAGAGAGAGAGAGAGAGCAAGGTGCACACATCATCTCATAAAATAGGGATTTTAAAACTTGAAAAACCAACAAAGATACACTAGCTATCTAATTTCCTCCTACTAGGGCATATATCATGCACATAGCAAACACAACAAAATCATTGTCACTTTCAAACGAGCAAATATAGACAATAAGACCATATATTGATAGTGCTTCTTTACATCCCAACATGTACTTTGAGTAGAACCACTAAGAAAAAGCTTGCACTGTTGGCACATGCCTCCAAAGAATGTGGATCAGTCTAACTGCCATCTCAATAGATTGACTTCGTAAGAGGAACTGAGGAAGCATTGTGCCCTCTACTAGCTTGAACTACAGGCTTCTACATAGATCATGTCATATTAATATGACCAATATCATGACATTGTTTGATATCAATTCCAATATACTTATCCACAGCTTGGGCTTCTAGTACATAAAACTGTTCTTTGGTCATTTAGCAACTCGTCAACACTCAACTCCTATACCTAAACTGAGACAATGACATAATCCCTACCAAAATTGTCATTCTCTTACTAAACCTGCAATAGCACCTATGTCAGTGGCAACAAAAGATTAGAGATAAAGGGACTGCATAAACATTACAACCAAAAAAATAGACATGGTTGGTATGCCCAATAGAGTCAGAAGTCAATAAGATCAATAGGAGGAAACAACTCCAAATCTACTAGTTATGATAGTATCAGACAACGCACCAAAAGTATCAGAAAAATAACATGTTACCACAATAACTCAAGGCTGGGGAGCTCAAACCATGATTTGTCAATAAATGTAACCTCACATAATGAAAGTATCATACACTCACATTTCTCGAAAGGAATCAAAATAGATTGAGCTCTTGTTGAACACGAGTGATAAGAAAGACGACAATGCATAGACCTGTCAAAAAGAGAAAAAAAACTCAACGACTGTGGGAAGAAAACATATATATGTTCCGTGACATGATCACAAAGGTACTGTAAAAGCGTTGCACTATTTATATTAACAACACTAGAGGTTATGAGTTATGACTAACTGCAGTCCAGGCTGAACAACTCTATTAGCTAGCCAAGTTGGACTTGATATCTCACAAGCACAAATATACCTAACTGCAGTCCTGTCTGAACAACTCTATTAGGTAAATAGGTAGCCAAGTTATGAACTTGATCTCTCACAAGCACAAATATACTGGGCAGCTGGAGAATATTATGCTATCACTGCTTAAATTTAGCAAGAACACAAAAAAATAAACAATAGATCATAACATTCTGTCTAGAAAAACAAAGTTACTCTCATACGATTCATGTGAAAACAAATTACGGGAAAATTCAAGGAACCTTCTTCTACATAACCAATTTCAAAAGTGACTCAAAAGTCTTTATTCATCAAAATTAACATTTTTCTATCATGTTATACACTATATGCCTGTCAACGAGATATATTATTTCTAATCAAAAGAGTTTCCAAACTCGTACATTTTCATACGGAGATTTATTCTACATGTAAGTTGTGCCTCATTTAAATACGGAAACCCACCCAAAAAGAAACAAAGAGCTTTGTACGGTATAATCATCCCTTGACCCTTTATCAAATCCTTTCTAACATCGATTAGCATTAATATATGTACACCAAAAGTAATAGCATATGTATAAAGAATCACAAATACTTGATTAAAAACTCATTAGTACTTAACGAAAGTGATGAATATCATCCCTTTAAGAATGACACCAATATAGCATTCACATTTTCAAGAAAAAACACCGACTTGTAGATGGCTTCAACTATAAATTGGCAATTGGTATACCAGCATATTAAACACTCGTTAATCTAACTTCGATCCCTTCATGGTTGAAAAACATTGAGGAGAGTGAAGGCCCTAATGCAAATGATTTCTGAATTCTGGATGGCATCTTATTTGAATGCATGTTTCACATGCTTAGATGGCATTTATATTATCACCTTTGCTGAATTTTCGTACTCACAGGCCCAAAATCAACTTGCATGTCAAAACTATGAATCCCGCGCCTAGCACGTTACAGGCACACCACATACACCTAAACAAACCCAAGAAGCACCAACCTACGTTGTCAAATGCCATTCGGGTGCGCGCCTAGGCTCTCAGGCGCAGCCTTACCGCCTCGCTTGCAAATCCCATTATTCAGGCACATTCCGAGTTTCCGACCAAAAAGCCCATTTTCCGGACAAGTTAAAGCTTAATTCCAGCCAAATATGTCTAAAACATCTACAAATATGTCTAAAACCCCTAAAACAGCCTCAAATCAACCTGAACTAGCCCTAAACAAGGCTAAAACACGTATAAAGTCCCTATAAAGGTATGTTTACACTATGTGTCTCACTTAAAAACCCTCCCTTTTTAAGCACCTTGCAAAAGAGACCAAGGCTCAGCTTTTGCTCCTTGAGTGCACCTAGCACCTTCTACTACCATGGCACAAACAAGGCAGGTGTCAACAAAGGTCAAATCTCAAAGTTATGCCTCGGCGAGCCTTGGGACTTCTATTAACAATGCATCTACCTCCCATAAATAATATAATGTGTTTTCATGAGAACAATGATTGCACTTGCAAATTTTATGGATATTAATTCCTCACCACCATAAGCTTGCGTCATCGAGCTTACATTTCCATGTGGTTCCTTTCAAATAATGATAGAACAAAATGGGCTTACAATAGAGTAGAAAGGTTCATACGCTTTTTTTATTTATAGTTAAAAGGTGCATTTACCATTGACTTACTAGCTTAGAATATTAATATTATAGAAGACTCAATAGCATCTAATTCGTAGATTTAGTCTAATCTTAAAGTTCAAGCTTCATTTTCTAGGAAGATTATGTTTAATCTTCTATCAGTAATATCACATATATCACATATTCCAATAACATAATCACAAGTGTGATTGTTAGATTGTTATAGATTCCTCTTCTGACTTGTGAGTTGTGAGCCTTGCTTCTATGACTTCTTTCTTAGAAAATAAATAAATAATTTGCCCTTCACCATCATATGAACCCCACCCCTCTATCATTTTTCAAAATTCCTTTAAATCGTCATACCCACATAGGGTAATGTTAATCTAGCTCTTTTGTAGAAACAAAGGTCCACTTCATTTTACTTTTTTTGAAAGGAAAGGAAAGTAATAACGCAACAGATAACCTCACAATTAAATTGAAGTAGATTGCAGTAGCAGAGCATCTGCACTTCCTAAAAGAAGACCTGATATTGGTATATTCACTTAAAAAGCCAATGAAGTAATCCATGTTACCCAAAAATGAAAAGACAACACTTACTACCTTGCCACCTTTTAACAATACAACACCAGACTATCAACAGCTCAGTTGCAAACTCAATAAAAACTGCATCTGTAGATTCCTACTTTTAACATTAAATGTTTTTATCATCACTTGGTAAAGTATATGTTAACTAAGAAAACAAAAATGCAAACGAGACCAGAAAACATATTTCATAGTAGTGGCAGAATTTCAATAGGTCAATTGCTTTGTCCAAATCCATTAAAACATCATTAACAGAGATAATTATAATGTCATCATCTCCAACATGCTGAAAGGCTACTCAACATAACATAAAAAAGAAAATAGTCCACCCTACAGATAAGATAACGTGACGTACTCGTCATGCACTCAGGAGATTACAAAGCTGGTGACACTACCATATAGGTACTAGTTTTCAGGCAGTAACAAAATTTCCCAAGTACAAGTGCATCATATACCAAGATAATATAGAGAATATACTTACTGGAACCATGAATATAATTCTGACAATAAACCGCTGATATGTCGGTTCAGTATAATTCAAAAGATGTCTGTAAATGTGAAGAATGGCCAAAGCAATTGCCCCAATTGTGCAAGGCAATGCAATTAGAATGTAGTATATCGGCCCCATTTAGCAGATAAACCACCCCCTGAAACAGAAAGATCAAAGGAATTAAAGCACAACACCACCTCAAAACAGAAATAACTTCACGACAGGCAATTTGAATGTAACAAACCACACAGTAGAAAGCATGTAAACAAAATTCTAGGGTTTTGTGACATCAAAGTATTCATATGAATTCAGGAGTGTGCGTGAGTAAACCCTAAGCCCTGAAAACGGTAACCTACGTCACACATAGAGATCGATATGATGATGATGATTTGGAGGATAAGAATGAAAGAAGCTGTGGCATGGTGGTAACAGGAGAAAACAGGCTAACCTTTGCGGATCAAATCAAGGGTATTGAAATTGAGGTGATAAAGACGATGATTGCATAAAATGATGTGATTGGTAAAGCAAATGGCGTAAGATGATTAGGTGTTGACAGCGGGGTGTAGTGGTGGTGGTGGTGCGTTGGATCCACAGCAGCAGCAGCAAGTATCAGAAATGCATCATCAATCTTCGTTTCTAGAAACGGGTACAGTGCCAACCTCCATCTTCATTCCTGGGATGCACAATACATATAATTATAATAATAATAATAATTAAATTTTGAGTTAATTGTCCTAGATATTTTAATCTAATAGCTTATTTATTACACAATCTTTTTAACGTAACCCTAAACCAAAATTGAAATGAATGTTCGAAACCATAAAATCAGCAAAACACAAAGTAAAACACATCAAAACCCTAAATCCATAACACACAAGAATATTTAGAACCCAAAACTAAATCAAAACCCAATACCATACACAAAACAGACGAAAATCAAGGCCGCAAGAAGGCGACAGTCAAAAATAGAAAACCAACCAAAACCAAAGCCCCAATAAAAGCAAATAAAAGGAAAACCCAAACCTTAGTATCGAGGATCGTCAGGGTATCGATAACGAAAGAAAGAAAGTAGGAACCCGGAGAAGACAATGACAACGAACATAATCGAAACACACATCAAATAGACGTGTCCGGACACAAAAAACCAACAAGAAAAACCTCACCCCCAAACCCCACAAAAAAACCTCACCCCAAAATCTCAAACCCACACCCAAAACAAACCATATTAAAACACAAACAAACAAAAAAAAAGAAAAAGAAAAGAAAAATTAAAACACAAACAAAAAAACAAAAGAAAAATTAAAACACAAACAAAAGAAAAATTAAAACATAACAAACAGAAAAAAAAAAAAAAAAAAACCACCCCCACCGACCAAAACTAATAATGAATAGTAATAATAGGGAAATCTTACATTAATAAAATAGTAACTATAGAGTACACATGACATCATCATATTTATCATTACCATTTCTTTTTCTTGCTTATCTCCTATTAAATAATCACATTAATTACTAAATAATATTATTTAATTATTTTTTATATTAAAATAGTTTTATAAATAAATTTAAAAAAATATCATTTTACTAATGTTATCTCTAAAGAAACAATTTCTTATAAAATAAGAAAATTTTCTAAAATACAAAACTTTTTTTTTTAAATAAAAAAAATATTTCAAATTGATGTTGTCTAAAAAGTAAAATTTTTTATAAACAAAAAATAAATTAATTAAGAAGTTATAATAAGAAAGTTTTAAAAAATGTTTTTTTAAAATTGTTTTTTTAAATAATTTTTTATTTTATTTATATTAAGAACGATCTCAATCATATCTTATATTAAACTATCATTTTATTATTAGCAAAATTTAATTCTATTTAATATATTATTTATTCAACTTGTGTAACATATGGTTTTACTAAAGTTGGTACTACTTTATATTTAGGGACAACTATCAAACCCGAATTCACTGTCAAGTTTTCCCACCAAAGGTTCTTTTACCCGATTTACCTTTCACGTGGATCACCAAACCCGTGATATATTTATCGGTTCCTATTTGACCTATGCTATATAACCTTGCCATAAAGGCATAAACCCTAGACGTCGCTCTTCTTTTTCAATTTTTCTCATTCCCGCCTCGATTCATTTGATTTAATCTCTTGTTGAAGGGCTTTTAAGATAATATTGTACGTTAAATGATAATAGAATATAGAGTAAACTAGAATTAAGCCCTCGCATTGCGGCAGGGGCGTAAAATCGTGCCAAATAGCAACAATGTCACACCACTAGTAGTGGCCACCAACACTGAAGTTGAATGTGTTAATGCAGATAAATTATACTGAGACGTAAAGCATATTAAAATTTAACTAAGTCGATCTAGGACCCGCGTGTTGCGATGAACTTGTCAAACGGGTGAAAATAGACGTAAAAATCTTGAACCACACATAAACGTTGCGATGTGTTAAGTTACAAATTTTAGAACGAAAAGTAAATATGTTGAACCATACATGCATGTTGCACCGTGTTAACTTGAAAAACGCGAAATGAAACCTAAAACAGAAATTTACGAAAGATGAAAGTATAACAGAATAAAATTGAAAGTAAAAAAATTGTAAGGTCAAATTACCAAAAAAAGGTTTTAGGCCAAAAGTAAAAACCTCAAATTTTTATGAGGTTATATTGCAAAGATAAAAAAGTTTTGGGTTAAAAGTACAAAAAGAACATTTTTTATAAAACACTCTATGCATAAGGTACAACATCTTATGCAAAAAGAATTTAAAAATTAGTACATTATAAATGTGTAGTTTATAATTATTCGTATTTGTGATTTTGTCGTTTATAAGAGGTGGTGCGTAGCTAATGGCGAAGCTTGAATCAAACTATAGGGGCGAGGGGCGAAAGTATATACTTTTTGAAGGGGGAGGCTCTATATCTATGTCTATACGAATATATAATACATATCTTCGGATATAGATGTAATTATGTCAAGCATATAAGTTTTGAATAAAAATATACAAAGGAGTGCATGGTATTTAAAAGGGGTAGAATATGGAACTGATTAAGATTTTAAGACACTTTAAGGGCAATATAGTAACTTTATCTATTAAATTTTATATCATTGACATTTTTACCCTTATCTATTTCATGTATTTAATAAATATTATTTTATTATCTAATAATATAATATTATTTAATTCAATTCATTAAGTATTATTTTATTTAATATTTAAGTCTATAACTTATTTATAACTTCATATTCATAATAACTATAATACTAATATTTTTCCAGGGGCATATTGTATCTGTATCCTTTATAATAAAAGTGAAAGAAGGATAGAATGATAATTTTACATATGGATTAAGACATCCATACAAAAAGTCATGCTTAAATTTTGAAAAATTAATTATTTTATTTCATTTATGTCCTTACAATAAAGTATAATATATGATGCTTATAATACAAACACTAAAGCATATTTACATGGCCAAACAAAACCACCATTTACTTACAATATCGTTTATTCATTGTTATTGAGCACTAATCCATCTTTCCATTTTCCTTGCTTGTTGTTAACAACTCAATAACAATCAAGATAGTAATTTGTGGTGACAATTTCTCCATTTACTTTCTCCAGTCTATGCAAATCACCACCGAAAATCATAAAACTCTAACCTAAATTTATAAAAGAACACCCCCCTAAATCTAGGTAAGAAGTGATTTCCGATCACAAATATCACCCGTGTTTTCACTAATCTCGTTGGGATAATATAGTTATCTTAAAGACTTTTGTAATATACGTAATTATTTTCTTTCATTCAATTTTTTTAATAATATTTTTATTTTTTAATTTACTTCATAAGGCACCGAGCCAATACTGACTAAAATCGAATTCCCAAAACATCGAGCAACAATTATACCACCGTAACGCGCAGGCATTTCCACTAGTATATAATACATATATATATATAAAGTACTAACTATCGAACAAAAAATTAACACTACCGACAAAAAAGAGATGACCCCTATCAAATTAACCTATGCCTCGACAACGTGTGGGAAACTTTTCTAGTTCTTATAAAAATAGTGTTTTATAGACATAAATTACTGATTATAAAGCCTCTGGTTTACTTTATGAAATAGGTGCTTATAGACTTCATAAAAAACTACTTTTTTAACTTGTTGCGTGTTGCGGCGACAACGTACTCAGCACGATAAAATATATACTACAATCGACCTGTCTCATTTTCGAAAGAAATTAGAGTCGAAACGTAGAATTGTTCAAATTTATACCGTTGAATAAATTGAATTATATTTGACGTGAGTCCAAACAAAATATACGTCGAGTTTTAGATCAGTTCAAAATGTACATAAAAATCAATGCAAATACAAATCAGAATAAAAAAAGCGTTTAAATTACATACTTATATACCAATTTATAAGTTATTATTTTAAAGAAAGATTTAAAAAAACACACAACATATATTTCTATAAAAGAAAAATTCTCAAAATGTCTCTTTGCTTCCTCAATCCCCCCAAATTGTCCTCCTCCCCCTAAATATTTTTTCACAAAATATTCCCTCTAGACAATGTGTCAACGCCTCTAACAACATGTGTGGGCGCCTGTATAACGGGCCACTCAAAAATTGTACATGTGTCTGCAGGACCGTTTAAGGGCTTGAACACAATTACAACACAACAACATAATGAGGAGAGCAACTAAACTTTAATCAAACAGTGAACTAGATTAACCAAGGTGATACAAAGAACACAAGTAAAGTAAAGAGACAGAACAAGAGAGTATGGGTTTCAAGGAGGCAGTATATTGTTTTCTCAAGTTCTTTTACAAGTGTTACAAAGCATAAAGAAAGATACAAGAACTTGAAATACTTATACTACAACCTACAGTCGGCTATTCTTTGAAAGCCAGTTGGATACAATTGACTAGACACTAACAAAATCAATTGTAGGATCAAAAGGCATATCTGTCTTTTGACCTTGTGACTATGACATACCATAGCTCACATCCTTATATATTACAAAAAGGATAAAGTACATAAAATAGAAAGTTACAGACTCAAGACCTCAATGTACAGTTACCAAAAGCATGGACCTTTTCACCAACTCATGTAAGTTGGTGACTTTACAGAGATGCAGCGGAAAAGGTGCTTTATGGAATAGTACATCAGATAAAGCATGTGTACTAAAAGTCTTCGGAAGATATCTGTCTTCATAGGTTGAAGCTTCGGAAGACTTTGTCTCTGAAGCTTCGGAAGACTTCATGTTTGGCTTCGGAAGATATTGGTCTTGGCTTCGGAAGATTTTACACTTAGAGTATTTTCTAATGCATTGTGTAAAACTTCCGAAGCATTCTTCACTTCAGTACTTAGTGCATGTTGCAGAGACACTTTGAATGTTTTGGGTTGCATCAGACTTAAGGAATCCTTACAAACTCCCCCTAGGCTGATGCTACCAAAACACTTAGAAGATCTTCAAATGTTGGTAGTCTTCAGTACAATCATGACCATTCCTTTCTTCATTAGATGGTCAGGATCATCAAGACTCTCATAGTATCTTCTCATTTCAAAGAGATCATGCAGATGTAAGTTGATTATATCTTGCCAGGAGTAGACATTCTCAACACCTTGATCTCTGATAACATGTCATCTTTCTGGATTAGTAGAGTAAGTCCAAGACAAGATGGGTGTCTCAGTTGTTAGAGGAGCCACTTGCATAGGAGTTGATTGGGCTGCCTCATCATGCACTTACTCAGGTTGATCTGATTCAGCCTGAGGTGTAGAGGTAGATGACTTAGGCTTCTTCTTCTTTGTCTTTGGTTTAGAAGCCATTCTCTTCTTCCTCTTAGATGACTTTAACTGAGAAGACTGGTCTGCAGCACCATGTTGATCATCATTGTCTTTCTCAGTTGGGTGTTCCTCCCTCACAGGTTCAGAAGAAGAGGGAGTTTGACCCTGTCTTGGATCAGAAGATGAAGCTTGCTGAGGCTCAGCTGGAGGTTCTGGTTGTTCAAACTTGACCTCCACTTCAGGTGGGACTTGACTTGGAAGAGAGTGCAAGTCAATCAGTTCACCACTCTTAATCTTCTGCTTGATCACCCTTATATGCTCATCCATTGTAGATAGAGACATGGGGCCAAGTCTCCTTCCGGAGAATCCATATAGCTTCAAGAAGCTCATCATTCTTTGTCTGTCAGCAGACTTCTTTACACTCTTTTGAATGATGGCTCTTGACTTTGCAGCTTTTCCCTTAGCTTCCTTTTGGTTGTCTTTCTTTCTTTGACTAGCTCAAGCTCAAGTTGCTTTAGGTACTCAAACTCAATGAAGTCATAAGACAGGGGAAGAAGTGCATCTGCCTGATAGAAGCCTGTGGCACTCAGGTAGTTGATCATCTTGATCCTATCTTCTTCTTTATCTACCTGAGGTTCTTGTGGAGCCACATCTTCCTGTGCAGGACTTTCTTGAACTGGAGAGAGAGTGGGAGCATGCTTGTAGAGTCTTTTCTGTCTCTTCTCCTCTTTGAATTGGAGAAGTAGCCTTGCATCCTCTTTCTCCTTCATCTCTCTTGACACTTCCATGTCAGCCAGTTCATTTAACTCTTCTAAGGGGAGGGAGATGATTTCGTCAATATCATAGTTCCTGGTCTGTAAATAGGTAATCCTGACTGCCCTTAACTCATCATCTTGAGTATTTGGTCTGGGGGCAGCCCTGATTGCAGCTTGTATGAAGCTAGATGACCCAGAAGAACTTTCTCCCCTTACCTTCCTTTTCCTCTCTCTCTCTTCCTCCTCAATTTCCTCAGGAGTCATTATCCTTTTCCCTTTGTCACCAACAGACCTTTGTGACTCAGGGTGGGTTGAGGCTTGGCCTTCATTGCTTGGTGTAGCTTCCATGCTCTGGCCAGAGAGAGGCTGAGAAACACCTTCACCAGCAGGTGTCTCAGAAGGAGTTTGGACCTCTGCAACAGTTGTTGATGATGAGACATGGGTCTCAGGTTCTGCCACTGGGCCTTCAGTCAAGGTTTCCCCTATGAAACTAATCTTAGGGTCCACCTCAACATCCAGTTGACCGATGACATTGCCTGATTGCCTAAGTCTCCTTCTTAGAGAGAACTCTGCAAGGATCCTATCTTGGATTCTTTGAGCCAGCCTGTCAGCTTGTCTTGAATTGCTTGGATTGACAAGTGGCATGTTGACTAAATCCAATCTTTCATAGAAGTTCAGGCTTTGGAAATTAAACACTTCTTGTTGGCCTTGAACTCTGTGAAGGATAAGGGCTCTTCTGTCAGCATCATACCTCCACCTTATGATGTAGTTGCCAGTTTCTTGTGGTGGAGATGAGACAGTCCTTGGTATACCTTCCTCAAAGAGACTCCTGATGATTGAGTCTATAGAGTCAACATTAATGTGAACTTGAGGAAGTTGCTGAGAATGCATAACAGCAAGTGAGGATGGTGAGTCCTCTATGTCCATTCTCTGTGAAGAACTCCCAGGTTCTGTGGTTGTAATAACTTTCTCCCCCTTTTTGGTAGCATCACCCACTTGCATAGGTGAGCTGGAGGATAAGTCAATCACTTCCACAGGTTCTTGTGTTCCTGGTTGAGCTCTCCTTAAAGGTCTCCCAGCTAGTTTTTCCTTTAGATATGAAATCTGAAGTTGCTGATCATTGACCCTGTTATGTAAGGTAGTCACCTGAGATTCCAAGTGACTAACCTTAGAGACTAAATAGGAGCATGTTTTTGACAATTTCTGCACCTTTAGTCTCAAATTTCCCTTATCTTCATCAGAAGAATCATTGGGGGATGAGATGATTGGACCAAAGTCCTCTCTCTCACCACCAGCTTGAGGTTCTTGGCTGCTGGTTTTCCTCTGCTCACTGGCAACCTCAGTTGAGATGCCAGTGGGCTGAGTTGCCATGGTTGAGGTCTTAATGATGTAATCACTTTCAAAAGTGAGAGCCTCTTCCATATGGACATCCTGAACATGTTCAGAAGTGTCCACCTCAGTAATAGGGACTGATGTGGGATAGACTGAGGAGAGTCAGGGTACTCATCTCTCTTTGAGTAGGGGAGGAGAAGAGAGACTCATGGTACTCACTGAATCCTAAGTCTTCATCAGTATAGAAGGATAGGTTGGGAATTGGTTGTTGAGATCTAAAGGCTGGGGATGGTAACTGTCCCCTGAAGGTTGTTCACTTGAGTGTTGAGACTCAGAGTGAAGGCTTAAGGCTGTTGGGCTTGTGAGCTCATCAGGGTGAGCATGAGGAACCTCAGCCCTAATAGGTGAAGACATGGGAGTGGTTTGCTCCTCAGGAGAAGTGGGAGCTCTAGTGTCCACTTCCTCCTGTAAGGTTGAGTATATGGGGGCCTGCACAGACTCAATAGCCTGAGCAGGGGTTCTTTTGGATTTTCTTTGGTAGGTGAGGGTGATTTCTGGTCTTTTTAGAGGTAAGGATAAAAGAGGTGTGGGTTCAACACTAGCTTGTGTTGCTAGGTTGTCACCTTGAGCAATGAGCTCTAACATTTTGGGGACTAGGGCTGTTTCTACCCCTGAGAAGCCTACAGTTGGCTTCTTCATTATTTTAAAGATGTCGGGCTTCATCTGTCCCAATTTAAGAATATTACTTGTTTCCCTCCACTGTGAGCCCAGTTCACAGTTGAGAATGTGTTGAACATATCTAGGAAACATGTAATACTCTAAGGAGTCTAAGTTTGCAAGTAAATTAGTATAAACAAATTGTGAATACCTGAACTTGACCCCCTGAACCATTCCATGAACTATAAAGGAGAGATCCTCAGGAATCTGGTCCCATCCACCATGCTTGTTTGATAAGCTGTGGATAACCACATGGAGCAGGTATTTCCACTGGGATGAGACCTTCCCTTTCCTGAAGGTCTTTACAGAGAAATCTCCCTCATAGCCCATCTGCTCAAAGGAATGATTAACAGCTTCCTTTGGGAAGGACAACTCACCTTCTTCATCATCCAGCTGCAAATGTTGATTAATGATGGCCGGAGTGATGAAGATTGTCCTCCCTTGCACTGTGGCAGACAGTGCCTTCTCCCCATCCATAATGACCTCTTGGCAGGTCTTCCAGAATTCAAGCAAGTGATCCTCATATAGAGTAGGATCAATGGTCAGGGAGGTGAAATAGTTGGATAGAGTCAAGAATTGGCAAATCTCTGAGAAACTTGCATCTTTCTCAGAGCTTAACAGAGCAACTTGATTATGTTGCCTGTGAAGTTGCATGGAGAAATATGGGTTGTTTCTGCGGTTTAGGTTGGCCATTTCAGAAGCTTAAGGATGAAGAAAGGTAGAAAGCAAAGGCGGTTTAGAGAATTAGGTTAGAGGAATAGTGGAATTGAGGAAGATAGTGGGAAAGAGGGGAACCGTTGGGTATTTATGTGAAAAGGGATTTGAACCAAAGTTAATGAAAGAGGATAAACTTTGAAATCCGGAATTCGGTCCCACCTCTGAAAAGGTAGTTTACTTTTGCTCAAAAGTAGTTTTCTTGGAATTCGAAAAGCTTCCGAAGGTAATTTGTCTTCGGAAGATTTAATTGAAAAAGAAATAAACCCTTGGATGCTTTGTATAAGAATAAACAAAGCTTCCGAAAGTGAATTTTGCTTCGGAAGGAAAAAGTCCTTAAAAATGAATAAGTGTCTGAGATAAGAATTTTAAGCTTGGAAGATGAATTTTGACTTCTTCCGAAGGTAAAATCTCTTAGACAGTTATTTATTTTGAAGACATGTTTTTCTTCCGAAGATAAAACTTTATCTTCCGAAGTATCAGAAAATTTTCAAGAATCTAAGGAAAGTCTTCAAAAAGATTTTTACATCCAAAGAAAACATGAGCTTATGAAAGTGATGAACTAGACAACTTAGGACACACATATTTTAAGAAGAAATAATTAGAATTAGTTTTAAGAAAAAGTCTACTCAAAGTTAATCATCCCAATAGCTGATATCAGATACTTAAATCTCTGTTCATCAAAAGCTTTTGTAAACAGATCAGCATATTGTTCATCTGTATGAACTTTGACTAGTTTAATTAATCCCTTTTCATAGTTATCTCTTATTAAATGATACCTGATGTTGATGTGTTTGGTCCTTGAGTGCTGCACAGGGTTCTCAGTGATAGAGATAGCACTATTGTTGTCTATGTGGATAGGAGTCTCTTTGAAGTTAAATCCATAGTCCAGCATCTGATTTTGAATCCAAAGCACTTGAGCACAGCAGCTTGCAGCAGCAATGTATTCAGCCTCAGCAGTTGATGCAGACACACAGGATTGTTTCTTGCATTGCCATGAGACAACCCTTCCACCAAGGAATTGACATCCCCCAGATGTAGACTTTGCAGTCATGTTGCAACCACCATAATCACTATCTGTATAGGCATACAGATTGAAATTAGGATTCTTTGGATACCATAGACCAAGTGTTGAAGCACCTTTGAGGTATCTTAAAATCCTTTTCACAGTGATTAAGTGAGACATCTTAGGGTTGGCTTGATATCTTGCACAAATACATGTAGCAAACATGATATCAGGCCTGCTAGCTGTAAGATACATAAGAGACCCAATCATAGCCCTGTATAAGTGTTCATCTACACACTCCCCCTCAAGATCAGGTCCAAGGGAGTGGTTTCTGGCTATGGGTGTCTTAGCAATCTTACAATCAGTCATGTTGAACCTCTTGAGTATGTCTTGAACATACTTTGACTGACTTATGAAGATGCCATCTTCAACCTGCTTCACTTGAATTCCCAGAAAGAAATTGAGTTCTCCCATTGAACTCATTTCAAATCTGTCTTTCATCAGCTTTCAAAGTCTTTGCAGAGCTTTGGATTAGTTGAACCAAAGATGATGTCATCTACATATACTTGAACCAGCAATAAGTCATTTCCCTGTCCTTTGATGAAGAGAGTTCCATCTATAGTACCTCTCCTGTATCCATGTTTACAAAGATACTCAGATAGTGTCTCATACCACTTCCTGGGTGCCTGATGCAGCCCATAAAGAGCTTTGTCAAGCTTGCAGACATAATCAGGATGATCAGGGTCTACAAAACCAGGTGGCTGTTTGACATAAACCTCTTCATCAATCACTCCATATAAGAAAGCACACTTTACATCAAGTTGAAAGACCTTGAAGTTCTTGGATGCAGCAAATGCCAGGAATATCCTAACAGCTTCTAGTCTTGCTACAGGAGCAAAGACATCAGTGTAGTCAATCCCTTCTTCTTGTGTGTATCCTTGAACAACTAGTCTTGCCTTGTTCTTGATGATGATTCCTCTATCATCCTTCTTATTCCTAAAAACCCATTTGGTTCCAATGGTAGTCTTCCCATGAGGAAGAGGACAAAGGTTCCAAACTTTCTGCCTTTTGAATTGAAGCAGCTCTTGTTGCATAGCTTCAACCCAACTTCCATCCTTTAGAGCTTCATCAACTTTCTTTGGCTCTATCTGAGATAAGAAACAAGAGTGAAGACAAACATTTGCTTCATGGGTTTGTCCTCTTGTTCTTACCCCTGTGACAACATCTCCAATGATGTTTGTGGTGGGGTGAGACTTGTGGATCCTTAGCTGAGGGATCACAGCAAGTTGCTGAGAAAGATCCAAATTTGAGAAATTTAGATCTGGTCTGGAAGATTCACCCTCCACATTATCACACTATCAAGATTAACTTGATCCAATGAGTGTGTGACATCATTGATGTTGTCATCTATGGTGTGGTTATTAGCATCAAGGAATTCCTGATCACTATCACCATCACCATTGTTGTCTTCTACAATTGAGGTGTCTTTATCTGGTTGAGAAGCCTCTGAGCTGGAATTTGAAGGCATACCAGATGTATCAGCTGAATTTGTCATTGTTGTGCTGATAGAAACCTCATTTGCTGAAGTAGTTCCAACTGGAGCTGAAGATGTATGAGTTGAGGGTCTTCCTAGCTCAAATCTTGGATCAGGATCACCTGTATTTAAATTTTCTGCAGATCCTGAAACATGCTCACAAGATTTGTTAAAACAGTTGGTAACTAAATCAAGATCAAACAGCCAATCCGGACCAGAACCAGCCACACAGGGTGTGTGCTCATTGAAAGTCACATTGGCTGACTCCTCAACAATTCTAGTTCTGAGATTGTATACTCTATAAGCTTTAGCTTGAGAAGAGTATCCAATGAAGTGTCCATCATCTGATTTCTCAGCAAACTTGGCAATTTGATCTTTGGTATTCAAGATGGTGCAGGGACATCCAAATGACCTGAGAAAACCAATGAAAGGTTTCCTCTTGTGCCAAAGTTCATAAGGAGTCTTACCATGTGTCTTAACTACTAAAACTCTGTTTTGCACATAGCAAGCAGTATTAACTGCCTCTGCCCAGAAGGTGATAGGCAGTTTAGAGTCAGACAACATAGTTCTTGCAGCTTCAATAAGTGTCTTGTTTCTCCTCTCAGCAACTCCGTTTTGCTGAGGAGTCCTGGGAGCACTATATTGTCTTGTAATACCTTTTTCATCACAAAATGTATCAAGGATTTGGTTCTTGAATTCAGTTCCTTGATCACATCTTATGGTTTTGACCTTGTGATCACATTGATTCTCAACTTTTAAGATGAAATTCTTCAGAATCTCAGGGGTTTCATCCTTAGTTTTAAGGAAGAAGACCCAAGTGAATCTTGTAAAATCATCTGTGATCACCAAACAGTAAGAGGTCCTTCCTAGACTCATTACACTGGTGGGGCCAAAGAGATCCATATGTAACAAGTGTAGGGGAGTAGTGATGGAGTTCTTTTCCTTAGGCTTGTGAGATACCTTGTGTTGCTTCCCTTTCAGGCATGCAACACAATGATCATCACTTGTAAACTCTTTCTTTGGCATTCCAGTTACCAGATCATGTTTAATTAATTTATTCATGTTCTTAAAGTTTACATGGCACATTCTTTTATGCCATAGGAAAGACTCATCACTATTTGCTTTAGATAGAAAGCATGAAACTTCTCTAGAGGGAGATGTTTCTTGCAAATCCATCTTGTACATGTTCCCTTTCCTGGGGGCTCTAAGCAGATATGCTCATGAGGAATGACCACTCCAGGCTTGAGAACAATGCACTCATGCTCTGTAAAGAGCATGTTATGACTCTGATCACAAAATTAGGATACACTCAGAAGATTGTACCCAAGCTCCTTAACAAAGTTTACCTTCTCAATGCTGAGCTTACCATTTGTGACCTTGCCCCTTCCAGAAATGTAACCACCTTCATCTCCTCCAAAAGCAACTGGTCCTCCATCAATTCTCTCAAAATTATGGAGTAGAGACCTATTGCCTATCATGTGCCTGGAACAGCCACTGTCAATTATCCAGACATCCTGTTTGTCTTGAGCTGTTCCTGCACAAAGAAAATGATTAGTTACATTTGGAAACCCAAGCTTTACTTGTCTTGGGCTCACTAAGTGTAATAGAAGGTAATGCAACAGTAATAGATCCTATGGTTGTACTATGGGGATCTTCAGCTGTTGTTGATGGAGAAACTTCAGTCATTTGGTCTTTCTTAGACTTCCACACACCCTTTGGAGTCTTGGACTTGACCTTCAAAACCTTAGAAGCTTTTGGAACTTCACAAGTTTTGATGACGAACCTTCGGAAGATTCTACAGTCACTGCAACAGACTTTAGTGCTTCGGAAGAACTCCTTTCTTCCGAGACCAATTTTGCTTGCGAAGGTAATTTTCCATTTACCTTCTTCTTTGATTTGGAGCTTCCGAAGGAAACAGACTTTCCTTCCGAAGCTTGAGACTTCTTGAGACTCTTTGAAGTCTTTGTATTGGTCATGTGGATAGTACTTTTAGGATTGTATGGGCAATCCTTAGCAATGTGAGAAGAACTTTCACACATAACACATAACATTTTCTTCTTCAAACAAGTCTCCTTTTGAGAGCAAGACTGGCTTTGGTCCTATCCCTTCTCTACCTTCTTCTTGGTAGATGCTGAGATAGTTATTTTAGGCTGTGAACTGTTCTTGGAGTTTGATGGTCCAGGCTGTGCAGCAGTGGTACACAGCAGCTCAGTCTTCTTCTTTGCACTGAGATGATTTGAACAAGAACCAGGACTCTTAGCTGAGGAGTCTTGGTTGATGTCTTCAGTCCTTACTACTTTGAAACCTGCAGAGATAAAAACTTGTTTCTGCTTAGCATCAAAAGTAGCTTTGATTTCTTGAGCCTTCTTTGCTTTCCTTTTGCTCTTCCTGATCAAGTTCTTTCTCTTGGACTTGGTCATCACAGTTGATTTCTTCTCCTCAGAAGGATAGTGGCCCTTGGAAGAATCCTCTTCTTCATTCTTCTCAGAGGAATTCTTCACTATCACTTCTTCATCATCCTCACTTATAGGATCTATGAGAGGAAGCTCATCTTCACAAGTTCCACACCTAGGAGATCTTACAGACAAGATTGCGTGTGGAGGAGCTATCTCATTTGATCTCAGTCCCTGTCTATTTTGATAGAACACTTTGTTGTGCAGGGATGAGGATATCATGTTCTTGAAGGTCTCTTCTTCAAGAACACTCTTCTCTGCCTTGGCTTTGCTGATCACAAGCTCAGCCTAGCACTCAGTCAACTTAGTTATGAGATCTTGGATCTGAGTTCTAAAATCTGTATGTTCATGTTTTAGTACTGAAATGGTTTTCTCCAAGTCCTCTATCTTTAACTTGTAATCATTTTCAGACTTTCTAAAATCAGATTTTAATATGTTTAATGACTCAAGATCAGATCTCATCTCTAAGTTGTAGGACCTGTATCTATTTACTTTAGCAATGCATTCAGGAGTACAGAGATGTTCCAATACCTTGGCTTCATCATGGTCAGCCATCAGTGCTTGGTTTGGAGAAGCATCTTCCACCTGAAAGCTCCAGTCAAAGCCTCCCTCTTCAACAGCAATAGCAGCATGTTGCTTTGGCTTCTCAGTCTGAGGGGCTTTGTCAGTGTTGTTTGGTCTGGGTTGTGTTTGGCCCCCATTTACTTTAGGTGCCTTACACTCCCTAGCAAAGTGACCCATAAGGTTACAGTTGTAACACTTAACTTTGCTTTTATCCAGCCCAAACTTTCCACTGGTAGAATTGCTTGGAAATCTTCTTCCTGTTCTCTTATAGAACTTCTTGGCTCTGTGAGTGAGGAGAGCCATCTGCTGAACTATCTCTATGTATTCCAGGTCATCTGGATAGATACAGTCCAGGTCTTCAAGAGTGAAGAGATAATTCCCACAGCTTTCATCAGTAGACACAAAGGCCTAAGAAGAACTTGTCTCTTGGAATGGGCTTCCTTGAGTAAAGTTCTCCCTTGGTGTCTCCAGGAAGGTGATAAAAGGACCCTTTTGTGAGTTGTCAGGGTAGCATATGAGATGATGTTGGGGTTCTATGTTGTCCCTTTCAACCACATGAAGGGCTGAACCCATTTGATTGTTGGAGTTGCCAGATGAACCTTGCATGTTCATCTCCATCTGGTATCCACTGAGAATCCCATACAACTCTGTCAGAGTAAGAGTTTTAAGGTTCTCAGTCCTCTTGATCACCACACAATAGTGTGTCCATTGCCTAGGAAGTGAGGACATGAACTTCCTTACAATGTCCCTGTTCTCAAGAGGTACTCCTCCATCCACTAGGGTATCCACAATCTCAACATACCTGAAGTATTGTTGGGTCATGGTTTCACCTGCTTTAAAGGTGAAGTTTTCAAACTGCTACTTCAGAAGATCTTTCTTGTTCTCCTTGGCTTCAGAGGAGCCTTCATACATCAGCTTCAGTGCATCCCACAGCTGTCTAGCTGTTTTGCACTTCTTAAAACCTCTGTATACAGAGTTTGGGAGAGCAGTCTGAAGAGCAGTCATGGCCTTCCTATCAATCTCTACTCTTTTTCTATCTTTATCTGAGTAGTTGGCCACATCTTTTGGAATCATACCAGCACCAGTAGCAGGGGGGTGCTGGGTATGAAAGGTCCATTCTCAACAGATTCCCACATTCTTGAATCAAGAGACCTGATGAAGCCTTCCATCCTCATGCACCAGGTGTCAAAATCATCAAGAGTGATCAGTGGGGATTTGTTCATGGTTCCAGTCTCCATATCAGTCTTTGAGATGGAAGCCATTTGAGAGGTTTAGTTTTTGTGTGTGTGAGGGATCTTAAGATGGTTAGATCTTATATCAAGAGCCTGGAATGCTCTGATACCAATTGCAGGACCGTTTAAGGGCTTTAACACAATTACAACACAAAAACACAATGAGGAGATTAACTAAACTTTAATCAAACAGTGAACTGGATTAACCAAGGTGATACAAAAAACACAAGTAAAGTAAAGAGACAGAACAAGAGAGTATGGGTTTCAAGGAGACAGTATATTGCTTTCTCAAGTTCTTTTACAAGTGTTACAAAGCATAAAGAAAGATACAAGAACTTGAAATACTTATACTACAATCTACAGCCGGCTATACTTTGAAAGCCAGCTGGATACAATTGACTAGTCACTAACAAAATCAATTGTAGGATCAAAAAGCATATCTGCCTTTTGACCTTGTGACTATGACATGCCATAGATCACATCCTTATACATTACAAAAAGGATAAAGTACATAAAGTGGAAAGTTACAGACTCAAGGCCTCAATGTACAGTTACCAAAAGCATGGACCTTTTCACCAACTCATGTAAGTTGGTGACTTTACAGAGATGCAGCGGAAAAGGTGCTTTATGGAACAGTACATCAGATAAAGCATGTGTACTAAAAGTCTTCGGAAGAAATCTGTCTTCATAGGTTGAAGCTTCGGAAGACTTTGTCTCTGAGGCTTCGGAAGACTTCATGTTTGGCTTCGGAAGATATTCGTCTTGGCTTCGGAAGATTTTACACTTAGAGTATTTTCTAATGCGTTGTGTAAAACTTCCGAAGCATTCTTCGCTTCAGTACTTAGTGCATGTTGCAGAGACACTTTGGATGTTTTGGGTTGCATCAGACTTAAGGAATCCTTACACATCTGCTGAACTATTTCCATGTATTCCAGGTCATCTGGATGGATACAGTCCAGGTCTTCAAGAGTGAAGAGATAATCCCACAGCTTTCATCAGTAGACACAAAGGCTTGAGAAGAACTTGTCTCTTGGAATGGGCTTCCTTGAGTAAAGTTCTCCCTTGGTGTCTCCGGGAAGGTGATGAAAGGACCCTTTTGTGAGTTGTCAGGGTAGCATATGAGATGATGTTGGGGTTCTATGCTGTCCCTTTCAACCACATGAAGGGCTGAACCCATTTGATTGTTGGAGTTGCCAGATGAACCTTGCATGTTCATCTCCATCTGGTATCCACTGAGAATCCCATACAACTCTGTTAGAGTAAGAGTTTTAAGGTTCTCAGTCCTCTTGATCACCACACAGTAGTGTGTCCATTGCCTAGGAAGTGAGGACATGAACTTCCTTACAATGTCCCTGTTCTCAAGAGGAACTCCTCCATCCACTAACGTATCCACTATCTCAACATACCTGAAGTATTGTTGAGTCATGGTTTCACCTGCTTTGAAGGTGAAGTTTTCAAACTGCTGCTTCAAAAGATCCTTCTTGTTCTCCTTGGCTTCAGAGGAGCCTTCATACATCAGCTTCAGTGCATCCCACAGCTGTTTGGCTGTTTTGCACTTCTTAAAACCTCTGTATACAGAGTTTGGGAGAGCAGTCTGAAGAGCAGTCATGACCTTCCTATCAATCTCTACTCTTTTTCTATCTTCATCTGAGTAGTTGGCCACATCTTTTGGAATCATACCAGCACCAGTAGCAGAGGGGGTGCTGGGTATGAAAGGTCCATTCTCAACAGATTCCCACATTCTTGAATCAAGAGACCTGATGAAACCTTCCATTCTCATGCACCAGGTGTCAAAATCATCAAGAGTGATCAGTGGGGATTTGTTCATGGTTCCAGTCTCCATATCAGTCTTTGAGATGGAAGCCATTTGGAAAGTTTAGTTTTTGTGTGTATGAGGGATCTTAAGATGGTTAGATCTTATATCAAGAGCCTGAAATGCTCTGATACCAATTGCAGGACCGTTTAAGGGCTTGAACACAATTACAACACAACAACACAATGAGGAGAGCAACTAAACTTTAATCAAACAGTGAACTGGATTAACCAAGGTGATACAAAGAACACAAGTAAAGTAAAGAGACAGAACAAGAGAGTATGGGTTTCAAGGAGGCAGTATATTGCTTTCTCAAGTTCTTTTACAAGTGTTACAAAGCATAAAGAAAGATACAAGAACTTGAAATACTTATACTACAACCTACAGCCGGCTATACTTTGAAAGCCAGCTGGATACAATTGACTAGACACTAACAAAATCAATTGTAGGATCAAAAGGCATATCTGTCTTTTGACATTGTGACTATGACATGCCATAGCTCACATCCTTATACATTACAAAAAGGATAAAGTACATAAAGTAAAAAGTTACAGACTCAAGACCTCAATGTACAGTTACCAAAAGCCCTTTTCACCAACTCATGTAAGTTGGTGACTTTACAGAGATGCAACGGAAAAAGGTGCTTTATAGAACAGTACATCAGATAAAGCATGTGTACTAAAAGTCTTTGGAAGAAATCTGTCTTCATAGGTTGAAGCTTCGGAAGACTTTGTCTCTGAAGCTTCGGAAGACTTCATGTTTGGCTTCGGAAGATATTGGTCTTGGCTTCAGAAGATTTTACACTTAGAGTATTTTCTAATGCATTGTGTAAAACTTCCAAAGCATTCTTCACTTCAGTACTTGGTGCATGTTGCAGAGACACTTTGAATGTTTTGGGTTGCATCAGACTTAAGGAATCCTTACAGTGTCCTTTAACAAAATGTCAATATTTTTTTTTAAATCACAACGCGGGTGACCATATTTACAAACTAAAACATCACAACAAACTGAAGTTTAAAAAGTAAGAAAGATACATGTATGATTTTGAGTGGTCGGACGCCTACACCTGTGATTAGAGGCGCTAACACCTTACCTGAAGGGTACATTTTAATAAACATTTTTTGAAGTGGACATTTTAGAGAAAAAAATAAGTAAAAAGGACATTTTCAGAATCTTTCATTCTATAAATCTCTTATTAAAATAAAACCAAACCAATCTCTCTTCTTTTAAAACATACTTTATATAATAATATGTATACTAAAGTTATATCTTCCCTATATTTTCTTTCATATCCATCAATCTTATGTCTTAAACAAATGTAAAAAAGTAACAAACATGTTTGGTACATATTTTATGCATTTTGGTTGTTTTATGTAAAATAATCTAATTAAACTATGTAATTTCATTATATGTGTTTAGATAATTAAGTTGGTGAAAAGGTCCATGCTTTTACAATTGTACATTGAGATCTTGAGTCTGTAATTTTCTACTTTATGTACTTTTATTCTTTTTGTAATATATTATGTGTGAGTTATGGTATGTCATAGTCACTAGTCAAAAGACAATCTGCCTTTTGACTTTACATTGATCTTATTGTCTAGATTAGTATTTACAGCTGGCCTTCAAAGTATGGCCGACTGTAGGATGTAGTACAAAGTATCAAGTCCTTGTATTTCTTTATCTTTGTAACATTTGTAAAAGAACTCGAGAAGAAATATACTTTATCCTTGAAAATCATATTCATTTGTTGTTGCTCTTAGTTCTGTCTCATTGTTTGCTTGTGCTTTTAGTATCATAATATTGTCTCCGTTCTCTATTTGATCTGTTAAGTGTTCTAACACTCTCTTCATTGTGAGACTGGTTGTATTGACCATCCCTTAAATGGTCCTAAACATTGGATTAAAAGTTTTTGTTGTAAACCTCTTGCATAATCAAGTAGTAGGGTATACTATATGGATTAGAAGCCGTTGCCTGAAATCTCAATATTTATATTTAATTGGCGTTAGTAATACTTGAAATAATAAGTTGATTTTGTTTTTTTGGGTCAATCTTTAGCATTTCGGCTTTCCTCATGTATGGATCAGGGGCCAAATCGAGACTAGATGTTGTTTAAAATAAGAACCTACACGCATCTATTTATCTTTAATTCATATTAAGTTTTGGTTATTAATGGTCATTGTTTTAATCATTTATGGGATTACACCACATCGAGTCACCCCTGGAATCATGTGTTCTTTTCATCTATTTTTTTCACTGATAAACCCACACACATTTTTTAAAACCTATTTTATAAAGGGTTATTTGATTTAAATTATAACTTTCATTTATTAGTCGGGATTACATTTACAACTTTAACCTTTGCGTTTTGACCACATATGCAGTCAACGTCATCAAAAAACTAACGATGTTAACTTTAAGTTAGTAAATAACTGATGGGGAAAAATTAACAAGTTGAACATATATGTAAATATTCACCGAATAAGAATTAGTCACGACAATAAATAAAAATTAGAATTATTAAAATCGATACGTCAATTGTTGTGATCATCGAGCTAAAAGGCCCTATGGACCGTTGTCTACATCGAATGTTTTCACACTCACCGGTTCAACTGGGATTCGGTGATATGACCGGTCTGATCCCTAGTTCGTTTATTCTGGACAAAACCAGCCGGTTGGGAGCGAGTCGCCGGTCAAACCGGTAAACCGGGCAACCGATTGGATTAGTGTTCATCTACTTTAGATTTTGAGCGCGGTCTCCTCTTTTCCGGATCTACAACGAATCGAGGAACACAACCTCATTCTTGCCGGATCTGCAACGAATCGATGAACACGACCTCATTCTTGCCGGATCTGCAACGAATCGACGAACACGACCTCGTTCTTAACGGATCTGGATGCTGGATAATCCTCGTCTTTGCCTGAATAAGTTGTTGCCGAAGTCACAAGCTCAACATAGTTAGCAAGTACACTTCAAATGCCTGCACTTGCAACCTGAGTAAAGATGGAAGATGAAATGCTTGAAATGAAACCAGAGAAGATGAGTAAAATTCATATAGAAAAAAATGGTAAACACTAAAAGAAATCAATGAAAGGAAAAGTATATAGTAGATAAGTTCTTGCTGACGCTTTAATTTATTGGAAAACTAAATTACTCATTTATTTTTTTAAAGAACATTTATTCAATCTATTTACTTGTGATTTTAATGTTCAAATATCTAGTTTTTATAATGTTTTTACTTTAAATTATATTACCATTAATGAATAATCAGTCCTTTACTTTTTTTTTTATCTTTATATCTTTTTAAGTATTTAATAATAACAACATCATCCGGTTCTCTAGTACGATCCGACCAGTCCAACCAGTAAACCAGTAAATCATCCTGTTTATCATACGATTTGGTTCTGAAATCATTGTCCGCCTCTATAATCTATCGCTTAATAACATTAGAAGAAACCAACATACAAAAAGGGTAGCATATATATCGCAGGTACAGTCACAGCAACAAGGTAGAGGTCTCCATTACCCTTTGCAGAAACCTCTCACCCTTATCTTCTCCACCACCACCACCACCATCATGGTGACTTCTTCTTCTTCCATAACAAGCGTCTCATCCCTTTACATCCAAAGCCCCCAACTTTCCAAAAGACCCACCACACTTTCACTTTCACTTTCACTTTCACCTCCCTTATCCTTCCCCTTTTCTTCTCACAAACCCCACTTCATCTCCCTATCCACACATAATATCTCAACTGCTGCTTCTTCTTTCCTTTCCAAAGCAGTTTCCGCCCGTAATTCGGTTCTTACGGAAGAGGCGCTTGAGGGTCTTGCTTTGTTTGATGATGGTTCTCCGTTGGAATATGATGAGGACGAAGCATATGATGATGAGGAGTCGGAATTTGAAGCTTCCATTGATGATGGTGTTAGTGCTAGTGGTGATGATGAGCTTGCAGTTTGTAAATTGGGTTTGCCGAAAAGATTGGTGGAGACTCTTGAAAAGAGAGGAATTACTAAGCTTTTCCCAATTCAAGTAATTTCACCATTTCCACACTTGTGTTTTTATTATTAATGAATCTTGTTAGGAATGTATTATCTTCAAATTAAACTTGACTATGTTCCTAGGGTTTAACCTTATCCATTTTCAAGTAATTATAAGCTTTCTTTCAAAAGTTTAACCTTAACCATTTTCAAGTAATTATAGTTTTTGTTCCACGGGTTTAACCTTATTCATTTTCAAGTTATTATAGTTTTAGTTCCAAGGGTTTAACCTTATCCATTTTCAAGTAATTATAGTTTTTGTTTTAAGGGTTTACCCTTATCCATTTTCAAGTAGTTATAGTTTTTGTTTCAAGGGTTTAACCTTATCCATTTTCAAGTAATTATAGTTTTTGTTTTAAGGGTTTACCCTTATTCATTTTCAAGTAATTATAGTTTTTGTTCCAAGGGTTTAACCTTATCCATTTTCAAGTAATTATAGTTTTTGTTTTAAGGGTTTACCCTTATCCATTTTCAAGTAATTAATAATTATAGTTTTTGTTCCAAGGGTTTAACCTTATCCATTTTCAAGTAATTATAGTTTTTGTTTTAAGGGTTTACCCTTATCCATTTTCAAGTAATTATAGTTTTTGTTCCAAGGGTTTAACCTTATCCATTTTCAAATAATTATAGTTTTTGTTTTAAGGGTTTACCCTTATCCATTTTCAAGTAATTATAGTTTTTGTTCCAAGGGTTTAACCTTATCCATTTTCAAGTAATTATAGTTTTTGTTCTAAGGGTTTAACCTTATCCATTTTCAAGTAATTATAGTTTTTGTTCCAAGGGTTTAACCTTACCCATTTTCAAGTAATTATAATTTTTGTTCCAAGGGTTTAATCTTATCCATTTTTAAGTAATTATAGTTTTTGTTCAAGGGTTTAACTTTATCCATTTTCAGAACCCTCTCTTAAAACTCTAATAATATCAAATATGCTACTTTTTTTTAAAAAATGAATACCCTCTGATTTAGGCTATAAGAATTTGAAGTTCTTCCATTAAGATTTTATGTTGTAGATTATATTTAATGAAGCGGTTTAATATGAAATTCAAGTGTTTTGAATGAATATATTTGATGGTAGTTTTTTTTTTGTTTTTAAGAATGTGGTATTATTAGAAGCTTTTAGCGGGTATATATGAAATTGTTCCTTCTGTGTATAAGCGTGTTTCCTTCTAAACTAGAACAAATGCACTCTTATTAGGTGTAGTAAGAACAATGCTAAAAATATACTAGTTTGTTGATAGGGAAAACATAGATGACAGTTGTTTAAAAAGATTTAAGTAAATAATTATGGATGATATTATTGAGTTTAAATACACAATATACAGTGTTCATTTGTTGAATTTATTTGGTAGTTTCTTACATATAAGCATTAGCTAAACATTAACACCATAAAAAGTAATCTTAATTAGTTACAACCTTAAGCAGCATATGCACATCCCAACTGCCACAATATCTGGTTATCTAGAATCTAACAATACAATATCAGATAGTCACTTCCAATATGCACATCCAAACACCCCTTAATGGTGTAGCACTTGTACCTCTGCTTCTAATGATTCAATATCACATATTACCTCCAAAATGCACATCCAAACGCCCCTTGATTGCTTGATAGTGTAGCAACTGTACCACTGTACATCCAGTTCTTGAGAAATTGTATCGAACGTAGAATCTTAACAAAAATGTTACGTACACAAAAAAGGTTATGACCTTTTCTTCTCTGTTTAAAACAATTGCTTAGTTTTTCTGTTCTTTTTGTAGATTCCGTATTTGATGAGCACATTAAGGTTTTCTAAGTTTTTTATTATCAATTCTGAATTTGATATTAATCTTAGTTTTCCTTTAACAATGTAGAGAGCTGTATTAGTTCCTGCACTAGAAGGACGGGATATCATTGGGCGTGCAAAAACAGGAACTGGGAAGACATTAGCCTTTGCAATTCCCATAATTAAACGACTCACCGAAGAGGATGAAGAAAATCGGAACAGGTACCTACACAACAAAATCTTCACATCTTTCTTTTGATAAGACCCAACTTAATAAAACTTACTTTAAACCACTGTGCGTTATACAAGTGGTTATTTTGGTTTAAATATAACCGAGAAGCTGTATTATGCTGACATGGCTGAATGGTTTTATGATGGGTTTGTTCCTTGTTTATTTGAAGGCTTGCTGGACGTCTTCCAAGAGTCTTAGTGCTTGCACCAACAAGAGAATTGGCAAAGCAAGTAGAGACAGAAATTAAAGAGTCTGCCCCATATTTGCGCACTGTTTGTGTCTATGGTGGTGTCTCTTACACTTTACAGAAAAATCAACTGACACGTGGCGTTGATATAGTCGTTGGCACTCCAGGAAGACTCATTGACCTGGTCAACAGTAATGTTCTTAAATTAGGGGAGGTTCAGTTCTTGGTTCTTGATGAAGCGGATCAGATGCTCGCTGTTGGTTTTGAGGAAGATGTGGAAACTATCCTAGATAAACTTCCGCCACAAAGGCAAAGTATGCTTTTTTCAGCAACCATGCCTCGTTGGGTTCAAAAACTATCCCGGAAATACTTGAATACCCCCTTGACAATCGATTTGGTGAGTTTTTTAGTTATCATTTTGAATCTAAATATTTCAACACTCGGGTTTTAATTTCTGAATAAAGATGATTTAACCATGTTTTTATATGTATTTTTGTTCAATTTATGTAATAAATTATATGTGATCAGAATTTGTCAAACAGCCACAGTGCCACACACCCGATCATCTAATTATTATAACCCATTAAGAAACAAAAACATATCCGAACAATATCTCCTACAACTTGTTTTATTACACTTGAATATATGACCCTAATTATTCAGAATCACATAATCATGTTTATCCAAACATAATTCGTTCACATTTCCCATTTTGTGTTGCCTGTAAAATCATAAATTATTCGCATTTCCCATTTTGTGTAATATTTAATGTTTTATGTGCTTCTACTCAAAAGGTTGGTGACCAAGATGAAAAGCTGGCAGAAGGTATCAAGCTTTATGCTATACCAACCACCTCAACTACAAAGCGGTCCATGCTTGGTGATCTTGTCACGGTATGAGCACCCACCTACCTGCTGTCTCTAAAACTTCTATAGTTCTGTTTGATTAAAAAACTTATAGTTTTAAGTTTTTAAATAATTTTAGGTGTATGCTAAGGGCGGGAAGACGATTATTTTCACTCAAACAAAAAGGGATGCCGACGAGGTCTCCATGGCATTAACTAGTAGTATTGCTTCAGAGGCATTACATGGTGACATATCTCAACATCAGAGAGAACGGACACTTAATGGATTCCGACAAGGAAAATTCACTGTGCTTGTTGCCACAGATGTTGCTTCTCGTGGGCTCGATATACCCAATGTTGATTTGGTACATCCCTTCCCTATGATATTGTTTACTTATAATTTGGAAGTGACAAGATTGGCTGGTTGGATTATGGGTCAAAGCTGGTTTATCTTATAGTACCGGTCGATTAAAGATCAACCCGCAAACCCTTTCTTTTCCATCTTTACATAATTGTATAAAAAGATTTAGGAAGTCATATGCATTAAATATGGTAGTATTTTTAATTTTTAATTTTTAATTTGGAGGATTTATTACTTGGTTTAATGCAAATTAATAACTTTGATTTTTCCTGCCTTCTGACTTGTTTGACTGCTTTCCAGGTTATCCACTATGAATTACCAAATGATCCAGAGACTTTTGTGCATCGTTCTGGAAGAACAGGGCGTGCGGGAAAGGAGGGCAAGGCCATTTTGATGTACACAAATAGTCAAAGGAGAACTGTCAAAACTCTTGAACAAGATGTGGGATGCAAATTCGAATACATAAGCCCTCCAAGTGTTGAAGATGTATTGGATTCATCAGCAGAGCAAGTGATTGCTACCCTTTCCGGTGTTCATGACGAGTCCATAGACTTCTTCGCTCCAACGGCACAAAAGCTGTATGATCAACAGGGTACAAGAGCTCTTGCTGCTGCGCTTGCACACATGAGTGGTTTCTCCCAACCTCCATCCTCCCGCTCTCTTATCACACACGAGCAGGTATACTATAATAAGAGCATTTTCATTTTGATTTGGTTTGGATGCATTCCTGATGTGTGATTGTATATTTTGCATAACAGGGGTGGACAACGTTGCAAATGACTCGGGATTCTGATTCATCAATAAGAGGATACATGTCGGCTAGAACAGTCACCGGATTTTTGTCCAGTGTTTATGCTACTGCTGCTGGTGTACTTGGAAAAATACATGCTATAGCAGATAAAAAGGTATACGTCTAAAGGTCTTTAATGTTTCACAAGACTTTGATTTTAGTAACGTGTTAATATGCTATGTATTATCAGGTTCAAGGTGCCGTTTTTGATCTTCCAGAAGACATTGCCAAAAATCTATTATCCAAGGAGATACCACCTGGCACTACCATTTCAAAAATTAGCAAGGTAAACTTTGTTCAGCTTCGGAACACGTCGTTTTTGTTGAGTTCATGCATTACTGATTAATAACTGGTAGGGTCATAAAAATGGACATGTTGGGTGGTAATGTTTGTACATGTCATGTTGGGTTGAACCAAAACACTTTACTTTTAGATTTCTAATAGCGTTTATCGTATCAAATATGATCACAAAAATCTTAAATTTTTTCAATGATAATCTAGAATCTGAATAAACTAGTTTGGAAGGTTTTATGCATCAAAAATACAATTTATGAATTTTGCCTGGGAAAGATTTCCTTTACAACCGTTATTTTATTATACAATTTTGACCCGTTAGGCGTTAGAGATAGAACCTAAGTTTTATCCCACTAAGAAGTAAATGGATCGAAAACGCCCCCTCTAATATTACTGTATACTACTTGCAGTTGCCTGTACTAGAAGATGATGGCCCGGCAAGTGACTTTTATGGTAGGTTCTCAAATAGGGAGCGAGGTTCACGAGGTGGAAGAAGGGAAGGTGGTGCTAGTGGGTCTCGTGGTGGTTGGGGAGGTAATAGTCGATTCTCATCGGGTGGTGAAGGAGATAACTTCAGGCGAGGTGGTAGGAGTGGTGGTAGTAGTTGGTCGAGTGGTGGCTCAAGAAACACCGGAAGTGATTGGTTGATTGGTGGTGATAGACGACGCGCTCCATCATCTGGAAATCGAGATAGGTATAATGCATTGTAGATTTCACTATCTAAGATAAACTATTTAGTAATACGGTGATGGTTAATGAACGTGTTTTAATATAACAGAACTTTTGCGGGTCCATGTTTCCACTGTGGGCGGTCTGGGCACAGGGCATCTGAATGTCCCAAGAAGCAAGACTATTAGTTGACCAGGCCTTTGAGGTTTAAACCGTCGGCTCGGTTGAAAAAGAAGAGGACGCCATCTGCCTCTTGGGCTAACAATTGATCAATGTGCTTTCAATCTTGATCTAAATAGACCTCAGGTAACAGTTTGATTGCGTGAAGCTGGAGTGATCCGATGGCCAGTTTGCTTAATTTAGAGCAGCTCATTTTGTTTTGTTGTCTTATTTTTTTCTGTATCGGGTCCCCGTGTGTAGTGTTGACGGCACTACAATCTTTTTGTGAACGCACTATTGTAAATGGCAAAGCCATTTGACACAGCTTGAGCCTGGTGATATAAATGTGTGTACTAAAAAGTGTTCTACAAAAGCATTTGAGGGTTGTATTCTCACGGTGGATATGTGAGCAAAAAACATGACCTATTTGTACTTTAAAGCCTCCGTTGGACCCTTGCAATCTTTACAATACTAGAGCTCTGTTGCAACAAGAAGAAGAAACACAGAAGAGAAGAAAGTTTTACTCAAATTATACCCATTGTCATTACTCAGTAACGTATATAACGAACTAACTGAGTTAGTCGTTAACAAGACATATTACAATTAACTTCCCTAACTATTGACTTATTACAGTTATTATCCTTCTATTATTCAAAATTGACTATACTACTAGAACATACATGCAACAAAACTCCCCCCTTTAACATTCTTGCCCTCAAGAATAAAAATCAGGAAAAAGCAGCTCAAACTCATCCAGATATTCCCACGAAGCATCAGTTATTGGTAGGCCAACCCAATTGACCAACACTTGTGTCACCAAGGAATTACCACGGCGAGCCAAACGTCGACCCAAAATAGAGCACGGTTGCAACATGAATCGAGGATTAGTGGGCAACGGTAGGACCACTAAATTCGATCCATGTGCAAGTTTCAACAATGACACATGAAACACGGGGTGTAATTGAACACTTGCATGCAGATCCAACTTGTATGCCATAGAACCCACTTTAGAGATAACAAAAAACGATCCAAAAGAGAGGGGAGTAAGTTCAGAGAACTTGTGCCAGTGTAAAGAGGTTTGGACGTGCGGTTGGAGTTTCAAACAAACCCAATCACCCGCTTGAAATTGACGGTCAGTGCGATTAGATGAAGTCATTTGGATCATACGATTACAGGCATTAGCCAAAGACTGCTTCAGGGCTTGGATCATTGCTTCTGTATCGTGATAAAAATGTTCCACTACATCAATACGAGTATCACAAGGAATGTGAATGGAAGGAGGGTAACCATATAAAGCCTGAAAAGAAGACATATAGATAGAAGAATGATAGGTAGTATTGTACCACCATTCAACCAGAGGTAACCAATGAACCCACTGAGTAGGAGCATCGATAGCCATGCATCGTAAGTACGACTCCAAACATCTATTTAAAACTTTAGTCTGGCCATCACTTTGAAGGTGATAGGCTGTAGAGAGAGCCAATTGAATTCCTTGCAGGCGCATAAATTCTTGCCAGAAGTGACTGAGAAACATGGGATCTCTATCCGAAACAATCGTCTTAGGATTACCATGTAAATGGAAAATATTGTCAAGGAATACTTGTGCAATTTGAGCAGCAGTAAAGGGGTGTGCTAAGGGAATAAAGTGGCCATACTTTGTGAGGCGATCAACAACAACCAAGATCGTATCTTTTCCCTTGTTGGGTGGTAAACCACTAATGAAGTCTATAGAGATGTCTGAAAAAATATAATTAGGGGCTGGTGGTGGCTGTAACAACCCCGGGGAAGCAACAGACTCATACTTAGCCTGTTGGCAAATAGCACACTCCTGAATAAAAGAGCGTAATTGTTTCAAGCAACCATGCCAGTGACAGAAAGACTTCAAATGTTTAAGAGAAGCTAAAAACCCTGAATGGCCCCCTATTGGAGAGGCATGCACTAGCGGCAACAGATCACGACGCAATTGCAAGTCATTACCCACTAAGAGGTGTTGTTTATGCTTTAATAAGGAACCATGCGAGGAATGATGGGGAACCAGCTCCCCTTTCTACAATTTAGCTGAGATAATGGTCAAATGAGGATCAAGATGCCAAGAAGCTTGAATACGTTTGAGAAGAAGGGGATCACAAGAACTTAAGCTCATATAAAAAAAGAACTAACCCATGAACACAAGACAACCCATCAGCTACCGTATTGTCAGCCCCTTTCTTATAAAGAATCTCGTAGTTGTAACCCATCAATTTTGCTAACCAAGTATGTTGCAAAGGTGTAGTAATGGTTTGTGTCAATAGATATTTGAGACTCTTTTGATACGTGTGAATTTCAAAGGGTTTAGCAATGAGGTAATAATGCCAATGTTAAACAACCATTAAAATGGCTAATAGCTTCTTCTCATAGACTGATAGAGCGTCGAATAGAAAGAGCCTTACTAATATAAGCAATATGATGATGATCCTGCATCAAAACACCACCCAACCCTTCGAAAGAAGCATCAGTTTCTACCACAAAGTCCTTGTCAAAATTGGGTAATGCAAGGACTGAAGCCGATATAAGAGCTTGTTTGAGATGATCAAAGGCGACTTGGGCTGCATTAGACCAGATAAAAGCATCCTTTGAAGGTTAGTTAGAGGTGTAGCTATAGATCCATAGGACTTGATAAAGCGCGTATAGTAACCAGCGAGGCCCAAGAAACCTCTAAGTTGCTTAACTGATGTCGGATAAGGCCAATCCTTGATTGCTCGAATCTTTGCAGGATCAATATACCCCTGCTGTTGAGATTACATGATCCAAGTATTCATCTTTGCTACCACCGAAAGAACATTTAGGTTGTTTGGCCACCAAGTGATGTTCCCTTAGCAACTGCAACACTTCTTTAAGATCAATTAAGTATAGGCGGGCTGTATAATGTCATCGAAAAAGAAAAGGGTGCACCTCCTCATTAAAGGTTTAAAAACTGAATTCATTACTGATTGGAAGTAGCAAGAGCATTGGTTAAGCCGAAAAGCATAACCACAAATTCAAAAAGACCCTGATGTGTTCTAAAAGTTGTTTTATGGATATCACCTTCAAACATACGAACTTGATGATACCCTGCTCGAAGATCAAGCTTGGAAAACATAGTATCTTGCCCCAACTCATCTAATAATTCCTAAATTAAAGGAATGGGAAATCAATTTTTGGCTGTAGCTTCATTTAACTTCCGGTAGTTGACACAAAATCGCCAACTACCATCCTTCTTTTTCACCATAACACAGGTGAAGCAAAAGCACTTTGACTATCGTGTATGACACCCGAATCCAATAGCTCTTGAGTTAATTATTCTAGTACATTCTTTTGCCCAACTAGATATCTATATGCCTTTTGATCGATGGTCATAGACTCATCTTTTAGTATGATCCAATAGTCGCATGAATGTTTAGGAGGTAAGTTAGTAGGAGTACGGAACACATCTTCATAATCATGCAATAAGGATTCTAGGGGAGAAGAGATGGGTCCATAAGATACAATTGCTTCATGTTGGAAACAACCAAGACCCATAGAACATATGCTAAAATTTTGTGCTTCAGCCAGACCATCAGTCAATAGATGGTCCATTTTCCCAGCTATGCACAGAGTAACTTTATTATCAGTTACTCCTTTTCACCGAAACACCTGAGATCCCACTTTGAATTGCATAGTCAATTCCTTAAAATTCCAAATAATGTCCTACAAGGTTTGCAACCACTGAACTCACAATACCATATCATAGCTACTCAAGGGGAATAACAACATATCGGTTGTGAACCAATTACCTTGCATCAACCATTTTATTTTTTCACATAATTGAGTACAAGACATCTTAGTAATATTCATAGCATCCACCTTTTTAGTTGGGCAATTCATTCTTGTAGCTAGATTAAGATCTAAGATGTTGTCAGTAGAACCTGAGTCAATGAGGATATGCAATGGTTTGGCTCCAATGGATCCCGTAACTCTCATGGTTGAATAAGATGCTACCCCATAAGAGCATGTATTGAAATGCATGGATTTTGTACTTCACCACCAATCTCTATCAATTGTTCTTGATAGCAACCTTTCGATTCTTCATCAACATCCAACACATCTATTGCAAATAGTTGTCTTCCTTTACACTTATGCCCAGGCACAAATTTCTCTGTACACCCAAAGCAATTCCTTTTTAGTCGTTTCTCCACAATCTATTTCGAAGATAATCTTCTTATTGGTTTGACCTTAATGGGAGGGGTAGGTAGGAGAGGAAGGTTAGCAGCCGTTGCAAATAGAAATTACTCTGACCAAGTCTCCTAGTTCTTGTTAAAAGAGGATTGGTAGTGTGGTTTAAAGCTTCTGTTATTCACTGAGGATTGTACGACAGCAAGAAATTTATCTTGTACACGAGCTAACATATAAACAAAATTATGGCGTACTGACACAAATAGAAACTTTTTGTTAATGCTAAATCAAATGCTTGAAATCATTCCTTTAGAGTACAAGTTTGTCGTAAAGCAGCCAATGCTCCCATCGCATCTTGCCTCGAGAACTTATAGTTCTTATACTCGGACTACAACATACTAGTGATCGATCCTCCTCTCGATTGCACAAATGATTGGTGCCATAATTGAGCTATGTCTTCCAAGTGAATTATGGCATAGTGTACCTTTGATTGCTCAGGCGTTTCATCCACGACAAAGAAGTGTTCTACACGACACAACCACCGTTCCACATTTTCACCATTGAATTTTTAAAAATCAATCTTTGTAAGTCTGATATGACTACAACTGTTAGACAATTCTCCAAATTCTTGAGATGTGGACCTATATCATATCCTATATTACTTGAACCACCGTTGTTGCCCCTGATCGTCTGCAAATTCTTCAAAATTTTCGTCATCTGCAGCTTAATCGATTCCATATTACTGGAATTCTTGTTAACGACAGCTCGAATTGCTTCTAATTCGGTCAGATTTCATCCGGTCGCCTTTTCTAGCCTTAGAAACGATGCATCATGCTTTTGTACTCATTGTTCTAGCATTTAATTACGAGTCATCATCTCCGTTCAATACTCGGGCGAACCTTCGATTGATAGATTTGATTCCGATTGATAAGGTCGAATTGGATTAGATAGCTCTATACCAATGTTGCGACAAGAAGAAGAAACACAGAAGATAAGAAAGTTTCTCTCAAATCATACCCATTCTCATTACTCAGTAACGTATATAACGAACTATCTGAGTTAGTTAGTCGTTAACAAGACATATTACAATTAACTTCCCTCATGTATTGACTTATTACAATTATTACCCTTCTATTATTCAGAATTGACTATTCTACTAGAAACATACATGCAACAAGCTCCATCTTCATCATTAGTTCTTAGTGGGGGCTCTTATATTTTTTTCTTATGGGTCAGATCTTGGATTCATAACTCTTTAATGTCATATATTGTTAGTGTATAGATTGATCTTGTTGTAATAAACACAACAATCGTTCATGTATAGATTAGTCTTGTTTAAATGTAGTTTATATATAGACTGTTTTTGTTTAAATAAGGTGAGGTGAAGACTATTTTATCATTAACATGGCTATTAATTTTACTAAAGTTTTAATAACTAAAAGGAGTAAATTAAAAATTTTGTCGTTTAATATACCTAAAATTATGGATCTTGTCCTTAAGCTTTGATAAGTACACTGAGCGTCCTTTATTTGAAAACTTATCACGATTTATGTTTTTTCTACTAAAAAGTTAATTTTTTCAGTTACTTGTTTGTAAAAGACCATTTTACCATTTGCCCTTAAAGGACAAAATCTGTAATTTTCACTAATATTATATTTTTTCCTTTTTGCTTTTATTTTATTTACTTATCTTTTCTTTAATTGTTTTCTCTTTTCTACTCACTTTTATTATTGTAAACTTTTTTTAAACAATCATTTTGCCCTTAACTCTTAAAATGACTAAATGCATTTATTATTAATCTTATATTTTCTTTCTTTATGTTATTTAAGTTTAATTTCTATACTTTTACTTATTTTTAGCCACTTGTTTTAAAAAATCATCATAAATTTTAGAACTAATTTAGTTTTAGAGTAAATTACAATTTCATCCCTTATATATATAACAAATTTCAGGTATTGTCCTTAAACTAAGGGAATTACAAGAATTATCTTTTACGTTTAATAAAGTTTACAGGTGTCATCTGTTGGACCCTGAAAGGATCATACATGCCAATACAAGTGGTGGTTGATGGTTGTTCTGCTGATATTCTCCTACAAGTCCAAGAAGATATGCGGGTGAAGACATCTGAGAAGAACACAAGTATCGGCTATCCGCATTTCCATATGCGGATGTCTACTGTAAAATTCTGACAAGTATTTGTTCTTCCGCATTTACAAATGTGGACAACCGAACAAATGCTGACAAGTATCTTCACATCCGCATTTACTAATGCGGATGTTCATCAACAAATGCGCATAAGTGTTTGTTCATCCCTCAAACCACAAGTTCCCTCAAAATGGTTAGGTGACCTTTATCCCATTAAGAGTTTCCAAGTGACTCAACTATTGTGCAAAAGGACGGTGTTAATCTTGTTTATAAAAGAAATTTTAAGTTTTCATAATCTTAGTTTAGAAAACTCTATGTACCTTATATTTGCATGCTTTCAAATACAAGGTACCCTATGGTTCACCTTTTAATAAAACCCCTTTTATTAATATCATTAATCCTTTTAATAACATTTTATTAACCACTTAACGATAAAGAACCATCAATTTTCAGCTTGTTAAGTTTGTTAATGAGTTTGTAATGCATATCCAAATATCAACCAACAATCATACAACAAACATCCAAACAAGCATAATCATACAAACATAAGTGCATAACCATAGGCACTAAGTTGACCACACTTGTTTGTCATCACAAGTGTTGTCATAAGGTCTTTCCTAAGGGTTAAGATAACACATCAAAATGTGTCCATGAACTCCTACTTGAATCCACATCCAAATGCTTCAAGTGTCCATGTCTTTTATGTCCTTCTTTGGGTCTTCATCTTGTGCATCTTCTTTTACAAAATCATATCCTAATACAATTTTTCTAATAAAAAAAATGCACCTAATCTATTTATTACATAACCAAATGAATAAATAAATTACAAAACAAATTACAAACACAAATATTACAACCCTTACAAGAATCAAAACCAATATGACAAACCACAATCAACCAAATCCATAACACATAAGGCCAAGGCTATGTTATGCACCAAAATAAAAAAACATATACAACATCCAAGAACAACAATGAATCCCTTATTTTAACCCTAAAGTTTCAGCCAACATGAACCAAAACTTTAAGGTTTGTCCAAACAACATACAATCAACCATTTGATGTAAATCTTTCAAGGTTTATACTAAAGCATGCAAGATTAAACCTTGAAACATAAGAGATTCATACATCCACAACAAAACAGCCCCTAATGGGTTGAAAAAGTTCATGAAAACTAACTTTTCAAGACCTTTTGAAGCACATATTCCACATATCCAATAAGTTGCCGTACTTATTGTCAATGCTGATGACCAAACACCAATGCTGAAGACAACAGAAGAAATGCTGATGAAGAACAAGTCATCCGCATTAGTTAATGTGGATGAACAAAAGAAAATGCTGATTAAGCTTTAGACTTAGACTAGTTTCCTGATGTATAGTACAGGGGTAATTTAGTCATTTTGTAAAGACCTTTTTGTCAGCCTATAAATAGAATTGAAAACCCTAATTTTGGGTAATTTCTTAGACAATTAGAATATTTAGAATCTTCGATAGTCGCATGTTTCAGTGGTGTCTTGTTACTGTATTTTGCTAAACCCTAGCATTCAGTGTAACTTTTCACCATCATTAATACAAAGCATTTATGAGTATTTTCTAGCATTTTATAATCTGTGGTTATATCATTCCGTAATATAATTACTGACTCAATCATCATATTCGATCCTAGTTTATTCACATCAATTGAGAATATCATTCTCACAACCCGATCAATTGGTATCAGACTTCGGCTCTTGGTTCATCTTCAGATCGAGCAGATCTGAACTGAAACTCGATTGATTTGGTGATTGAGTTACTATTAGCAAGTTATTCAACTTGTAATATTTATTCAAGTTTTTAAAACTAAGTGAAAAATCGACTGGATTCTCTTTTCGATCGTACCTGAACCAATAACACATCTTCGAACAATATATTCCACTCTGATCATAAACATCTGACCTAACAATTAACAGTATAAGTTACAGTAGCATTCTCGGACTGTTTTTTTAAAAACAACAAACTGCTACTGTTCACAAGAAGCCTTATAATAATCAAAAGTTAGATTGTTTGGACCACTTGGACTTAAAAACTAATCTAATTCTTATTCGAACAATCTAAAACAAGTTTACTATAATGGATTCACTTAACTTTTATGAACTTGGTCATGCACCTAAACCTCTTATGCTTAAACATAAATCTGAGTTTAAGCAATGGAAAATCAAGTTTATGAATTATATAACAGGTGTAGATCCAGATTATTGGATTTCCATATGCAAAGGACCTTACATCCCTGTGTCACTCTCGGCTCACCAAGCTGCATTATACAAAACAACAAAAATACCCATTGAAGATCCTAACTTAACTTTTGATGATGATGAGTATAAAAAGATAAAGATTGATCTCAAAGCATACTCCATTCTCAAACAAGCCCTAAAAATGGATGTACTCAAAAGGCTTGAGAAATATGGAACAACAAAAGCTGTGTGGGATGCACTGCTCATTATGTGTGAAGGAAGTAGTGAAGTATCTGAAATTAACAAAGATAAGCTGGTCAATCAGTATGAAACCTTCCACCATTCTAAAGGGGAGTCAATCTCAAAACAATTGCATCGGTTTGTGCAATTAATCAATGATCTTGAGATTATGGGGGTTACATATAAGGAAAAGAAGATGAACAAGAATATGTTACATAGCCTTCCTAAGAGTTGGAAGCAAAATGTAACCATGCTGAAAAACACACTTGATCTAGAAAGCACTAGTCTAGATATACTGATTGCAAAGATTGAAGCTTTTGAACTTGATGAGAGGAATAGGAACCCCAGTGGACCACAAGTCATTGAGGCATACAAATTTCCATCAGAAACTCATTTTGTGGAAAATGCATTCATTACTGAAGAAGATGATTTTCTCTCATCAAGATATTAAATCAAATCAACTATCAAATCAACTGGATTCATTGCTATTCCATCAACTAACAAGCCATCAACTTCTTCACAATCAACTGGATTCACTGCCACTCCTCAAGCATGCCTGTAGACTAGAAATCCGAAGAGCAAAAAGGGACCTACCATGGCTTTGTTGCAAGCTTTGAAGCCTACTTGGGAGGAAAACTCACCTCTGCTCATCTAATCCAAGAAGACTTAGAAGAAATGGATCCTGATGATGTAGAAGAAATGAATCTACAGTGGCAAATGGCTATGATAGCCATGAGGGCTAAAAGATTCTTCAGAAAGGGAAAAAAATTAAGTGTGAATGAGAACACTAAACTTGGATATGACAAGTCCAAGATAAAGTGCTTCAACTGTGGTATGACTGGCCACTTCTTAAGAGAGGTGTAATGCTCCAAGAAGAAATAACAACAACTTTCAGAGAAGTTCTCATAGCCAATAATCATCACAACCAAATTCAAGCTTTCAACCAAACAACCAAAATCAATATCATTATCAAAATCAACAACAACAACAACCTCACCAAAGTCAGCCTCAACTGACAAATCAAGCTCATGGAAGCAGCCAAACACTTCAAATGCTCTTGTCATCAGACAAGATGAGGTATGTGATTGGAGCCTGTATGCTGAGGAAGTGAAACCTCAATTTCAAAATCATACTCTCATGGCTCACATAAATGATGGCCTATCTCCTATGCCATCTGAGATAAAATCTAATCTTTGCAGTGACAAATGCATTGCTGAACTGTAGGGATACTGTGAACATAATCACAAATTAGCTGCTAAAGTGAAAGAAGAAAAAGTAAATTCAGAGATTCTTAAACGTGAAATGAAGAGTTTTGAGATTAGAATCAAATCACTGATTTCTGATATTGACAAACTACATGGGGAAAAATATACTCTTGCAGCTAAAATTGAAAAATTAGCTAAAATGTTAACTCAATTCAAAGCTGAGCAATCAACCACTGAAGTGAAACTTGAAAAGTTTCAACTGCCTTCAACTAAGCTGCAAGAGATGATAGATTCACAAAAGGATCCTAAGGACATGACTAGGATTGGATACAATTCATGTCCACCTCCATACAATGGCAACTACACTGTCATGCCTGAGTCACTCAATCTTTCTGAACAAACTGAACCTAAACTATTGAAACTAAATTAATAGTTTCACAGATAACAAATCCTCAAAATAAACCAAGTGTTTATATTGAAACAAATGAGGACGAAATCAAGTTAGGTCATCCAATCAAAATCAAAGAGTGCTCAGATAAGTCTGTGAATGTCATTAAACCAAGGAGTCCAATTAAAGCAATAGTGCCTTTTGTGAAGTTCATCCCTGAAATTCTCAAACAAAAGAAAAAGATTGAAGTCACTGTGAAACCATCTGCTGAAAGAAGATCTGATTGTGAGATCAAATCTCCAAACAAGTCAATCAAATCAGACAACGTTTCACTGAAAAACAAAGGAAAAACCTCACTGATTTCAAAGACAAAGAACAAAACAGATTCTCAATCATCAAAACCAAAACAAGGTGTTGGTTTTGATATTTTCAATAAAGATCATGCAAATTAACAAGAACAAGAGGATAGAAAAAGCAAAAGGAAACAAAATCAACCTAAAAGAGTAAAAAATAGTATTATTGTGAAACAAACTGCTAAAAAGGCTAATATTGTTTCCTCACCAAAATCAAAGATTTAGGCTCAGTTGAAAACTAGTAAATCTACCGAGGCATCAACATCAAGATCAGCATGAAATGACATACACTTGTATTGTGACATGTGTGAAATGTCAAATCACAGAACAAATGAGTGTTATTTCAATCAATACTGCTCAATCTGTAACATGAACAATCATTCCACCAAAAATTGTTATTTTAACAAATATTGTTCTGTCTGTGATATGACTAATCATAACACATCTGATTATTTCTTCAAACAAAAAGGCTTGAGAATTCCATAAAACAAGCCCATCTCACCAATCTCAACTGTGAAACCTAAAATCAGAAGTCCTTTTTACAACAAACAATTCAGGATTTCAACTTCTGATGATGACTTCTGTAATAAGAAGGAGTTCAAAGTGTCAAAAGAAATGTAAATAAAAATGTCAAAAAAACACATGATTTTCATTCAAGAGATAAATCAAAAATGAGATTTGAAAATCAAAAACGGGTCAAATTTCTTCAAAAAAACATGGACCAAAGGTTTGAATACTCTTCTGACTCCTCAATTGAAGTTGATGAGATGAAATCAGCAAACCTCAACAGACATCAAACAAAACTTCATCCTCTAAATCTCAATTCAGTGGAAAATATCAAGAAGTTAGTGTCATGGATAGGAACGTAAAACCCAAGACTATCATGGATTGGGTTCCAAATTCTAACTATTTCTTTTTATGCTTGTAGGGTTGTACATATAGGTCCAATAGCATATGGTATGTGGACAGTGGATGCTCACGACACATTGCTGGAGACAGTTCCCTCCTGCATGACTTCAAGCATATTCAAGGAACTACTGTGGCATTTGGTGGAGATTCACAAGGTGGCAGAATTACGGGTGAAGGATTTGTGACAAATGGGATGTTGAGCTTTGATAGAGTGAACTATTATGAACAATTGAATTTCAAACTGGTAAGCGTATCACATATCTGCGACAAGAAATATTCCACTCTTTTTGTATCACATATTTGCGACAAGAAATATTCCACTATTTTCACTGACACCCATTGTTACATTCTGAAACCAGGATTTCAAATTTTTGAAGAACAGGTTGTATTGAAAACTCCAAGGAAGAATAATACCTATGTCTTAAACCTTAATTTTGCTTCTCCCAAAGAAAAGACATGTCTTCTGTCAAAAGCATCCGTTGATGAGTCATAATTTTGGCATAGACATTTGGGACATACAAATTTCAAAAACATGAATAGACTGGTCAAGGGAAACCATGTAATTGGTTTACCTTATAAAAAATTCTCCATTAAAGTTACTTCACATGGATCTTCCCACAAGCCAAAGCTTGTGAACACAAACAATTCTCCATTGAAGTTACTTTACATGGATTTTTTTGGACCAACTCATGTTATGAGCATTGGAAATAAACAATGTTGTTTGGTGATCATAGATGACTTTTCCAGATTCACATATGTCTTCTTCTTACTTCATAAAAAACGAGGCGTCCCAATTAATACAAGATATTATCACCAAAATTGAAAATCAACTTGATCTGAAAGTTAAATCATTTAGAAGTGATAATGAGACTGAATTTAAAAATGAATACTTAAGTTCATTTTGTACAACCAAAGGAATTGGTCATCAATTTAGTACAACTAGAACTCCTCAACAAAATGGGATAGCTGAAAGGAGAAATAGAACACTAATAGAAGCAGCACAAACAATTCTAGCCGATGCTAAGCTGCCATTTACCTTTTGGGCAGAAGCAGTCAACACATTGTGCTTTGTACAAAATAGAACTTTGATTGTCAAAGAAAGCAACAAAACTCCTTATGAACTTATTTTTCATAGAAAACCATTCATTAAAGTCATTTGGTAGTCCTGTATCAATATTAAACACCCGAGAGCATTTGGGTAAGTTTGCTCCTAAGTCTGATGAGGGATTTATGCAGGTTATTCCATTGTATCAAAGGCTTTTAGAGTGTTTAATCCTCGACTAAACATTATTGATGAATCAACAAATGTTCGATTCAATGAACATTCTTTTCCCAAGTCAACAAATGGTCTCAACTGGTTGTTTGATATCGACTCATTTACAAAGTCATTTGATCAGTTTCACTTGTCAACTGTAGGAAACCTACATTCTGATGGATCCTCTACTACAGTAGAAAGAAGAGAAGACTTTCTAATGATTCAATAAAATTCTTCTAATCCTCATGTTGTAGATGTTTCATTACAAGCTGATCCTGTCAGACAAGAACCTACAAATATGAGTGTTTCAACACGAAGATGCCTCTCACCAAGATGATTTGAACGTCTCCAATCTTGATGTATCTATTGCTAGTGACTTAATTCCAATCACCAGAATACACAAGAATCATCCAGTAGCAAGCATCATTGGTGATATCAATGAACGGGTGACAAGAAGCAAGTCAAGTATTGCAAATATTTGTTTGTTCTCTTGCTTTCTATGTCAAGCAGTACCCAAGAATATCAAAGAGGCTCTTCAAGACAATAGCTGGATTGAGGCAATGCAGGAAGAGTTGTTTCAATTCAAGAAACAAGAAGTATGGAAACTGGTAGATCTCCCCGAAGGGCAATACCCTATTGGTACCCGGTGGCTTTACATGAACAAAACTGATGATCGGGGAATTGTCATCAGAAATAAAGCAAGATTGGTGGCTCAGGGTTATACATAAGAAGAAGGAATAAATTATGACGAAGTGTTTGCTCCTGTTGCCTGATTAAAAGCCATAAGACTCTTTCTTGCATACTTAACATTCATGAAATTTACTATTTATCAAATGGATGTAAATTATGCCTTTCTGTATGGAAAGATTGCTGAAGAAGTCTACGTGAGTCAACCACCAGGCTTTGAAGACCCAGATTTCCCACACAGGGGGACAAGCTTGACAAAGCCTTGTATGGTCTTCATCAGGCCCCTCGAAAGTGGTATGAGACTTCATCAATCAATCAAAATATGTGGAAACAATGTTTAAGAAGTTACATTTTGCAGATTGTCAATCCATCAGAACTCCTCTTGATACTAAACTAAAGATTAGTTCTAATCCAGAAGGAAAATAAGTGGATCAGACTCACTATCAATCTATGATAGGCTCACTTATGTATCTAATAGCCAAAAGGCCTGACATTATGTTTGGTGTTTGTGTATGTGCTAGATATCAAGCAAATCCCAAGAAATCACATGTAAATGCTATCAAGAGGACATTCAGATATTTTAAGGGCAAGCCTGCTCTCGGATTATGGTATCCAAAGGAAGGAGATTTCAATCTCTATGCCTACATTTATAGTGACTACGGGGGATGCAACTTCAATAGGAAATCCACTTCTGGCAGTTGTCAATTTCTTGGCCCTAGACTGGTATCTTGGCAGTGCTAGAAGCAGACAAATGTGTCTGTTTCAACAGCAGAAACCGAGTATATTGCAGATGCTTGACTATGGTTTTAACTTTTTGCACACTCCAATTCATATTGACAACACAACAACAATGTTTATCACAAATAATCATGTTCAACACTCAAAAACAAAACATATTGAAATTAGATATTACTTTTTGAGAGACTATGCTGAAAAGAGGTTAATCAAATTGATTCAAGTTCACACTGACAATCAATTTTCTAATTTATTCACCAAGGCATTTGAACCTAGTCAGTTTGAATTCCTAGTTCAATCAATCGGCATGATTAATCTTGAGTAAAATCCAAAATTTCAAAAACACTCAAATATTAACAAAAATACAAAAGAAGTCATTTTGCTGAATTATGTGTTTTATACTTTAGGAAAATGATATAATTACAGTCGTTATATCATTCACTGTGCTTATTTGAATATCTAAAAGATTGACTTGACTTATCTGATATGTGGGTAGGCTCAACTTGGAAAAGAAGATAAATGCTGTGATAAATTAAAAACCCATATTCAACTGTAAAGCATTCATCTCAAAGTATCAGTAAGTACCAGCTTATCCTAATTTGTGTGTGTTGTAACCTAAACACGCCAGGTAATGATATCTTATGAAACTCATTCAAACACATCAGTTTATTCTCTGTTTTGTTGAGAAAAGATTCGAGGAAACAAGCACATATTGCTGATGTTATGATCCAAAAAAGATTCCCAATATGGAACACATCCATCTTGTATGCATTAATAAAAGAAATACATTTTTTGTGAATGAACAAAAAGAATCCAACCAAGGATCACCTTCCAAAGTGAAGTGAAAAAGAATCCCAATGAGGATCAAATAATCAGAAGGATCAAAGTAAAAGAATCCCAATGTGGATCAATCAAAATGAGTTTTCATAAGTTAAATAACCTGGTCATATAAGTTGTGACAAAGTTACACCATACATAAACTGAAGATAATTGATCTTAACATACTTTTGAGTGTGAATTACATGTTGAATACTAAATCAATCAAAACATGATTATAATCACTGGTACCAAATATTAACTAAGTATGAGTTTAAGAGGATAAACATACCTACAATCAGTATGTTCATGATTATGTTTGTTTTACTAAAAACTGCTTGCACTTGTGTAAGGTAAGATTGATATTGTAACTCCAGGAACATCAAACTTGAATCAAATCATGAAGAATTATGGATCAAACAATGATAATCACAATAAAACCCCCTTTGATCTATATTGATTGCATATGACTTTTACAGTGGAAACCCAATCAATTGATCATTCAACCATTAACCAACACTAATGACAATTAACCTATTTATAGTCTAGACTAATATCCACTAATTGCACTTAACTCCCTAGACTTAGGCTAATTTACACAAAATTACATATTAAGCATAAAAATGACTAAAAACAAGATAAAATATATTTATTACAATAAAACTCCTAGTCATTTAAATCTTCAACGGCTTGTCTCGGTTCCTCGTCTCGAGCGTGTCGGGTTTGACTTTTGTTGACTTTGACCGTGACGTTGACTTTTGTTGACTTTTATTGTGTTGATAATATAGACTATCTTTTCCAGCTCCAACAATACTCCCCCTTAGTCTATCATTATCAACGTCTTCATACGAATTCAGCCCCGAGAAATCAACTGTAGAAAGATCTTCAAATTAAAGCTTTTTGAATTTGATGAGAAAAGTTATTCATCTCATAAGCTCCCCCTATTTATATGCTCCCCCTTTTTGAGAGCATCCTTTGTGAGGATATTGGAACAACTTTCCAAATCTCTAATCTCGAGTGCTTCAGAAGATGTAGGAGGAGGATTCCTAGCTCGGTATCTTCTGCAAACTTGAGGAACAGGTTCTCGGATCAGGTACACTGTTCAACTGATGATCGGCCATCACTTAAAGCAAAAATCTGAAACACATTCACAAATACAGTCTCGACATTTCTAATTAGATCATTTCATTTTAACAAAATAAACCCGTGTTTATTTGTGTTTGAAAACAAGCGAACCCGTGTTCGGTTGTACGCAATTTCTGTGAAATGCATGAAAATGATAAAATTGTAACAGCATAATATGGAAGACCTAAAAAAAAATTTGAAAAGAAGTTTTATTATATTTTTTTATTTTTTATTATATACATATATTATAACATTTTTTTTATCTATATATATATATTTTTTGTTTTTGTTTTTTGTTTTTGTTTTTTTTTACTTGTTTTTTTTTAAACCGAGAACTGAATCGATCATGAGATCATATCCTCAAGATATACTTTAGCACAAAGATGAATTTAATCATCGACAAGTAATGAGATCACACTGATAACTGAATCTAATCACAGTCTTTAAATGATTTTGTAATTCTCAAACAGATCAATAACGATTGCTGATATGTTTGTCCACTTAAACCCATGCCCTATCTTTTTTAACAAGCAGAAGATGATTCGTTAAGGTTCGATTAAATGCTTTAGAATGCTAGGACCCCACAATCATTTGGCAAAAACCCTCACCCAACCTCAGGATTTCTTGAATTTTGTTACAATCTTTATAGAGCAAGGCGTGTGCATTAGTGTGCAAGTGATTATCAATAGAATATTGCATTCTGTGATGTATTAGATGATTTGACACTACTTAGATCAAAATGGTGAGAGCTCCAGGTCTATACTCACGTATAACAAAGGAGATGACCATTTAATCATGTGCTGATGAGAGCTCTAGGTCAGTACTATCGTACAGCAGAGGAGATCATCACTCCAGGTCAGTACTTCCGTACAGCAGAGGAGATTAGCACAAACACAAGACACATAAATACACCAATCATGGCTCAAAGATATGGCTTATATGATTTGTATCATGGTGGGTGAAAGATCAATTCTCAATCCAATTTTTGTCGGGACTCAGTTTTTGTGCAGGCCAAAATGATTGCGTAAATCCAGACATCCTTAAGCATGATGTTTTAATTTAAATCATTATGCTGCTGTCTACTTTATTCTTCAGGCTGAGTCTACCAAGCATATCATTAAAGAATCTTTTTGTTTTTCTATTATTTTCAATTAAAAATAAGATGTAAATCAGATAACAGTATCAGTTACTATCATTTCTCATTTTTAAAACGAAAGTCATGCAAAAACAAGCATTTCAAGATGATATACAATCATTTCTCAGTCATCTCGAATCAAGTTCTCAGTACACTTTTTATTGTTATTTACTTATACTCTCCCCCTAATTTTTATTTTTGCACACTTTTCCTTTTTTTATTTTTATTTATTATTTATTTTTATATATTTTTTTTATTTTTTATATTTTTATATTTTTTTATTTTTTTATTATTTTTTTATTTTTTTTATAAAACTGTACAAAAATAAAAATTTATCAAAGAAGGTCTTCCAAACTACACTGATATGATGATAAGAAATGAATGCTCAAGAAATATGTAGTGATTGTGAAGTGAGAACTGTGATTGTGTAAATAAAAATCCAGATTGTGGATATAATACCATGACCTTAACCTGTTTGTTCTGCCTCAAATTTGAATTAGGAACAATCTCTGTCAGTAAACCGGATTACTAACAGTCCTCCTGAATTGTTCCTGCACTCAAAAACAAATTAGTTTGAAAGGGGAACCCAAGCCATCGAAGTCCTGGGTGTTCCTTTTGCAACGGCAGAAGTAACCTGCTTCAACAAACAATCTGCTGAAATATCAGGGAGAACTGTATCCTTCTTTTTATTTTTCCAAATTTGTTTTGGTTCAATTAACTTGGATTTGAATGAATTAAATTTGGAAATTATTTTCTGTTTAAGACCAGAAGGAAAAGAATTTGGTTTTAAACCTTTGGTCATTTTTATCTTTGAATCATGTGAAATCGGCTTCACATGAAAAGGTTTGGATGGAGGGTTTTTCATCCAACCACTCAAAGATGTGTGCTTTTTACCTCTTAATCCAGAGAAGCAGCCCGTGTTGCCTTTACCATCTGGAACATTCTTTATAGACTTACAGCTGGAGAAGCAATTCGTTTTGCCTTTACCATCCATAGCAAGCCTTTGAGGACATTTTTTAACCACATGACCTTCTTTTCCACACTCAAAACAAGCCTTGAATGGCTTTTGATGCTTCACTGAACCGTGTGATGCAGGTGGGGATGAGGATTGCTTTGAGCTTGTAGCAGATTCTTGCTTGTTTTGGCATTTGTTATGCTGAACAGGGAATGAGATCTTCACTGATTGACTAGATTGCTTTCAATTGGAGAAGAGATCCGTATTGGTCTTGATTCAGCTTTTGGAAGCTTTTGTGACTTGACAATGTTAGGAGACATCTTGATCTGTGAGGAACCAACACACACCTCTGTGATTGATTCATCATCTGAGCTTGTCCAGTCTCGTATACACAAATCTACTTCCAATGGATCTTGATTGACAGGAATAGAATGTATTGTTGTCGGAACTTGATGATTAGGTGATTTCGGATTTATCTCTTCTTTCACAACCCTGACAGGCTCAAAAGTAGGAATTTCACCTGCTTTAAACTTATCAAAGAAGTTAGAAGAAATAGTAGATATAGATTTACAAACAACCGGGACTGAACAATCGTTAGCTTGACTGTCAGCATTCGATTTATTGTATCCCATACCAGTTGTAGAATCATAATCATCTCGCACCTCTTTAAGATTCACACCGCTCAAACCTGCATGCAAACTACTATTAGATTGTTCAAACAAATCATTTTTAGGATGAAGTTTGGGAATTGGTGAATAACATAAAGTAGAAGGGGGTGGAACTGAATTAAATACAGTTTCACTATCAGATTTATATCCAATCCCATGTTTCACCCGCGCCCCTTGTTGTTTAGCAATAAGCTCATCCTTTTTCATGTGTGAAAGGGTCCATTTATCAAGCTTTGTTTGAAGCTGAGTTGTTTCAAATTGAGCTAAAACAGCCCTTTCTTTCAAAATATTAATTTCAACGTTACGCTCCAAAATGGTTCTTCTTAAAAGATCATTTTCAGCCAATGCTTCATTAAGTTTTCTTGAAAAAGCAATTTCATTTTTCTTTAATTCCTGATTGATTGTTTTTAATTCTTTTTCATTTTCCAATAACAATCTGTTTGCCTTATAAATCCCAAATAACCGGATTTTGCATGACGAAGAACACATATCCTGAACAGTCTCATAAGGAAGACCCATGATAGTTCGTTCTGCAGCTAAGCTCTTTTCACAGTTGCAAACCCTTGTGATTTCTTGTTATTCATCATCTTTGACCTTCAACATCTCTTCAACCTCAAATTCTTTCTTTCTTCTATCAGCTTTTCCAATCTTATCATCATCGGTTCTCACAGACTCCGGTTTAGTATCATTGTCGACTCTCAGAGCTTCATAGTTCTCTTCAACAGTTTCTTTGGATTCAAAATTTAAATCCGAATCAGTTCTCAATAACTTCAACTTTTCAATCATCTCTGTTTTGTAATCAAGTATGCTTGTTACAGAAGAGACAAGATCAGTATTAAGCGCGTTAGTTTGATGTGGGAACACGGCTTGTTGAAATTCGTTTCTTTGGATATCTAGCTCGAGAGATTTTAGTCTGTTGATCATATCCATAAGTTTTGTGTCGACATAACCTCTTTCTTGCTTCAGCATTTTAACTTGATGATTCCATTCGGATGGAAGAGACTCGAGAAGCTTTTGAATTTGTTCATGATTACTGAGATCAGGCACATGCTTCTTTAGATTATTTGCTACTTTTAAAAATCGATCAATTAAATCTGACAATTTTTCTTTCTTTGTACCTGCAAAAGAATCAAACCGGCTTTGTGCCATTGTGAGATTATCTGATTTAAAGTCTTCTGAAGATGACATGATTGTAAAAATTTTGAACAATTAAACGCCCCAAAAATATTTTTCCCAAAAATTGTAAAATAATTCTCCCCCGGGAAAAATATATATATATTTTTTAAATGTCACGCTAGACAATCTTAGCAACTGGGGTCAAGCTGCCAGGTGAGCTTGTTTTTTTTTTTTTATAAATCTTGCAAAACCGATGAAAATTTCTTTATCGGGATGAACTCTATTAATCCCAACTAGGGGAAAAAAGTCATCTTTAACATTCGAATTTCGCTGAAGAAATGATAGTTTCGCCGAAATTATAGTTTCGCAGAAGTAGTTTCGCTGAGAACTCTAGATTCGCTGAGCTGACAGTAGTTTCGCTGGCAATTTCGGCAGCAGTTTCGCTAGCCAAATGCTTTAGATTGCTTAGTTTCGCCGACAATGTCGCACAAAACAAGCTTGAACTTTCGTTCAAAGATACTTTCGGCAGCAATTTCGCTTGTAATTCAACCACAATCACAATTGAACTTTCGTTCAATGAAACTAGTTTCGCAGGACAGTAGAAAACAACTTCAATGAGGATAACCGATGTAGTTTCGCTGGAAGAACTCGTAGTTTCGCTGGATGAACTGGTAATTTCGCTGAACGAAGCTAAAACCCTTTTTCAACACGAAATCAATCTGAAATCGCCCAAATCTCAATGGATTTGAATTTTGATGATTAACAGAGCTTTCCCAACCAATAACAAGCAAACTTCAATCAATTTCCATATCAATAACACTCAAATCTAATCCGAATTTGATGAAAACTTGATATTGAACAAAAACAACCAAAACCTCAACTTCTCTCTCTTAAATCTTCAAATCTTCAGTGAATTTGATCCAAAATGGCTCTGATACCAAATTGTAACTCCAGGAACATCAAACTTGAATCAAATCATGAAGAATTATGGATCAAACAATGATAATCACAATAAAACCCCCTTTGATCTATATTGATTGCATATGACTTTTACAAAGTGGAAACCCAATCAATTGATCATTCAACCATTAACCAACACTAATGACAATTAACCTATTTATAGTCTAGACTAATGTCCACTAATTGCACTTAACTCCCTAGACTTAGGCTAATTTACACAAAATTACATATTAAGCATAAAAATGACTAAAAACAAGATAAAATATATTTTGTTCACACAAAATATATTTATTACAATAAAACTCCTAGTCATTTAAATCTTCAACGGCTTGTCTCGGTTCCTCGTCTCGAGCGTGTCGGGTTTGACTTTTGTTGACTTTGACCGTGACGTTGACTTTTGTTGACTTTCATTGTGTTGATAATATAGACTATCTTTTCCAGCTCCAACAGATATGATCCAAAGAAATGTATATCTCCTCTTCATGTACAGATAAGAAATCAAAAATCATAAAAAAATTTTCTTTAAGTCAAAACTTTAAAATCTTTAAAGTTTTTATCCTTTATGGATATAAACTTTAGGGGGACTAATTAAAAATTTGATATGATCATTATGTACACTTGTGTCAGTTTTCTTAAAATTTTAAAATTCAAAAATTTATTGTGTTGATGCAGAAGTTATACCATAGTATCCTAGTGTATGGAGATCTTTGGTAGCACAAAAGTCCAAGATTAGTCAAATTTGGGAAAAATGTATCACATCTAGTGTTCAATCCAATCCAAGCAAGAATTAGCAAGTCATGCAACAGTCAAAATCTTCATAAATATCAAATCATTTGACACATCTTCATAACAACAAAATCTAAAGTTTCATCTTCATAAGAAATCAGAACATCAACTCAAAATCAGTCAAATCTATCAACTGCAAAAACATTAATATTTTGACAAGTTCAAAATTTAATGCGGGTAAGACCATTGGTTAATGCGGGTGAAGGTAACCCAGTCATATAACCAATGCGTGTAACTGATTTCATTCAAGAAAATGACAAGTGAAATTAATACGGACAACTTTGTTCTATTGCATTTCTTTCAGCACAAATGCGTACAACAAGGTTTAAGTAATATAAACTTATGCGTACAAATTTGTTTTTCTGCATTTGTTTATGCAGACAACTTTTTGTTCTTCCGCATTTATTTATGCTGAAGTTTGATTAACCGTATTGTTTTTACTACTGATGATCAGTAGTGAAACTTTGTTGTGTATTTGTACCAACAATAAAAAATATGCTTACACTCTTCTATGATGATGTTTGAAGATCAAGAAATGCGAAATGCTTAAGTGTTCTTTCCCATTTGTTGAAGTAAATGCTGTAAAAGTAAAAATTGTTTTATCGCATTTGCTACAGTATACAAATGCTGACATGTTTACACATTCGCATTTGTTACAGTACAATGTTTTGCAAAGATAAAACATAAGCATTTGCTACAGTATACAAAGACTGACAAACGTTGTTCTTACGCATTTGCTACAGTGGATAAATGTTGTTAAGGTTTTGTCAACCGCATTTGCTACAGTACCACCAATGCTGTCAAGGTTTTTATACTTCCGCATTTGTTACAGTAAACAAATGCTGATGAGTTTTACTCTTACGTATTTTCTACAGTTTTCCACCTTATTTGTTTTAAAACTTGTAAGTTTGCTAAAGTTATTAATTTGACTATTTAAACAGATTTCAAAAGGTCATATAATACTTTTCAAATTTGAGAGACTTAAAAGCGCGACGAGCGTTTCTACTGTTCTTCATCCATCATCACCATCTTCATCTTCATCACATACCTATGATTCTTAAGTTCATACATCCTCATTACTCCTCGATTTCGATTCTAAACTTTAGTAGTATCGAAATAAGGTGATTATCCGAAAATCTTGACATAAACCTTCAAACTCAGGATGAACTTAGAACCCTAGGTTAAACAATAATCATCAAAAGTAAACTCAAACTAAGGATTGTTGGTCAATTTTGTGTGCAATGAACCTAACGGTTGTAAAAATAATAACAAACAAATGATTTTCAAAAACCTAGGTTCATTGCATGAACAGGGGATAAAAGAAACAACAATGCATGACCGTTTGAAGGGGTATGCACTTATAACACAAACAACACAATGAGGAGAGTTACTTAGAACACTTAACAGATCAAATAGGAAACTAGTTAACTTAAGTGAAAGATGCTAAGAACATAAGTAAGAATGAGATAGAATAAGATAGCAAACAACACAGGTATTTGGTTTTCAAGAATGCTGTATATTGCTTCTCAAGTTCTATTACAAATGTTACAAGGCATACGATAAAAGTTACAAGTACTTGAGATACATATACTACATCCTACAGCCGGCCATACTTTGAAAGCCAACCGGATACATAATACTAGACAACAAAATCAAATGTAGAGTCAAAAGGCAGATTGCCTTTTGACTAGTGACTATGACATGTCATAGCTCACATCCTAATATATTACAAAAGGATAAAAGTACATAAAGTAGAAAACACAGATTTACCTCAATATACAGTTACCAAAAGCATGGACGTTTTCACCAACTCATGTAAGTTGGTGACTAAACAGAGTTGCAATGGAAAGGTGGTCCAGCTTTATGGTAAAGTACATCAGATAAAAGCATGTCTCTAAAAGTCTTCGGAAGAAATCTGTCTTCATTCTTTGGCTTCGAAAGATTTTGTCTTTGAAGCTTCAGAAGATTTTACACTTAGAATATTTCTAATGCAAGGTGTAAAACTTCCGAAGCATTTCTACTTCTGTTCTTCAGTTCATGCATGTAGAGAGACTTTGGATTTTTTGGCTGCATCAGACTTATAGGAATCCTTACAAACTCCCCCTTGGCTGATGCTACCAAAACATTTGAAGATCTTCAGCTGTTGATAGTGTTCATAATGATGATGACCATGCCCTTCTTCATTAGATGGTCAGGATCACTCAGACTCTCATAGTATCTTCTCATCTCAAAGAGATCATGCAGAGGTAGGTTGAATAAGTCTTGCCATGTGTAGACATCTTCAGCACCTTGATCTCTGATCACATGCCATCTCTCTAAATTAGTTGTGAAGGTCAAATATAAGATGGGTCTCTCAAGTGCAAGAGGAGCCACTTGGATTGGAGTTGATTGGGCTGCCTCTTCATGCACTTCCTCAGGTTGATCTGACTCAGCCTGAGGTGTAGAGGTGGATGATTCAGTCTTCTTATTCTTTTTTGACTTTGGTTTAGAAGCCATCCTCTTCCTTCTCTTTGAGGACTTTAACTGAGAAGATTGGTCTGCAGCATCTTGTTGATCAGTCTTGTTTTGCCCAGTTGGGTGTTCCTCAGGTTCAGAAGGAGAGGGAGTTTGACCCTACTGTGGATCAGAAGATGAAGCTTGCTGAGGCTTAGCAGGAGGTCCAGGTTGTGTTGTCTCAGATTGTTCAACCTTAACCTCCACTTCAGGAGGAGCTTGACTTGGAGGGGAGTGTAAGTCAATTAGCTCTCCACTTTTGATATTCTGCTAGATTACCCTGATATGCTCATCCATTGTGGATAGAGACATAGGGCCAAGTCTTCTTCCGAAGAATCCATACAGCTTCAAGAAGCTCATCATCCTTTGTTTGTCAGCAAACTTCTTCATACTCTTTTGAATGATGGCTCTTGACTTTGCAGCCTCTTCCCTCATCTTTCTCTTTGTTGCCTTTTATTCTTTGAGTACTTGAAGTTCAAGCTGTTTGAGATACTCAAACTCAATGTACTCAAAGGACAAGAGAAGAAGTGCAGATGCCTGGTAGAGACCTGTGGCACTCAGGTACTTGATCATGTTTTTCCTATCTGTTTCCTTGTTTACCTGAGGTTCTTGTGTAGCTGTCACAGTCTCTTGCACAGGGCCTTTTTGAACTGGGGAGGGAGTAGGAACATGCTTGTATAATCTTTTCTGTCTCTTCTCCTTTTTAATTTAGAGAAGTATCCTTGCATCCTCTGCTTCCTTCATCTCTCTTGACACTTCCATGTCAGCCAGTTCATTGAGTTCCTCTAAGGGGAGAGATATAATCTCATCAATGTCATAGTTCTTGGTCTGAGGTAAGTAATCTTGACTGCCCTCAACTCATCATCTTGAGTGTTTGGTCTGGGGGCAGCCCTGATTGCAGTTTGCATGAAGCCTGAAGACCTAGAGGAACTTTATCCCCTTAGCTTCCTCTTCATCTCTCTCTCTCCTCCTCCTCAATCTCCTCAGGTGTTAGAATCCTTTTCCCTTTGTCACCCGCAGACCTTTGTGACACAGGGTGGAGAGAGCTTTGGCCTTCATTGCTTGGTGTAGAATCCAAGCTCTAGGTAGAGAGAGGTTGTGAGACACCTTTACCAGCAGGTGTTTCACTGAGGGGATGAAGTTCTAAAGTAGATGTTGGTGTGAAAGAGCTCTCAGGCTCTATCACTAGGCCTTCATCAAGGTTTTCTCTTTGAGGCTAATCTTAGGGTCTGCCTCAACATACAGTTGACCAATGACATTACCTGATTGCCTTTGTCTCCTTCTTAGACTGAACTCTTTAGTAATTCTGTCTTGAATCCTTTGTGCCAGCCTGTCAACTTGTCTAGATTGACTTGGTTTGACAAGTGGCATGTTTATCAGGTCAAGACCTTCATAGTAGTTCAAGGTTTGAAAATTAAACACCTCTTGCTGCCCTTGAACTCTTTGAAAAATGAGGGCTCTTCTATTAGCATCATACCTCCACTCAATAATGTAGTTTAAAGTTTCTTGGGGTGGAGATGATATAGCCCTTGGAATGCCTTTCTCAAGGAGACTCTGAATGAAAGAGTCTAAAGAGTCCACATCAATGTGAACTTGAGGAAGTTGCTGAGTATGCACAATTGCAAGTGAGGATGATGAGTCATCAATGTCCATACTCCCAAAAGAAATCCCAAGTTCTGTGACCGTAATAACTATATCCCCTTTTTTGGTAGCATCACCCTCTTGCATAGGTGAGCTAGGAGTTAGGTCAATCACATTCACAGGTTCTTGTGTTCCTGGTTGAGCTCTTCTTAAAGGTCTCCCAATTAGTTTTTCCCTGAGATAAGGTATCTCAAGTTGCTGATCATTGATCCTATTGTGCAGGGTAGTCACCTAAGATTCAAGGTGACTAACCTTAGAGACTAAATAGGAGCATGTTTTGGATAGTTTTTGCACCTTTAGTCTCAAATTCTCCTAATCTTCATCAGAAGAATCATTGTAGGATTAGATGATTGGATCAAAGTACTCTCTCTCACCACCAGCTTCAGGTTCTTGGCTGTTGGATTTCCTCTCATATTAACAGCCTCAGTTGAGGTGTCAATGGTCTGAGTTGCCATGGTTGAGGTCTTAATGATGTAATCACTTGTAGAAGTGAGAGCCTCTTCCATATGGATCTCCTGAATAGGTTCAGGTTGATCCACCTCAGTGATAGGTGACTGATGTGGGCTAGACAAAGGAGACTCAGGAGTACTCATCTCTCTTTGAGTAGGGGAAGAGTAGAGAGACTCATGGTACTCACTGAAGCCTAAGTCTTTTTCAGTATAGAATTCAAAGTTGGGAATGGGTTGATTTAAGTCTAAAGGCTGGGGATGGTAACTGTCCCTTGAAGGTTGTTCACTTGAGTGTTGAGACTCAGAGTGTAGGCTTAAGGCAGTTGGGCTTGTGAGCTCATCAGACTGAGCATGAGGAAGCTCAGCATTGATTTTTGAAGAGATGGAAGTGGTTTGCTCCTCAGGGGAAGTGGGAGCTCTAGTATCCACTTTCTCCTGTATGGGTGAGTATATGGGGGCCTGCACAAGCTCAATAGCTTGAGCAGGGGTTCGTTTGGATTTTCTTTGGTAGGTGAGGGTGTGGGTTCAACACTAGCTTGTGTTGCTAGGTTGTCACCTTGAGCAATGAGCTCTAACATTTTTGGGACAAGGACTGTTTCTACCCCTAAGAAGCCTATAGTTGGCTTCTTCAAGATTTTAAAGATGCCGGGCTTCATCTGTCCCAATTTAAGAATATTATCTGTTTCCCTCAACTGTGTGTCCAGTTCACAGTTGAGAATGTGTTGAGCATATCTAGGAAAAATATAATACTCCAAGGAGTCCAAGTTAGCAAGCAAATTTGTGTAAAACAAACTGAGAGTACCTGAACTTAACCCCTTGAACCATTCCATGCACTATGAAGAGAGATCCTTAGGAATCTGGTCCCACCCTCCATGCTTGTTTGACAAACTGTGGATAACCACATGGAGCAGGTATTTCCACTGGGATGAGACCTTCTGTTGGTCCAATTGATCGTATTACAGTGCAAATGATATGAAGAATCGTTTAATATCCAACAAACACAATAAACAACATGACCAAAGAAGATTGATCACAATAAGAACTCATTCAAAATAAGACAATAAACATCATAACAATCAATATCTTCAAGCACAATGATATTTCTGTGTAATAATTGCTTTGAAAAGGCAACTTGCAACAATGATTCACGATTAGGGTTTTTGAAAGCTTACCAAACAATGAAAATGAAAATAAGTATATATAGCAGTCTTAGTTCGCAGACAGTTTCGCTGTTAGCGAAACTGTTATGCCAAAACTGTAGTTTCGCCCGGCAGAAACATCAGTTTCGTCCGACGAACCAAACAGCTAACTCTGAGCGAAACTATAGTTTTGCTCACAGTTTCGCTGGACTGCAAAACTATATAAAGCTAATAACATACATAAAGGAAACTAACATAAGGCATATTACAAGCAAAAATAAACATTCTAATCTAAGGTGAGTCCAACCTATGCATGATCTTCAATACTCCCCCTAGGTTGGACCTCACCGCCTTCACTCATCTTGATTTATCTTGTCAGCTCCAGTTTCCTCTGCTGCATTTGATTTGTCTTCTACACCTCCTACAACGACTTCCTCAGAGGCTTCAGCACATGATTCTCCATGGTCTCCTCCTGCTTCACGAGCCCCTTCAGGATGAGCACTGGCTTGACCAAACTGTCTGCCCAGATCCTGTATGTCCATGTTTAAATCATCTTGGTCCCTCACTTTCTCTGCCAGCCTCTTGACTTCTGCTCTAACACCTCTTATCTTATTTGCCATAGTCATAAACAGACTGGCTTCCTTCCTTGTTTCCTTACCTACACCTGCTTTGATATGATTCTCGCAAAGAACCAACAGGTCATCATCACAAAAGCTAAAGAGTTTCATTGGATCAAAAGTTTTGATTTCAGCAACATTCTTCACTCTGATGACAACCTCCCCTATATTATTGTCATAAAACCACTTTTCAAAACTCTGTAATCTTTGGGGAAGGGGATCTGCTAATCTGACCCTATTCACGGTCCTTGGGGGTTTCACCCTTAGTACAATTTTTCCCTTCCCGGTCTCCCAATCCTTGTCCTTTTTTGAACGTTTCCTCTCAGCCTTCGTGTAACCAAAAGACTCAAAATTGTCATTGAGCCCATTCTGAGTTTCCTTTTCTAACAGAGAGGCTCGTTCACTCAGATTTGCCTTCAGTAAAGGTAGTGTTGCCAGGCGCCTTAAATCCCATTTAGGTAAGGTCTTGAAAGCCTTCCTTTTATGCAAGTAGCTAATTCGACCCCCTCTCCTCTTTATCATGAACATTTTGAGGCTGGGGTTATAGCACCAACTTATAATCCGCTTGTCAGCCTCTTTCCTACTCAACCCTTCCATATGTTGGAATAGGGGAGTCAGTTCTTCTGCCTCTTTCTCCTTAACAAACCACTCATCTTTAGCCATCTCAAATACATCGTCATCAAGCTCTCCTTTCTTGGCTACATAAGTCAATGACCTCTCATCAACTTCATAGAACTCAGGTTCAGAATCATAGTCTACAAGTTGTTCATCATCCTCTTCTTCATCAACTAGTCCCTTTCCTTTCTCAGCAGCTTCTTCAGCAGTTTTCTCTACTATCACTTCTTCACCCACTAAATCCTTCTCAAAATCAAACTGCATATTGACAAACCCAGCTTCAATAATCTCCTCCTCATTTTCCCTACCTTCATCTTCACGTCTTGTTTCAGGATCTTCAACACCAGCAGATGCTGCACCAGATGTGCCATCTCCTGCCCTGGAAGAAGTACCCACGTTCAAGAACGGGTATTTAGAAGTGTCAGTTAAATCATCTAACTCAGATTGAGTTAGTGGATTGGGCAGGCGGGCAGCAGCTTTCAGTTGGCCAATCTCCTCAAACAGTTTCTTTAGCAGACAGTTTTGATCAACAAGCATCTTCTTCATTCCATCTATCATCTCATCTTTTTGCTTCTCCCGTATCTCTTGGTTGATGAGCTTTGTCTTTATCATACTCAGTTCATTTTCCAAAGAACTGTTAAAATTACGGATCATATCTTCATCTAGATCTCCTCTTTCTTCCCTCCTTTCATTGAATGCTTGATGTCTCTGTTTAGTTCGTCTCTCTGATTCTACTACATCCGCTTTCTTCTTCAATCTCTTCTCCTTTTCAACCCTTATTTCATCAACCCTTTCATTTACTTCTTCTTCAAAATCATAATCCTTCTCCTTAGCATATCTTTTTCTTTTCTTGGTTGCATCAGCTTGCTATGCCCTGGTTTTTTCAATTCTTTTATTCTCTGATTCATCCACCCGTCTAATGTAGTTCCATCTCTCCGGTGGGTACATGTTTTCCCAGAGATGGGTTATCTTTCCACTAAAATCATGGCGAATAGCATAACAATCAGCAAAGATACGAGGATTCATTTGTACCAGCCTTTTCACCTCCCCGTGTTTTGGCACATTTGGTATAAGGTCGTCAAAGATCATTTGAAGAAATCGAGGATACAACAACCATTTATCTTTCTTCAAGGCCATAACATTCTCAGCCATGCAAGCGAATATCAGTCTGGCTATGTTTGCCTTCTCTCCTTTGCAACACAACACCATAGCTTTAGCCCAGTCAATGTTTAGCCCGTCTGAACCACCTTTACGGTGATCTAGGCACATGATGAATACGTGAGCAATAAATCTCCATTCCTTGGAGAGAAAAGACTTCTTGATCTCTTTTTTGGAACCTAAAGTTGGTCCCTCATAACCCATGCTCATGAATGCTTCAAACACCTCTGTATCAGTTATAGAAACCTCTTCGCCAGAATCCTCCTCTAGCCTCAAAATCCTTGAAACTGTCTCTGCGGTAATAATCACCTCGTGCTCTAAGACTTTGGTAGTAATTCTTTGAGTATTTCCTCTTGTGTCATATTCAACAGATCTCCAGAAATCTCTGATATGAAGGTCATATATGGTAGTGGAATGAGATATAGCATAAGATATGGGAGATCTTTGCAGCCATCTAATACAATCTCTAAACCCGACGACTTTTGGATGTGTATCATCCAAAATAGCAGTGATGTTGTTTCTCTCGTCGAACTTTAAATTTGCCATTTATATCTGAAATACAAATGAAATACATTAGAACAAAGAATTAAGTACTAAAATAATTTAAAAAAATAAGAAAATAAAAAAGAATAAACAATAACTAAAATAAATTTGCTGGCCGAAACTATAGTTTGGCAGAATGATATATAGTTTCGGCTATAGTTTCGGCGGCCGAAAGTCTAGTTTCGCCAGCGAAATCACATTAGTTTCGCTCATATAGTGAAGTAGATTCGACAAGCCGAAACTATAGTTTCGGCACAGCGAAACTGAAAAATAGCCAGCGAAACTGTTAAGTTCGCTTGGACAGCATAACCTTACAGTTTCGCTGAGGATGCAAGAACTTTCATTCAGTTTCGCTGGATTATCGGTAGTTTCGCTGGAAGAACAACGAGGCTACCAAAGAGTCTGGATCAAAAATACCCACAATGAGATGATATTAACAAGATTAAAGGATGGTCCTATGTTCGAAACTCACTGGCAAACTTGAATCAACAATCAATCAGAAAGATTAAACGCAGAATCACAAAATCGCCTAAAAAGTTCACAGAGAAACCCTAAGGGACATCACAGGTCGATGGTGCGAAAATGAGAAAAAATTTCGCAAAAAGACTTATATAGCATATAGTTTCGCAGCTAGTGAAACTATAGATTCACCTGACAAATTTACAGTTTCGCCAAGCGAAGCTGCAATTTCGCCAAGTGATACACAAATCAAAAATGAACTTGCACAGAATGAGAGAGCTGAGCGAAATTGAAATTTCGTCTAGCGAAACAAATAGCGAAAGTATAGTTTTTCCCTTTTTTTATTTATATTATTAACTTCAAACATTGAGATCTAAATCAATCATAGATCACATCCTCGAGATATGCATTAGCACAAAGATGACTTTAATCATCGACCGACAATGAGATCATACTTATAGCTGAATCTGATTACAATCTGCAAAGGAACTATTGAAATTCAGAAACAAATCAATAACGATTGCTGATATATTTGTCCACTTAAACCCACGCCCTATCTTTTTTTCAACAAACAGCGTATGATTTGTTAAGGTTTGATTAGATGCTTTAGAATGTTAGGACCCCACAATCATTTGGCAAAAACCCTCACCCAACCTCAGGATTTCTTGAATTTTGCTACGATCTTTATTGAGCAAGGCTTGTGTATTAGTGTGCAAGTAATTATTGACAGAGAATTGCCTTCTGTGATAAATTCATCATTTAGATGATTTGACACAACTTAGACCAAAATGGTGAGAGCTCCAGGTCTATACTCACGTATAACAAAGGAGATGACCATTTAATCATGTGCCGATGAGAGCTCCAGGTCAGTACTATCGTACAGCAAAGGAGATCATCACTCCAGGTCAGTACTTCCGTACAGCAGAGGAGATTAGCACAAGTACAAGACACAAATGTACAGGACAAGAGCCAAAGATCAATTCTCAATCCACTTTTTGCTGGGACTCAGTTTTCGTGCAGGCCAAAATGATCGCGTAAAACCAGACATCCTTAAGCAGGGATTTTAATTTAAATCATATTGCTGCTGTATACTTTATTCTTCAGGCAGAGCCTACCAAGCATATCGTTAAAGAATCTGTTTGTTTTCTTGACTTTAATATTCAATAAAAAATAAGATGTGAAACAGAGACCAGCATCAGTTACTATCATTTCTCATTTAAGTACCAGTCATGCATAAAGGAACATATCCAGAAGATATAAAATCATTTCTCGTCATTTCAAATTCAACACTCAGGTTATTTAGTTACTCCCCCAAAATTTTATTCTAAAAGGATAATATTATTAAAATGATTATTGTTATTATTCTATTTTAAATTTTTTTAAAGGATAAGAAAAGAGGTTTAAAAGGATATTAACCCGAGTATAGAGATCAATTCATAAAAACAAGGTTTATCAAAAGTTTTTGTGAAAAATCTGCCTTTTGATTTTTAGTGTCAATGGGAATAATATCGATAAAACCATTTTCTTGGGCATCACGAATTGCATGAATCAGTGTTTCGATGTGCTTGGTTCGAGAATTATGAATAGGATTTTTAGCAATCCCAATGGCGGCTTCGTTGTCACAAAACAACGCGTGTGGAGAAAGTTGATTCCATAGTCAATCATTTGGTGCGGTATCCAAAGGACTTGGGAACAACAACTAGAGGCAGCAATGTATTTTGCTTCCCCTATAGAAAGGGAAACAGTGGTCTGTTTCTTGCTCTGCCAAGACACCAGACAATTGCCCAGGTATTGACACCCCCCGGTCATCGATTTTCTGTTTAACCTGCAACCATTAGAATCACTGTCAGAATAAGCATGTAAATCAAAATTCCCTCCATATGGGTACCAAAGACCTAAACGAGATGAGCCTTTGAGATAACGAAAGATTCTCTTGACAGCTTTCTTATGAGACTCTTTTGGGGCCGACTAATATCGAGCACAATATCCTACAGCAAAACTGATATCAGGACGACTTGCTGTAAGATACATGAGGGAACCGATCATAGATCTATAGAGATGAGGATCAACAGGTGTCCCGTTCTTATCAGGAGTGAGACACGTTTGAGCAGTAAAGGGAGTCATTCAGGAGACGCGTCATCCATCTTGAATTTCTTCAAAATTTCTTCAACATACTTCTCCTGATGAATGAGAATGCCTTCAGGCTTTTGTTCTACTTGTAATCCAAGAAAAAAGCACATTTCTCCCATCATACTCATTTCAAACCGATTACGCATCACCTCTTCGAATTCCCGACATAATTGTGAATTGGTGGAGCCAAAAATAATATCGTCGACATAAACTTGGACAAACAACATTTCACTGTTCAGTTCTCTCTTGAAAAGAGTCATATCGATGGTGCCATGAGAGAAACCATTGCTTAAGAGATACTGTGTCAAGGTCTCATACCAGATACTAGGTGCCTGATGAAGACCATAAAGAGACTTGTCAAGCTTAAAGACCTTATCGGGAAAATCAGGATCCTCAAAACCTGGTGGTTGACACACATATATCTCCTCATCAATGTTTCCGTAAAGGAAAGCACACTTGACATCCATCTGATAAACCTTGAACTGTTTATGAGCAACATGAGCGAGAAAAATTCTTATTGCTTCAAGACGAGCGACCGGAGCGAAGACTTCAGTATAGTCAATCCCTTCTTCTTGAGCAAATCCTTGCACCACCAATCTAGACTTGTTACGTACCACCACACCACGATCATCAGGTTTGTTCTTGAACACCCATTTTGTACCAATTGGGCATTTGTTGGGAGGCAGGTCAACCAAAGTCCATACTTTGAGCTTTCTGAATTGTTGAAGTTCCAATTGCATTGATTCCACCCAGCAAGGATCCTGGAGAGCTGCATGCACATTTTTCGAGACAGTTTGAGAGATAAAACAAGAGAAGAGACAAATATTTATCAAACTAGATTGACTCCGCGTCCGCACACCATCAGTGATTGATCCAATAACATTATCAAGAGGATGATCTTTCAAAGTTTTGAAGTCTGTGTCCAAAGGAAAGATGTTTGGAGATGTTTCACTCACAGATTGTGAATGATTAGATAAGGATGAGGAAGATGGAACAAGCTGAGATGGGATAGATGTAGGTGATGAAGGAAGAGATGTTGGTGGTGGAACGGATGTTGGTGATGAGGAAACAGGTGTTGGTGACGATTCAAATGATGGAGAAGATGATCTAACATCATCTGAAGTGGCATCCTGTGCTGAAGAGGTGTAATGGGTAGGAGATGGAGTGGAGGAGATAATATTGGTTTGAACATTGGGAATGGACGCATCATCATCGAAAACTGGAAGATTAAAAGAATTAAACACAATATTGGAGTCAAAGAACCATGCTGGTTCAGATTGAACATCAGAAGAGTTGGACTCCTGCCAATCAACATAGAACGACTCTTGAACGATACGAGTTCTCTTGTTATATACCCAATAGGCCTTTTGAGAAATAGAGTAACCAACAAAGTAACACTCTTCAGACACAGCACCAAACTTTGTCTTTTGTGATTGAGTATTCAGAAGAGTGTAAGAACAACCAAATGGCCGAAAGAAATCAATTAAAGGTTTCCTTATATGAAAGAGTTCATAAGGAGTCTTCACTTTGTCCTTAACAATCAACACTCGATTTAGAACATATGAAGCACAATTTACCGCTTCAGCCCAAAAGATAATGGGTAACGAAGATTCTATCAGCATGGTACGGGCGGCTTTAATGAGAGTGCGATTCTTTCGTTCAGCTACACCATTCTGTTGAGGTGTCCTTGCAGCACTAAATTGTCTCACAGTTCCTTTTTGAGCACAGAACGAATCAAGAATCTGATTTTTGAACTCAGTACTGTTGTCACTTCTCAGGGCCAAAATCTTTCTCTTGCTAATTGTCTCCATTAAAAGAATTAACTTCTGTAATTCCTCTGCAACCTCTCCCTTGTGAGCAAGAAATCTCACCCATGAATATCTTGAGAAATCATCTGTAACAACAAAACAAAAGGATTTTTTAGCAATTGATTTAACGTTGATTGGGCCAAACAAATCAATATGTAACAACTCGAGAGGACAAGTTATGCTATTTTCAAGTTTGGGCTTACGTGGTTTTTTATGTTGTTTGCCCTTGGCACAAGCCATACATTTTTCGTTTACAGAGAAATGTTTTGAAGGAAGTCCTCTAACAAGATTTTTTTTGACTAATTTGTTTATTATTTTAAAGTTAACGTGGCCCAATCGGCAATGCCATAACAGAGACTTAAAGGTTGAATCTTTTGAAAGAAGACAAGTTGCAGAAGACTTTAACTCCCTTGAGTTCATATCAAGAAGATATGTGTCATGTTTTCTTGGGGCACGCATAAGAATCAAGTACTCTAGAATATCAATCTCTGATTTTAAAAATAGACATTCATCGGATTTAAACAAAACTGGAATGTCTTTATCACAGATTTGAGAGACACTCAAGAGATTAAACGCTAGCTCAGGAACATAGTTGACTTTCTCCAAAGTTAAAGAACCATTGGAAACTTCTCCTTGACCAATCATCTTTCCACCCTTTTTGTCACCAGCAAAAGCAACATATCCTCCATTTGTAATTCGATAATTGGTCAGCAAGTCTTTCAATCCCGTCATATGTCTGGAGCATCCACTATCGATATACCACATACTATTTACAATCTTAGTGGATGACTCCTGAAATTAAATAAAGAATAGATTAACCAGGTGAAATTGGAACCCAAGTTTGAACAAATTTATCTTTAGAAGAAGCAGATTTTTGCAAAAGAAATTATTGACCAATTTTATGTTAATTTATTTCCAAAATAATTCCTATCTAAATAACCATGAAGCAATGTAGGACAATTCTTGACAAGATAGGAATAGGATCAATATGAATTTCCTCATCACATTCAGACACACTAGAATCAATGTCACTGAATGTCTCATACATGCCACGAGGTCGAAGTTTATGAGAACAAGAATTATTATTTACAAAAATAGATGAATGATCATCTGAAGTACCAGTAGAATTTGTTCCACTAGTGCTAACTTCAGACGAAGTAGCAATTCTTTCATTTGATAAAGAAATATTTAATGGAGTAAAAGATAGAATAGGATGAAAAAAGAATTTATCAAAACAATTAGTTTTAGATTTCTTGTTAAGCTTTGTAGAAAGGTCAGTTGCACCATTATCATCACTATAACAAAAGACATCACCACAGTGTAGAGAATTTAGAGATGAAATAGAAACATCATGAGAACATGAAGCGACAGTGTCAGTTACAGGTGAACTAGAAACAAAGACAGAATTTAAACTAGACTTATGATCTAAAACAGATTGCTGAATATCTAGTGTACTAATACTAGTGCATCCAAGCCCACTAGTTGGTCTATAGTCGTAGTCTTCATGAACGTGCTTAGAATTAACACCCTCTAAACCTGCAGACATACTATCCGTATCTGTTTTGATTAAATCATTAGAAGGATGAGGAACATGCATAGGAGAATAACAGTTTGTACTAGGCGGAGGATAAACCTTTACATTTTCATATCCCAATCTCGTTTTAATCCTAGCTCCCCGTTGAGATTTACATAAATCATCATGTTTCATTCCTGATATGGTCCATTTATCCAACTTTGACTGAAGTTTGCTTGTTTCAAATTCAGCAAGGGCAACTCTTTCAGTCAAAGTGTTAATCTCCATATTTCTTTCCAAAACAATTCGTTTTAAATGATCATTTTCTTTTAAAGCCTCATTTAATTTATCAAAATATTTTGATTCATTGATTTTAGGTTCCTCAGTAATTCATTTTAAATCTTTTTCAATATCAATTAATAACCGATTAGCTTTGTAAATCCTAAATAGTCTTATTTTACAAGCAGATGAACACATATCCTAAATTACCTCATATAGAAGTCCCATCACCACCTTTTCAGCTGCTAAGGCCTTTTCGCACTGGCACACCGGAGTACTTGACTTGCTTTCCTCAACGGTGACAGAATCATCATCATAATCCTTTCCTTGCCCAGTGGATGAACTTCCTTCTTGCTTTAGACCTTCAAATTTACTTGCCCTCATTCTAACATCTTTCTCTTCTTTCTCATTCACAGACGACACAAACTCCTCTTTGAATTCCATGAAAGGATCAAATCCATCTTCACAATCTACCTTCTCTTTCCCTTTAACAAACTCAGCAACCATAGCATGATTTATCTCAGTCCTTGTTTCCTCAACCTCTACACTCTAATCAAAGTTAGAAATCAATGCTGTCTCCTTTTTGTGATTCACATCTTCCTTCTCCATCTTTATTGTTAATCTTAGAACTCCTGGATTGCTTGAATCGGTGACAATTGGTGATGGACATTCACATTTGAAATGTCCCAATTGTTTACAGTTGAAACATCTCAGTTTTGACTTATCAAATCCCAATTTTGAATTAGAAGTTTGACCGCCAAAGTTCTTTCGTCCAGTGCGCTCCATAAATCTTCGAGCTCTAAGAGTCAACATTGCCATTTGCCACTGGATGTCTGTTTCTTCAAGATCATCTGGATCTACCTGATACATGTCTTCCATTGTCATTCCTTTTCCTTTTAACTCTCCTGCCACAAGTGCTTCATAACTTTGAACAAACATTCCAAAAAGAGCCATTGTTTCTGATGGAACAAGAGTTTCAACATTTGCCTTAGAGTGAGTCTGATCTCTTCCAACAGTAATGCTTCCTCCTGAAAAATTACTTGTATTACCTCCTCCTTGAATTGAATTCTGTATTTGAGAGCTTGCAGCGGATGATAGTAAGGCAGTATTTTGAGTAAAACTAGATGTAGGCATCATGGTCTGGTTAAATTCCCGTCTCTTCATGTCCAACTCAAAGGTTTTAAGCTTATTAATAATATCCATCATCTTGTAGTCTGTGAACCCTCTTTCTTGCTTTAGCATCCTCACCTGAAGACTCCACTGAGGTGGGAGAGAGTCTAGTAGCCTGTTAACTTGTTCACTGTTGGAGAGCTTTTCATCGTATTTCTTTAAGGTACTTGAAACTTTCAAGAAACGATTTGTGAGATCTGTCAGACTCTCATTCTTGTATCCAACAAAGGAATTGAATTCCTTCTTAGCTTTAATGCTCTTATCCTTTACCAGATCATCGTTACCATCATAGAACTCACATATGGCTTTGTAAAGAGATTTAGCATTTTTATGCTCTACAAAACGATTGTAGATGTCCGGTGCCAGGCATAGAGTTAAAGCACCAAAAGCCTTTTGATCACGATCAATCAACTTCGAATCCTTTTCAATAAAAGAAGACGGGTCCTTATTCTGTAACATCCGCCATTTTTCCAAGTTAAAACCCAAACCCGAACTCATTTTGAGCTGCCATTATTAATTTACTTAATAAATGGATCAAATACATTAAATATGTAATCAACTTATTGATTGATAAATAATTCTTTTTCATAAAATTATAATGTTTATTAATCATGTTACAAAAAATAACTAAATGGAAAAGACTTATTAAAAGTTATAAAGTTATAAAATAAATTTTAATAAACTTATATAAAGTTTTATTAGTAATTATGAATTTTAAATACTGAAAATAAATAATCAAATTATTAAGTTTGCAAGCTTTATAAAAGTTATAAAGATTAACAAATAAATAATTTGATTGATTATTCAAATTGGTTTTATAAAGTCTATAAATATTTTATAAAAAAAGTTGTTAAAATTAGAGTCTTCAAGAATTTAAATTTTAAATTATAATTATTTTTTTTATTTATTTAAATTATTAAATTTTAAATTAATTTCAAATTCTAATCATAACCCCCTTTTAAAAGACTTATAAATCACCATTAACACCATTCATAACCTCCTCCTAACCTCAAGTATAAAAGCAAGGCTTAGGTCTCACTTTTTATTTGCTCATTCTCTAAAAATCTCACTCTCATATCTTTCTTTTATCTATTGGTTATAAAAAATTTAAACAATTTTATTTTACAAGAGATTTCAAGAATTCTTAATACAAAGGTAAACTTTTATTGCTTTTATATTGTACATTTTAATCATCCTAACATCCAATTGTTTTCATGACTTTATGTTCTTACTATTATTCTTTCTTCTACCAAATCTCTATTTATTTTAATAATTATCATTTGATCATTAACATTTTAATAATCACTAACCTTATAACAATCACTAACATTCCTAAATTAAGCTAACAACATACTAACATAAACAAAGAATCCCGTTTGCATATGGACGGCTATGCCGCCGCATTCGGTTATTCAACAAGATTATTGTTCTAAATGATGGTTATGCCAAAGTCTTAGAATATTTTTATAACTCAAATAAAGAATAATATACCATATATTGACATAATAAAATGTCTAACCCGTTTCATGCTTTAACGATTTTAAAAGTGCACATAAGTGCCTTACTACAGTTCTGGCAGAATATAATCTTACTTCAACCGACCATAACTTGATCATAACAAACTAAATTTTAGTAAAATCAGACTCCAATATTAATTTCATTGAATTACCTTTTCAAAGACAGTTTATACGTCTTCAAAGTCAATCAGACGACTCAACAATAGCCTTCACAAGATAAGTGGGCATTTCAGCTCCTTCTGTCTTGTGCTGTTTGTTTGACCTATTTAAAGATCTTTGCATAAAATTGTTTCTGAATGAAAGTTGTCCGGGAGACTTTGAACTAGTCAAGTATAAAATTTTACAATTTTATGAAACCTTTTTCTATTTTTAAAACATGTTCAAACACATACCAAATATTCTGTCCAGAATCTAGAATTGATGCAATAATCCTTTCTCAATCTACCTTTCGCTTTTTAGCATTCTCTAAACGTCCTAACTTCTTGTAATGAATTCCAACCTCAAGTTATTGTTTTTTTTATCATTTAGGACATCACATTTGACTCTTGACATCCAAGCTTTCTTATGTACTCTACAACCATCACTATACTTGTGAGTTTTCCATGTGAGTTTCTCCATGCCCCTTTTTACTTTATTTCACACCTTTTGGGGTGAAACATGTTAACCTTATAAACTTACACTTGTAAACATCTTGATACTTGTAAATACACATGCAATTGATCTTTACTTTTTGTCATGGTTATTTGTGTTATTGTAAGTCTTATATGAGATACATATTTTGTTTACAATCATTAACTATTGCTAGCCTGGCGACGTCTTAGATCTTTGGGCCTGACAAGCCTATTTGGTGCTAAAGTCGATGTACTGCCGACTCCTGATGACGTATGCTTGTGCATCATGGGAACCAAATACACTTAGCCAATCTTCTATATACTTGTAATCAAGTCGAGGTTTGGTTGTAACTGTATGTGTTCTATAAGCTTGCTAACTTGTAACCATGGACATGAATTGCTACTTGTAACCCTTTTATGTATACATATATGCGTGTGTTTAAACCATGGGAACTCACCAACTTTATAGTTGACCCTTTATTTTTTAACATGTTCAGGTTTGATGCTTGAAGATCTTCTTGTGCTCATATAGGACTTGGACCTAGATTAATTGAAAGTCTTATGTTACTAGTTGTATCTTGATTGTTTTGTACTTACTTATTTGTCTTGTAATATTTAATGAATAATGACATTTAATATTATTACAACTTATTTAGTTCCATGTGCTATGAGCAATCGTCTCCCATTCGTCCGCCCCGATGATTCCGCCGTCGGTCGGGGTGTGACAGATTGGTATCAGAGCCATGGTTATAGGGATTTAGGTTATTAGAAATGGAATGACCTAGACTATAACTTAGTACCCTCACACATGAGTCCTCTCATGTATTTCATATGCTTAGATAGGATTTTATGTGCCTTATGTGTTTATACTTGATTATGTGATTATATGCCTTATGTGTTTATGCTTATACCTTGAATCTTATCAATGCACACACGTATCTTAAATCATATTCTAAGGCCTTATGTGCCTAAATCAAATGGTTTTCAAAATGAGCTTTGAATCGTTATTCGTGACTTTCAAGTCTCGTTAAAGGTTGTGTCCTACAACTTGAAACATGTAATGCTGGAAGAGCGTGATGCCTGTATCTCGAGGTGTTCTGTCTAGGCAAGGTATTCATATAAATCCAAATCAACCGATGGATCCGTTTACCTTACCTGGGAACCCTTGGGGTGAGTGTCCGCTTATAGGTACGCATGTCTCCATTAAGGTTTTAGTTGACCTAATACTTTGATAAGTCAACGTAATGCTTTGGTTTGTAACCGAACGTTACACTCGAAACACCTTGTTATTTTAAATCGCCTTATCTTTGATCTTGTCTTTTTGAATCTTAAAAATCATTACCCAATTCTCGTAAAGTCTTTTAATAATCTTTCTGAATGCCTTCCCCTCAAAACCGCACTTATCCTGAAAACCTATTACAATGATGCTCTCCTTCTAAATTGAATCTTTAATCTTAACAAAAACGATTCTCGTATCAACGTTAAACTAATGAAACTTTGAAAACCTCAACGAAATAGTAAACAAGAATTGATCATCTAAAAACCTTGTTAAATTTATTTGCTTGAGAAGCTCTTATGAAATTTATAACCCATCCAAAAATATCTTGAACTTATTTCTCATGTTTGTTAAGTCGAGTTACGTATCGATCTAAAACTTGGGTTGTATTCGTGATAAAACCTTCCTAGTCGTCTTGAACCATCTGGAATATAAAATGTTATGAATAAAAATTCTAAACTAATTGTACCCTTTGTCAAGAAACACATGAAATCATGAATCATGAAATTGAACAAACTTAAGCATAGCAAAACATCATAATTAAATTTGTTGAATTTAAACGCCTCCAAGAGTTCCCTTGTGAACGTGAAATGAAATCCAAGTCTTCTCGTCTCCTTGAAATTAGCCCCTTGTGATTAAATTTTGGGACGAAATTTCTTAAAGTAGGAGAGACTGTAACATCCGCCATTTTTCCAAGTTAAAACCCAAACCCGAACTCATTTTGAGCTTCCATTATTAATTTACTTAATAAATGGATCAAATACATTAAATATGTAATCAACTTATTAATTGATAAATAATTCTTTTTCATAAAATTATAAAGTTTATTAATCATGTTACAAAAAATAACTAAATGGAAAAGACTTATTAAAAGTTATAAAGTTATAAAATGAATTTTAGTAAACTTATATAAAGTTTTATTAGTAATTATAAATTTTAAATACTGAAAATAAATAATCAAATTATAAAGTTTACAAGTTTTATAAAAGTTATAAAGATTAACAAATAAATAATTTGATTGATTATTCAAATTTGTTTTATAAAGTCAATAAATATTTTATAAAAAAAGTTGTTAAAATTAGAGTCTTCAAGAATTTAAATTTTAAATTACAATTATTTTTTTATTTATTTAAATTATTTAATTTTATATTTATTTTAAATTCCAATCATAACCCCCTTTTAAAAGACTTATAAATCACCATTAACACCATTCATAGCCTCCTCCTAAACTCAAGTATAAAAGCAAGGCTTAGGTCTCACTTTTTATTGGCTCATTCTCTAAAAATCTCACTCTCATATCTTTCTTTCATCTATTGGTTATGAAAAATTTGAAGAATTTTATTTTACAAGAGATTTCAAGAATTCTTAATACTAAGGTAAACTTTTATTGCTTTTATATTGTACATTTTAATCATCCTAACATCCAATTGTTTTCATGACTTTATGTTCTTACTATTATTCTTTCTTCTACCAAATCTCTATTTATTTTAATAATTATCATTTGATCATTAACATTTTAATAATCACTAACCTTATAACAATCACTAACATTCCTAAATTAAGCTAACAACATACTAACATAAACAAAGAATCCCGTTTGCATATGGACGGCTATGCCGCCGCATTCGGTTATTCAACAAGATTATTGTTCTAAATGATGGTTATGCCAAAGTCTTAGAATATTTTTATAACTCAAATAAAGAATAATATACCATATATTGACATAATAAAATGTCTAACCCGTTTCATGCTTTAACGATTTTAAAAGTGCACATAAGTGCCTTACTACAATTCTGGCAGAATATAATCTTACTTCAACCGACCATAACTTGATCATAACAAACTAAATTTTAGTAAAATCAGACTCCAATATTAATTTCATTGAATTACCTTTTCAAAGACAGTTTATACGTCTTCAAAGTCAATCAGACGACTCAACAATAGCCTTCACAAGATAAGTGGGCATTTCAGCTCCTTCTGTCTTGTGCTGTTTGTTTGACCTATTTAAAGATCTTTTCATAAAATTGTTTCTGAATGAAAGTTATCCGGGAGACTTTGAACTAGTCAAGTATAAATTTTTACAATTTTATGAAACCTTTTTCTATTTTTAAAACATGTTCAAACACATACCAAATATTCTGTCCAGAATCTAGAATTGATGCAATAATCCTTTCTCAATCTACCTTTCGCTTTTTAGCATTCTCTAAACATCCTAACTTCTTGTAATGAATTCCAACCTCAAGTTATTGTTTTTTTATCATTTAGGACATCACATTTGACTCTTGACATCCAAGCTTTCTTATGTACTCTACAACCATCACTATACTTGTGAGTTTTCCATGTGAGTTTCTCCATGCCCCTTTTTACTTTATTTCACACCTTTTGGGGTGAAACATGTTAACCTTATAAACTTACACTTGTAAACATCTTGATACTTGTAAATACACATGCAATTCATCTTTACTTTTTGTCATGGTTATTTGTGTTATTGTAAGTCTTATATGAGATACATATTTTGTTTACAATCATTAACTATTGCTAGCCTGGCGACGTCTTAGATCTTTGGGCCTGACAAGCCTATTTGGTGCTAAAGTCGATGTATTGCCGACTCCTGATGACGTATGCTTGTTCATCATGGGAACCAAATACACTTAGCCAATCTTATATATACTTGTAATCAACTCGAGGTTTGGTTGTAACTGTATGTGTTTTATAAGCTTGCTAACTTGTAACCATGGACATGAATTGCTACTTGTAACCCTTTTATATATACATATATGCATGTGTTTAAACCATGGGAACTCACCAACTTTATAGTTGACCCTTTATTTTTTAACATGTTTCAGGTTTGATGCTTGAAGATCTTCTTGTGCTCATATAGGACTTGGACCTAGATTAATTGAAAGTCTTATGTTACTAGTTGTATCTTGATTGTTTTGTACTTACTTATTTCTCTTGTAATGTTTAATGAATAATGACATTTAATATTATTACAACTTATTTAGTTTCATGTGCTATGAGCAATCGTCTCCCATTCGTCCGCCCCGATGATTCCGCCGTCGGTTGGGGTGTGACATATTCTGAGTGACAACATCACCAACAGAGACAGTTGGTATGTGAGGACAGTAATAATCGATTCCCATTGATTGTGACAAGTGTAGAAGAAGAAAGCTTTGAGACATATCTTCCAATCTTCGAAATTGTCTCCATTATCGAGTCTTGGTGGTCTATTAGGAGCAACACTTTCAAGATCAGCAAGAGTGAGTGATGTTAACTTTGACATTGTAGTTTCGCTGGGATTGATGCTGTTTCGACAAGAGAAGAGAAAATTTCGCTGACAATTTCGTAGAAAAAGCTAATTTCGCAAACACTTTCGCAGAGGAGGCTAATTTCGCTAACAATTTTGGCAGCAGTTTCACTAGCCAATTGTCACAACAGGCTTAGTTTCGCTGATAAGTTCGCACGAAACAAGCTTGAACTTTTGTTCAAAATCACTTTCGGCAGCAATTTCGCTTGTTAAGCCTTCACAAGCACCGGTGAACTTTCGTTCAAAAGACTAGTTTCGCAGAACAACTTGAAGACGATTTCAATTGTGATAACACCCATAGTTTCGCTGAAAGATGATCGTAGTTTCGCAAAAAGCACAGTAGTTTCAAATACTTAATGAATTTGAGATCTGATGATTAGAAGATCTTCCACAACCAAAAACTAGCAAAACTGAATCAATTTTCATATAAAAAACACCTGATAATGAACTGAAAATTGATTGAAACTAGATATTGAACTAAAACCACCAAAAACCCAACAAATCAAGAGCACTAAGGATCTGATACCAAATTGTTGGTCCAATTGATCGTATTACAGTGCAAATGATATGAAGAATCGTTCAATATCCAAGAAACACAATAAACAACATGACCAAAGAAGATTGATCACAATAAGAACTCATTCAATATAAGACAATGAACATCATAACAATCAATAACTTCAAGCACAATGATATTTCTGTGTAATAACTGCTTTGAAAAGACAACTTGCAACAATGATTTACTATTAGAGTTTTTGCAAGCTTACCAAACAATGAAAATAAACATAAGTATATATAGCAATCTTAGTTTCGCAGACAGTTTCACTGTCAGCGAAACTGTTCTGCCGAAATTGTAGTTTTGCCCGGCAGAAACAGCAGTTTTACCCGACGAACTAAACAGCTAACTGTGAGCGAAACTATAGTTTCGCTGGACTGCAAAACTATATAAAGCTAATAACATACATAAAGGAAACTAACATAAGACCTATTACAAGCAAATATAAACATTCTAATCTAAGGTGAGTCCAACCTATGCATGATCTTCACCTTCCCTTTCCTGAAGGTCTTTATAGAGAAATCTCCCTCATAGCCCATCTGCTCAAAAGAAGATTTACAGCTTTCTTTGGGAAGGACAACTCACCTTCTTCATCATCCAGCTGTAAGTGAGTATTGATGATGGCCGGAGTGATGAAGATTGTCCTCCCTTGCACTGTGGCAGATATTGCCTTCTCCTCATCCATAATGACCTCTTGACAGGTCTTCCAAAATTCAAGCAAATGATCCTCATAGAGAGTAAGATCAATGGTTAGGGAGGTGAAGTAGTTGGACAGAGCCAGAAAACAGCAAACCTCTGAGAAACTATCATCTTTCTCAGAGTTCAACAAAGCAACCAGGTTGTGTTGCCTGTGAAGGTGCATGGAGAAATCAGGGTTGTTTATATGGTTTAGGTTGGCCATTTTGAGAAGCTTAAAGGTGAAGGAAGGTGAAGAACAAATGCGGTTTGGGAGAATTTAGGTTTAAGAAATAGTGTAATTGAAGAAGATAGTGAAAGAGGGGGGAATCGTTGGCTATTTATGTGAAAAGGATTTGAGACAAAGTTAATGAAAGAGGATAAACTTTGAAATCCGAATGTCGGTCCCACCTCTGAAAAGTAGTTTACATTTGCCCAAAAAGTAGTTTTCTTGGAAGTCGAGAAATATTCCGAAGGTTATTTGCTTCGGAAGTTCTAAAGAAAAAGCTTCTGAAGACAAATTGGCTTCGGAAGATATTTCAAAGGTTTTTGAGAATTTTTCTTTGGAAGATAATAATCACTTAGAGTTTTATTCTAAAAAGAATGAAAACTTCCGAAGGTAAATTGCTTTCGGAAGAAACTTGTTCTTGTAAAACATAAAAGTACTTAAGTTGATTTTAAGCTTCGGAAGATATTTCAGAAATTTCTTCCGAAGGTAAAATTACTGAAGTAGTTATTTGTTTACCAAGACATAAACTTCTTCCGAAGGTAATTTGAAATCTTCCGAAAAGGAAAGAGATCAAAATTTTCAAACATCTAAGAAATGTCTTTTGAAAAGATTTTCTTCCAAAGAGAACAAGGGCTTATGAAGATGATGGAATAGCAACTTAGGACACACATGTTTTAGAAATAATATGATTAAGTTTTAAGAAAAGCTATTCAAAGTTAATCATCCCAATAGCTGATACAAGATATTTAAATCTTTGGTTATCAAAAGCTTTGGTGAACAGATCAGCATATTGTACATTTGTGTTAACTTTGACTACTTTGATTAATCTCTTTTCAAAGTTATCTCTAATCAAATGAGACCTGCTTGGTCCTTGAGTGCTGCACAGGATTTTCTGTGATTGAGATAGCACTTTTGTTGTCTATGTGGATGGGAGTCTCCTTGAAGTTGAATCCATAGTCCAGCATCTGATTTTGAATCCAAAGCACTTGAGCATAGCAGCTTGCAGCAGATTCACCCTCAGTAGTTGATGCATACACACAGAATTGTTTCTTACAATGCTAAGAGACTACCCTTCCACCACGAAATTGACATCCCCCTGATGTAGACTTTGCAGTCATGTTGCAACCACCATAGTCACTATCTGTATAAGCATACAGATTGAAGTCAGAATTCTTTAGATACGAAAGGCCAAGTGATGGAGCACCTTTGAGATATCTTAAAATTATTTTAACAATGACCAGGTGTGACATCTTGGGGTTGGCTTGATATCTTGCACAAATGCATGTAGCAAACATGATATCTTGCCTGCTAGCTATGAGGTACATAAGAGACCCAATCATTGCTCTGTAGAGATGCTCATCAACACACTCCCCCTCAAGCTCAGGTCCAAGGGAGTGGTTTCTAGCTATGGGTGTCTTAGAAACCTTACAACGAGTCATGTTGAACCTTTTTAGTATGTCTTGTACATACTTTGACTGACTTATGAAGATGCCATTGTCAACTTGCTTCACTTGAATTCCTAGAAAGAAATTGAGTTCCCCCATGGCACTCATTTCAAACCTGTCCTTCATCAGCTTCTCAAAGTCTTTGTAGAGCTTTGGATTAGTTGACCCAAAGATAATGTCATCTACATATACTTGAACTAGCATTATGTCATTTCATGTTCCTTTGATGAAGAGAGTTCCATCTATAGTACCCCTTTTGTATCCATGCTGACAGAGATTCTTAGATAGAGTCTCATACCATTTTCTTGGTGCTTGGTGCAACCCATAAAGAGCTTTATCAAGCCTGTAGACATAATCAGGATGATCATGATCTACAAACTCAGGTGATTGTCTGACATACACCTCCACATCAATCACCCCATAGAGAAAAGCACACTTGACATCAAGTTGGTAGACCTTGAAGTTCTTGGATGCAGCAAAAGCTAGGAATATCCTGACAGCTTCAAGTCTTGCTACAGGAGCAAAAACATCTATGTAGTCAATTCCTTATTCTTGAGTATACCCTTGAACAACTACTCTTGCCTTGTTCTTGATGACAAGTCCTCTATCATCCTTCTTATTCCTAAACACCCATTTGGTTCCTATGGTAGTCTTCCCTTGAGGAAGAGGACATAGGTTTCAAACCTTTTGCCTTTTAAATTGAAGCAGCTCCTCTTGCATAGCTTCAACCCAACTTCCATCCTTTAGAGCCTCATCAATTTTCATTGGCTCTATCTGGGACAAGAAACAAGAGTGAAGACAAACAGTTGCATCATGGGTTTGTCTTCTTGTTCTTACCCCTGAATCAACATCTCCAATGATGTTTGTGGTAGGATGAGACTTGTGGATCCTTAGTTGCGGGATCACAACAAGTTGCTTAGACAGATCTAAATTTGAGAAATTCTGATCTGGCAAGGAGGATTCACCTCCACATCAGCACACTTATAAAGATTGACTTGATTCAATAGTGTGTGACATCATTGATGTTGTCTTTAATGGAATGGTTATCAGCATCAAGGAATTCTTAATCACTTTCACCACCACCATTTTCTCCAACATTTTAAGCTCCTTCATATGAGTTTTGTGCCTCTAAGCTAGAATTTGAAGGCACTCCATAAGTATCACCTGGATTTGTCATTGATGTGCTGGTAGAAGCTTCATTTGCAGAATTGGTTACCACTGGAGCTGAAGATGTGTAGCTGGAAGGTCTTCTTAGCTCAAATCTTGGATCAGGATCACCTGTAGGTAGTATATCTGTGGACCCTAAAACATGCTCACAAGATTTGTTAAAACAGTTGGTAACTAAATCAAGATCAAATAGTAAATCCGGACCAGAACCTTTCACACTAGGAGTGTGCTCGTTGAAGGTCACAGTGGCTGACTCCTCAACTACTCTAGTTCTGAGATTGTATACTCTATAAACTTTAGCTTGAGAAAAGTATCCAATAAAATTTCCATCATCTAATTTCTCAGCAAACTTGGCAATTTGATTTTGGTATTCAAGATGGTGCAAGGACATCCAAATGACCAGAGAAAACCAATGAAAGGTTTTCTCTTGTGCCAAATTTCATAAGAAGTTTTACCATGTGTCCTAACTACTAAAACTCTATTTTGCACATAGCAAGCAGTGTTCACTGCCTCTGCCCAAAAGGTGATGGGCAATTTAGAGTCAGAAAACATAGTTCTTGCAGCTTCAATTAGTGTCCTGTTTTTCCTCTCAGCAACACCATTTTGCTGAGGAGTCCTGGGAGTACTATATTGTCTTGTAATACCCTTTTCATAACAAAATGTATCAAGGATTTGATTCTTGAATTTAGTTCCTTGATCACATCTTATGGTTTTGACCTTTTGATCACATTGATTCTCAATCTTTAAGATGAAATTCTTAAGAATCTAAGGGGTCTCATCCTTAGTTCTAAGAAAGAAGAAGACCCAAGTGAATCTAGTAAAATCATCTGTGATCACCAAACAATAAAAGGTCCTTCCTAGACTCATTACACTAGTGGGGCCAAAGAGATCCATATGTAATAAGTGTAGGGGATTAATGATTAAATTTCTTTCCTTTGGCTTGTGAGATACCTTGTGTTGCTTCCCTTTCAGGCATGCAACACAGTGGTCATCAGTTGTAAACTCTTTCTTTGGTATTCCAGTTACCAAATCATTCTTAATTAATTTATTTATGTTTTTAAAGTTTAGATGGCATATTCTTTTATGCCAGAGGAAAGACTCATCATAATTTGCTTTAGATAGAAAGCATGAAACTTCTCTCGAGGGAGATGTTTCTTGCAAATCCATCTTGTACATGTTCCCTTTCTTGGGGGCTCTGAGCAGGATATGCTCATGAGGAATGACCACCCCGAGCCAGAGAACAATGCACTCATGCTCAGTAAAGAGCATGTTATGACTCTGATCACAAAATTGGGATACACTTAAAGATTGTACCCAAGATCCTTGACAAAGTTTACCTTCTCAATGCTGAGCTTACCATTTGTGACCTTGCCCCTTCCTGTAATGTAACCTCCTGCATCTCCTCCAAAAGCAACTGGTCCTCCATCAATTCTTTCAAACTTCTGGAGTAATGACCTTGTTGGACCAAAAGAACCAATGAGCCGGATCAGAAAAACCTTTAAGTCCCACAGACGTCACAACAACCGCTGAAGTCCACAACAGCTGAAGACAACAACTGATTACAAAGTCTGAAGACAAGTGCTGAAGACAAAGTCTGAAGACACAAGTGCTGAAGACAAAGTCTGAAGACACAAGTGCTGAAGACAAAGTCTGAAGACACAAGTGCTGAAGACAAAGTCTGAAGACACAAGTGCTGAAGACAAAGTCTGAAGACAAGTGCTGAAGACAAAGTCTGAAGACACAAGTGCTGAAGACAAAGTCTGAAGACACAAGTACTGAAGACCAAGTATCAGACGTTGTCATAACAGCTGAAGAGGACTTCTTCAGTAGTTGTGACGGTTTACTTTCAGTAGTTTTGTAAAATGACTGAAGAGCTTGTTCTTCAGTCGTTGTAGTTTCAGTAGTTTCTTATCAGTAGTTTTATATTTTGTACTTAGCACTCTGATATGTTCTCAGTAGTTGTGAACATTTCAGTAGTTTGTTAGTGTTAGTTATTTTGTAATAGATCTGCCAGTTGTCACTATCCCGTGATAACAGCAGTGATTGCACTCTATATAAGGAGTGTCAACCTTATTGTAATCTGTGAATGATTGAGCAGAAATATTTGGTATAATTGAAACATTCCTTATCACAGAAATATATTCTCTCGTATTTGTTTACAAATATCAAATTCTTGCTATAATTTTTCTAATTCTTGATCTTATTCCGCTGCATTACACTCTAATCCATCAAACTTGTGATCACTGATCCTGACAAATGGTATCAGAGCAGGTTAACCATTGATCGATCTAATAATTGGTCATTGAAACTGCTATTCAAGATCCAAGTTTGATTGAATTAGCATTTTTGCAAGAAACGGTTATAGAGATTGAATTTTCTGTGTTTTTGGTCATTCATCCTGAGATTTATTCTTGGTTTTTCATTGAGTCTGTTGTGGTCTGTGTAAAATCTTTTAAAAGCTTCAATTAAATTGTTTTTGGACCTAAAATGACTACTCCTTCCAATGCTGGTTAGGAATGAGTATAACATATGGCAACGATGTATGCTCCATCACCTGTCTGTTAACAGCTCAGGTTGTTGGACATCAGTGGTACATGGTCCACACAAGCCTATGGTGAATAACCCGGAAACCAATAAAATGGTTCCGCAGAGGAAGGATCAATACTCAGATGAGGATAAGAAATTGTTTGAGATTGATGCAAAAGCCCACGGAATTCTGGCCATGGCACTACCCAATGAAATCTATTCTGGACTAATGCATTATGAATCTGCCCATGACCTCTGGAATGCCTTGAAAGAACAATTTGGAGGAACAGATGAGGTCTTGGCAAATAATAGAGAGATCCTTGCCCAACAATATGAGACATTCTCTCATAGGAAGGGTGAGACACTGACTCAACAGTTTGAGCGGTTCTCTTGTTTGATCTCTGAATTAAAAATGGTCAAACATGAGTACACCAATATCCAGATGAATAACAGATTTCTCAGATCACTGCCTGAGAGATGTGACACATATACTATTGTCCTACGCTCCAGTGCAAATTTGGACAAACTATCTCTCACCCAACTCCATGGGAAATTGCTCATATTTGAGAGAGAGATAGAACAAAAACGAAAACTGTCTTCATCTGGTATGTTAGGACTTGGTATTTGAACAACATACCTAGTGATTAGCGTGTTAAACCAACTCAAATAGTGCGGAATCCTATTTGATTGGCGATCCAATCAGTGAGAACACACGAAGAATCAATCAAGAATTGAATCCAACGTTAGAAATCGATTAGGAATCGATCTAATGTGTTCTGTGAACTTGGAGAACGATTTGGGAGGTCTCTGGACGGCTAGGGTACGTCTGGAATCGTAATGGGATGAATGCTTTCGTTTTTCCACGAATTGGGTCTATTTATAGGTTAGTATTGTTCAATCGTGCGACTGGGCCATAAGTATGGTTCAGTCGTGCGATTGAACCATGCGGTTGATTCATCCGCACGACTGAGTGTGTTCAGTCGTGCGATTGAGTCAATCTTATGTGTCAATCATACGACTGATCCAGTCTCCTGGTTCAGTCGTGCGATTGAGTCAGTCGTATGAAGTTATTCATGCGTGTGGTCCATTCGCATGGGCCATTCGCATGAGAACTTCATTAAGTTAAGTTTGAATGTTTTAATTAATATAACATAATGTGCAACCATTCAAACAATCATAAACCCAATCAATTCAATCACGACTCATTAATGAAATATTAAACATCACAAGTAACAAACAATTCATGTCATTTCATTAATCAATACAAATTACATCATAATCAGACAGACAAGATTCATTACATTACAAATCATGATCTAGGGACATACATGCATCAACAAACTCCCCCTTGGACCTAGATCTATCTAATCTATTGTCTTCTGCATAACCTCCTTATACTTCTTGTACTTCTCCTCCTTATTGACTCCTACGTGAATCTCAAACGCAAAGCAAAGTCGTATAACATTTTTGGAACTGGAGGGCTTGTACAATGTCCTGTGTGTCATAGAACAGTGGCCACTTGTATAATGTATAGACATCATTAGCAGACAAGTTGGTTAGCCACATCGGGTCGAATACCCTGATAGTATCCATTTGGCCCTCTTTATTCAGAACTATGACAGCTTCAGCAGTTCTCCAATCATAGTACCACCATTTGAAGTGTGGAGTGAAGTCCTGTGGCATTTCTTTGAGAGGGATTCTCGACATAGTGCGCGGAGGACTCCACTTCAACACAATCTTGGGCTTGCCAGTAATGGCATCAACCTCAGACCTTCTTATGTACCTCGTAGGCTGTTGTGGTCTGAAGTTAACCCATCTGGTGTGGTACTCCTTCTTCAGGGCAGCCTCGAACCAGCCTGACATCTTTCTTGGGTCAGCATACAGCAGCTTTAGCTTAGCCAGCTGGTTGAGCTCAAAACCAGGTAGAGTCTTCAGATCATGTGGAAACCTGAAGTACTCTATTCCCTGTTCCCTCTTAACTGCATACGCGTTAAGGTCATCAAAATAAGCCCATGCAATAATCCTGCCTGACACCTTATGGTGTTTCTTGACTCTGTAGAGCTTGGTGTAGGCATCTTTCTTTGGTGCAGCACGCTGGGCTCTCACTTCTTCAAAACAGGCAGCCCACTCAGCCTTTCGAATGTCTACGTCATCATTTGAGGCTTGGGCTGTTCCTTCGGTCTTTTCGGTTTCCTACTCCATCTTGTCTAGTACCTCAAACGTATCACTGACTAGGGACTCACCCAGATTGGGGACCACATTACCCTCGTTGTCAGCGTACTGAGGGTACTCTTCTGCAGTAAAATCTTCAACCTCAACTTCATCAACGTCATTTAGTTCTTCATCACTGGTTGAATCAACTGTTGGAGCATCCTTGACAATTTCATCAGGATTGAGTCTGAACATCTCTGCCAGTTGCTCGTTAGATAGGTCATGAATTATTTCCCTTCTTCAGGGGTATAACTCACAGACCTTCTTACAATCCCTTGCAGATCAAGAATCATGGTTAGTTGAGTCTTGACCTGTTGAAGGGGAGCAATGTCAAACTCATCCCTTTGAAAGTTTGGATCTGTTTGATTTAAACATTCAACACATAAACCATTAGTAAGTAATCAAACAGAATTATATCAACTTAATATATAAACATTCAACACACTTGTTCTTCATTACATGATTCAAATACAAAATAAATAAATACATAAGACATCTAATCTGTACTTTTGTCTTGAATCATGGGCGCGTCGCTCGGAGGAGCAGAAGTGGTAGATGACTGGTCCTGTCGATGCTTCGATCTTCTTGACCAGAAGCAAAGGCCGATGCAGCCGCATCCCCTCCTTCTGCTTCGTCATCATCATCTCTACCTTCTGTCCTTTCTTCCTCTGTCTCTTCCTCATCCTCATCATCTTCCTCATCATCATCATCATCTTCATCATCACCATCTCCATCATCCCCATCACCCTCCTTTATCTTCAAAGGCTCATCCTTTGACCCCTTTAACCTCAGCATAATCGTCTTGTTGGTAGTCTCCAACTCCTCTATACGTTTGGCTGATTGGGCCTGCTGGTCCTGGAGTTGGGACATCTCGACTCTCTAAGCATCGATTAGCTGGGTTTGCTGAACTATCACCTGAGCCTGCTCTGCCATCTGCTGAGACTGGGCAGCAGTCAGGTCAGTCAACTGGCGAATCTGCGCCGCTTTCTCCTCATCTGCAGCTAGCAGGCGCATCACCATACGGTTAAGCGCCGACAGTTGCTCCTCTACCCTGATGTGAGGTAGAGTAGATCCATACACATGTGATGGCTGGGCTGAAGGTCCGGCATGATGTGAGGTGGTGGTGGTAGTAGCAGTGGTGAATATGGGTCGGTAACCAGGTGCTGGTGATGTAGGTGTGAATGGTATGGTGGTGGATGGGAAGGATACAGTGGTAGTAGGTAAGGTGGTGGCTGGTGGTAGCTGTAGTGGATGTGGTGGCTGTGGTGATGGGTGGTATGTCAGTGGAGGTGGTAGTGGTGGCTGTGGTGGTGGAAGTAGTGGCAGCAGTGGTAACAAAGGTCAGGCAACACTTCTTCTTCTTCAGTCCGTGGGGTTGAGCCATCCTCTTCCTCCTAGTCCCGGTGGAAGTGGATGCTCCCCCTGCAGCTCTGCCCACTGAACCCGGAGCATAGCTCGGGTCAGTCTCTCTCTCTGTGGAGTCCCGAGGGTGTTCACCAACCACCCTAAGCCCGTGTTGTGAATCCAAGGATCGTCGACAGGAATTATCAGTGAGAATTGATTGCAAGTCAACGTTAGCGGAATTAACGTTGATTTGTTTAATTGTATTTGAACAACATTCAACGTTAATGAAATATCAAGAACACACGACACAAAACACAATTAAAGATTAATTAATGTTTTATTATAATGTATTGAAGATTACAAAAGAATGAAACAATGAATGCTATGATGTTGTATATGTTATGATGATTGAATGACTTTTGATGATTGCTGTAATGCTGTTGCTGTTCTCAATCAATCAATCGTCTGTTTTCAATCGTCCTTGAATCGAAACCTAGGATCCATATTTATAGACAGATGTTTCAGTTATAGGAAACACCGGATCTCTTGGGATTTGATTTGTTTCTGATAAGGAATCAACGGATTTCTCGGGATTCGTATAACCGCCTTGTTGACTTGTTGACTTGTTGACTTGTACCACTTGGATAACACAAGTGTTTGGTCTCCGCAGGAATATTGTCTTCAGTAGAAATTTTGTTCTTCCGTAGATAATATTCTTCTGAAGGTAACTTGTTCTTCTGAAGGAACTTGTTCTTCCGAAGGTAACTTGTTCTTCTGAAGGTGGCTTTGTTGTCATCCGCAGATGATCTTCGGATGTATTGTTACTTGTAAGATATACATCTACGGAAGACTAATTTGTTCATCCGTAGATGTTTCTTACACTTGGTCAATTTCAAAATTGATCAAGTATTATGTTTGTACCTGCAACCATACATACATCAACACATATATAAATGGGTTAACCTATATATTTAATGCATACATAATAATGAATTACAAAGGTTCATTACAAATATTGATTCAAGTACTAAGCCTATACAAAATGACTAGATCTACAGATTCTAGACCTAACAATACTCCCCTACTCCCCTTAGGCTTAGCTACTTGTATTCATTCCTTCAAAACTGCAAGATCTTTGATTCTTGCGATCATCTTGTTGTAGAAGTAGGAGACAGCAGTCTTCTGATCATCATACTTATACTTGATCTTCATCTTGCTCATCATCTTCCAAAGTTTCATAACTAATTCCCAGAACATCTTCTTCTGTAGTGAGTGTGTCTAACACCTTGTTGTTATTCACCACTTCTAGCTCATCTTGTTCTGTTATTCTTAGTTCTGTAACTTCTTCAAAAGTTGTTCCCTTCAGCAATCCAGCATTAAATCTTCTTCTTTTATATGCTTTTGCATGAAGTTTGTCCACTACTTGAATCACATGAACATGTAGAAATAATCATTTTGTGCTTGTTCATCAGACAGCTTTGGAAAGAATTTGTCATTTAAGTATGAAGTGTAGCTGGGATGAAGCAGTTTGATTTCCACAGGATCAAAGATTCTGATCTTTTCTGCTTTCTTGTTTTCAGCATTCCTCAGTAGGACCAATTCTTTGTCTTTTCTACATATCCCCATTCAGTGATTGGGTATGTGAATTGAGTCCCTTCAATACATTTAAGAGCTGCTTTGTTTCTGTTGTTATATCCAATCCTCTTCATGAATTCATCATCTACATGTTCTGAGGCATTGGACTTGTATCTTTTGAGCCCTTTGATTCTTTTCTGATGTTCTATGTCTTCTCTTTTAGCTTCAATCAGCACATCATCTTTAAACTTAGTCTTTAACTTTCCCACTAGAGTTGAGAAGTCTCTTCCTCTAGGGTGAATTGGATAGTTGCTGATGTTTAAGCTTTGAAGGTCTCTGATGTCATTCTCTGGCAGACTCACCACTGAGAGTACATCTTGGAAGTATTCAACTCTTCCAGATGTTCTTTTAATGACAGCACAATCCCACTCTGGATCATATTTCCATGCCATGATCTTGTTTTCTTCTTCGCAGAGCTGGGAGTTGTGAGGTGATCTATCAGTTGTATTAGAGTGGACTTTTGCTCAGTTATTTCTCTAACTGCAGTCCCAAGTGGCCATACCTTTCCGGGGATGACTTCCCTTGGCTCTCTAATCAATTTCTCTTTCCCTTTATGCTGATCTTTGGGTTCAACAGTTATGGGTTCAGCAGGGAGTTTGCTTTGTTGTTCATAAGATTGATGTGGAGCTTCAGTTCTGAACTTTACCCCAGTATCTAGTTCAACTTTCATTACATGCTCCATCATCCTTCTTAGTTCTCCCACTGTTCTTCCTTTAAGCTCATGAGGCTTGTAGTTGTGTCCCTGTAACCAGCAAGTCATGTTGTATTTGCTCAGCTTGGCTGTGTCACAGTGTCCCAACTCCTTCTTTATCTTTTGAATTGATTGAAAGGTATTGAATGCTTCATAGTCACAGTTTGGAATCATGAAGCTGGCAAGCTCAAACTCTTTCAACAAATTCTTCATCTCTGTCATGTTCAGTCTTTCAACCATGTCATAAGGGAAACCATGATTTATGAGTGTCATGAACATGGTTGATTCAGGCCTCTCTTCAAGTATGTCACTTGTAGTCAGAAGATCATCAGCCTTTGAGACTTCTTGCTTTGGAGGTGTGTCTTCTTTGATTAGCTCTTCCCATTCTTTGTCACTTTCATCTTTCTGTTCAGTGATGGGCTCCTCAGCAGATAAGTCTATTATTGGTGTGTGTTCAGGAGAAAGCTTTTGTTTCTTTGGACTACTTTCATCAGTTGGCTTCTTCTCAGTAGTACCAAGGTACTTTCTTTTCCTTGAGTACCAAATCACTTCTTTTGATGCCTTAGGACTTTGTTTTGTTTGAGTAGTTGAAGTTTTGGCATAGGATTCCAATGAGCTGATCTTCAGTTTAAGTTGCTCAATTTCTTCTTCTTTTGTCTTTATTATGTTTGACTGAGCAGTCATAGTGTCAGATGCTAGTTCAAGTTTCTTCATGATCTTTTCTTTATCTTTCTTCTCATTCTCTGCTGACTCTATAAGTTCAGCTTCTTGTCTAGCAGAGCATCAATCACTTCTTTATCACTTTGAGCATCTTCTCTCAGTCTCTTTATCCTTTCTTGCTGATTTATCAATTCTTCATCTTTTCTTTAATTATGCCCTTCAGCTCTTGTATTCTTGCCTTTCTTTTATTTGACTTGAGCACCAACTTGTTGTACTCAGCCACCAGATAACTCTTGCTTACAGGAATGTCATCATCACTCAGATCATCTTCATTGTAGGCAATCACATCAACCTGATCTGCTTCTGTATCTCTTTCCTGATGCTCAGACTCAATCTCTTCTTCTTTTACCTCCTCATGATCAACACTTGCTGAACTAGACTTTGCTTCAGTGGCTTGATCTTCTGGTTCTTGAAGAGTTTGTTGTTGTTGCTGATCAATCATGGGAGAAACTTGTTCAGTTTCATTTGAGTGCACAGGGGATTCAGTCTTTGATAGTGACAGTTTGACTGTACTTGCATCTGAGACTAATTCTGTCTCTCCAGTGTAGATGCTCTCAGTATCTGAGTTTTGAGGTTGTTGGTAGAGTTGCATCTGAAGCTGATTTGGTGATTGGGGTTGGATGGGAGAGATTGGTTCAGTATTTTGACTGGCAGGTGATTGAGCTTGGGGTGTTGGTTGTTGTTGTGGTGATAGATTGAGGATTGGTGAGATGGGTTCTGTAGTTTGGCTGGCTGGTGATTGTTTTGGGGTGTTTGTTGTTGCTGTGGTGAGGCTACTGGTGATGGTGTGTCTTGAGCAGAGCTGGTAGCAGAGCTCTCTTCCTCATCTTCCCAAACTAACTCTGGAGGTATGTCTGCACTAGCATCAATCACATGTGCAAACATGTCTACATCTTCTCCTTCATATCTCCCTGAGATTTTGTTCAGCACAGATCTGCCAAGGTGTGCTTGAATGAACACACCACCCTCCACATTTGTTCCAGGCAGGTCTGCATTAATGATCAGCTGAATGAATCTTGGAAACATATACATCTTATCAGCCTTCTGTACTCTGATGTGGTCACACAAGCAGTTAAAGATGTACTTTGAGTAGTTGTACGTCCTTCCTTCAAAGATCCCAATAATACCAGATGATATGTGTCTAGAAAATCTGTCAAGCCCAGATTTTCTGTTTGACATACACTTCAGATAAGTGTGACACAAAAATCTGTATGGTTTGCAGAGTCTTCCCTTCTTGATTTCTCCCTTCTCAAAGTCTCCATCATATCCCATTAGAAGGAACACCTTTTCTATGTATTCATTATCGAATACATCAGGGTGTCCTGCTTCAACATCTCCCAGTTCTAGTACCCTTCTTATAGTTTGTTCGTCTATTCTCAGCCTTCGATTCCTTACTTCAGCAATAATTCCTTCATTATCTTCTTCTATACGCGCAGAATTCCAGAAATCACTGATGTGCGATCGATAAATCGTTGGCTCTGCAGATAATGCATAGAAAACCCTTGATCTTCTCAAATATCTCATAATTTCTTGACATCCTTCCGACACAGGATCGTCAGGGTTCAAGAAAGCACATACATTATGCTCTTTTGCAAATCGATGATCCATCTGTTCATAAGAAAAGACTTCATTAGAATCATGTTATTGATATAAGAATACGAACAGTTATGAGATAAAACAAGAATCAACTTGTTCATTCTTGATGATTACAACATGTTTTACCTTAATAGACGCTGATTAAGAACTCAGATATACGTTTGCTTAAGGTTTGATTTGATAAATTTTGAATGTTGAGAAAGTGGGAAAAATTTATTGCGAGATTTTCTAGGTCTGAAAAAGTGAGCTGAAAAAGTGCATAATGCATTTGACAAGTCAAATCTCTTTATTTATACCCTCAGACATATTAATTTTCTCGGATTTATTCAGTGGGTCCCACATTGTACTCTTCCGTAAAGTAATATCACATTTAAGTGTAATCGACAACTTACTCTTCCGTAGTATATCTACGGATCAACAACTTCTACTGATTGATTTTTGTTTATCCGCAGTTTACCAATCTACGGATAAACATTAATCTACTAATATTGATTTACACACAGTTGTATGTATGGCCCAACTCCATTGGTTGAACCAATTATTGCTATAGGACCTCGTTGGCTTTGTATACATGACAATTTAGTACAAGGAAACTTAAAATAAATTTCATGTAACCAACTGCTAATGTGATGCTCAGGTTTCAATCTCTTCAACTTGATAAAGATATAGACATTGCTGCTGCTGATATAGATGTTATTTCATGAATACTACTCCCCCTAAATTTGTGATTAATGATGAACTTAAGCATTTATCATAAATTTCTTTAAGAGGAATAACATAAACACTGAATATATGATAATGATCAGATGCACTTAAGATGGGATCATACTACATTGCTAAGCCTCTTCCTGATTAGTTATGTTGTATAGTTGATACTGGAACAAGTTCTGATTGCAAGTATATTGTCCTTATAAATCCATACAAGAGCTCATGTATCAACTAGGCTTGCTGTTTATCATGTTTTATTGATTTAGCAATAACTGTCATGGGCTTCACAGTTGATTCACAAAGGTGTTGTCCTCCCTTTGTAAGTCAAATCATCATTCTTGCACTCTTGTGACTATGTACTTTAAATTATAATAGCTATCTTGAGATGTGTTTGACATCTCATTGATGCAATGTTTATAAAGCTCAGGATAATATACAGTTGATCACTTAGGATTCTTTTGAGAGCTTTAGATATGATCATCATCAGGTCACCAGGTCTTTACTCACGTAAAACAGAGGTGCCTTTAACCCAGGTCTTTGTTCACACAAAACAGAGGGATGATGATGAACATGATCTTTTCACCTTTGATACTGAGATTCAGTATGGTGATCATACACCCAGGTCTTTGTTCACACAAAACAGAGGAAGTATGAGTTGCAAAGATAGATAGTATAAAGTCTTTTACATAGTGTGTGCAGATGAATGATTTGATCACATTAGGATAAGACTCACTTTGTTTTCTCAAAATGAAGTTTCCCACAGACAATTATGATAATATTATGTTATGCAAGCACTAAGATTTGTTTCCACTCAAGTTGAACCTACTCACATATCAAGAAACTTGTTGAGATATATTGATATTTGTTTATGCAGAAATAGGCAAAGCTATAGTTTACTATCATTTCCCATGCATAAGGCATACTGATGCATTATGCACACAGCATGTTGTTTGTTTGAACTTTATTTAATCTAAGTTAATCATACCTAGAGACTCAATCAGAAAATTAAATCTGACTGAATCAAAGGCTTTAGTGAATAAATCAGCAAGCTGATTTGATGTATCCACTTTGACTAACTTGATCAATCCTTTTTCTGAGCAATCTCTCAGAAAATGATACCTAATCTCTATATGTTTAGTTTTACTATGTTGCACAGGATTAGCAGTTATAAACATAGCAGCTGAATTGTCTATATAGATTGAAGTTTGAAGAAAGTTGTAACCATAGTCAAGCAATTGGTTTTGTAACCAAAGCACTTGAGAACACCCGGCTGAAGCAGCAATGTACTCAGCCTCAGCTGTGGATACAGAAACATTTGTTTGTTTCTTGCACTGCCATGACACTAGCCTGGGTCCAATGAATTGACATCCACCGGTTGTTGATTTTCTATTGCTGTTACATCCACCATAATCACTGTCTGAGTATGAGTAGAGTGTAAAGTCTCCATCCTTGGGATACCATAGACCAAGTCCTGGTTTTCCCTTGAGATATCTGAAAATTCTTTTGACAGCATTGAGATGTGACTCCTTTGGATCAGATTGGTACCTAGCACAAACACACACAGCAAACATAATATCAGGTCTACTGGCAGTTAAGTACATAAGTGAACCTATCATAGATCTAAATAATTTTTGATCAATAGATTTTCCAGAGGGATCAGGTGCAATCTTATCAATTGTTGATGCTGGTGTTTTGCAAGAGGAGACTTCAGCAAAATTGTATTTCTTCAGAATTTGATGTATATATTTTTCTTGATTGATGAAAATTCCATCTGCTTTTTGATGAACTTGAAGGCCAAGGAAGAATGTTAGTTCACCCATTGAGCTCATCTGAAATTCAGATTTCATCAGCTCTTCAAAATTCACACACAATCTCTTATTAGTGGATCCAAATATAATGTCATCAACATATACTTGGACTACTAAGAGATCTTGATGTTCTTGTTTGAGAAAGAGTGTCTGGTCAATTGTTCCTCTTTTGTAGCCATGCTTGAGTAAGAAGGATGATAATGTTTCATACCATTTTCTTGGTGCTTGATGAAGACCATACAAGGCTTTATCTAGTTTGTATACCCTGTGAGGATAATGAGGATCTTCAAATCCGGGGGGTTGAGACACATAAACTTCCTCATCTATTTTTCCATATAGGAAAGCACACTTGACATCCATTTGATACACAGTGAATTTCTTGTATGATGCATATGCCAAGAACACTCTTATTGCCTCAATTCTTGCAACTGGTGCAAAAACTTCATCATAATCTATGCCTTCTTCTTGAGTGTAACCTTGTGCTATTAACCTTGCTTTGTTTCGGACAATAATACCTCTATCATCCAGTTTGTTTTTGTATAGCCATCTAGTTCCAATAGGATGTTGACCTTCAGGTAAGTCAACAAGACACCATACTTTTTGCTTTCTGAACTGTTGAAGCTCTTCTTGCATAGCTTCAATCCAGCTATTGTCTTTTAAAGCAGCTGTAATGTTTGGAGGCACACTTGAGAAAGAAAACAGTTGAATAGACAAAGGTTGGCTGTACCACTTTGGCTCCTTGTAGTTCTCTTTTCAGGATTGCCAATGATATTGTTAAGTGGATGAGACTTATGAATTCTCATTGAGGGAGTTGACTCAACTGGAATGGATGATTCCAGATTAGTCATTTCCATTGCCTCTGACTGATTCATCTCAATTTGAGAATTCAAGAAGTAATCAAATTGAGTCTCTGTTGATTGAGCTTCAGAAGTATCAGCAGTTGGAATTTGCTCTTCCGCAGGAACTTCTGCGGAAGTATTTTGTTCTTCCGTAGGAGCTGCTCCGGAAACATTTTGTTCTTCCGAAGGAAGTTCTCCGGATACATGTTGATCTTCCGAAGGAATTTCTTCTGAATTTCTCCTGATGCATGCTGTTCTTCTGAAGGAGCTTCTCCTGAAGCATTTGTTCTTCCGTAGGAGCTTCTACTGATGCATTTTGTGCTTCCGTAGGAGCTTCTACTGATGCATTTTGTTCAGTTCCACATGTAGTATCTGCTTCGGTTGAATTGTTGGCACTTGTAGATGTATGTATCCTTGGGGGATCAGCAGATAAAGGTACTTCAGTCATAATCGGTGGAACAAATGGATAGCATACTTCATCAGAACCTGTATTTGTCAAATAATCATAGTTAAAAGATTTAGACAAGGCATCTATGTCAAATAACCATGATGATCCTTTAATTGACTTAATGAATACATTTTCATCAAAAGATACATTAGGTGTCTCTTCCACAATGTTATGCTGTGGAATATACACTCTATATGATTTTGATGTTGAAGAATATCCAACAAAGAAACCATCATATGCTTTTTCTGAAAATTTTCCTAATGACTCTTTGATGTTCAAAACAGTTACTTGACACCCAAATACTCTTAGATATCCTATGTAAGGTTTTCTTTTAAATAGGAGCTCATAAGGAGTTTTGTTATGTTCTTTGACAATTAATGTTCTATTTTGAACATTGCATGCAGTATTCACAGCCTCAGCCCAAAAGGTAATAGGTAGTTGTGAATCAGCTAGCATTGTTCTTGCTGCTTCAATGAGAGTTCTGTTTCTTCGTTCAGCAACTCCACTTTTGTTGTGGAGTCCTTGGTGCACTGAATTGTCTTGCAATTCCTTTGCTCCTGCAAAAAGAATCAAGTTCAAAGTTAACAAATTCAGTACCATTATCACTCCTGAAAATTTTAACTTTTGTATCAAGTTGATTCTCAATCTTGATGACAAAGTCCATTAATGTTTCTGATGTTTCACTCTTTTGTTTTAAGAAAAAGACCCATGTAAATCTAGTGAAATCATCAACTATCACCAAACAATATTGCCTTTTTCCAATGCTCATTACATTGGTTGGACCAAATAGATCCATGTGAAGCAATTTGAGTGGTGTAGTATTAGTATTGATTGTTTTTGGTTTATGTGACACTCTGTGTTGTTTTCCTTTGTAACAAGAAGAGCAATGAGTTGAGCAATGGAACTCTTTATTTGGTAAGCCAATGACCAGGTCATGTTTTACCAATTTATTCATATTTTTCATGTTAGAATGAACAAGTCTTCTATGCCATAATTGTGACAAATCTTCTGAAAGTTTAGAAATAAGACAAGTTTCATGTTTTGTGAGAGAAGTGTTGTTCATATCCAACACATAAGTGTTTCCTTTTCTTGCTGCTTTGAGGAGAATCCAATCTTCTGGGACAATAAATCCTGGCTTAAGAATGTAACAGTTAGTGTCATCAAACATTGTAGTGTAATTTTGATCACAGATTTGAGATACACTAAGTAAATTATACTGTAAGTTTTTACAGTAATTTACTTTATCAAATTTAAGTACACCATTGGTTATCATTCCTTCACCAACAATTTTACCTCCCTTTTTATCCCCACCAAATGCCACATAAGAAGCATTTTTATGTTTGAAGTCATGGAGAAGAGAACAGTTTCCTGTCATATGCCTGGAACAACCACTGTCAACATACCACATGTTGTCAGCTCTCCAATATTGTTCCTGCAATCAGAAAAGAAAATCAGTTAGAAGTGACAACCCAAGCCTTAGTGATCTTGGGTTTGTCAACAGGATCTAAAACAGTTACTCTTTCAAGAATATTTTTTGAAGTTTTGTTTCAGATTTGATTGATTCATTCTGATTTAATTTGGATGAGGATGATTCTGCTGAATGGGATGTTGATGAAGTAGATTCATGATTCATATTGTCTGTTTTACTTAGATCAACTTCATTTGTTTGATTCTTTTGTTTTGATAGTGAACCTTTAAATGTTTCACTGTCTTTTGTTTTTGAAAGAGGGATATGAATGCCTTTTTCAAATTTATCAAAGAATGAATCATCATCCTTTGATTCCTTGTCAGACAAATCCACTCTTTTGTGTGGTGTTTTTGACTGCTGAAAAGTTGATCTTTTCTTCAGTATCTTAACACTTGATGATGATTTGTCCTTTGGTTTTTCCTTTGACTTTTGTTCATGCTTCTTCAGTTTTGCACCCTTTGCTGAATCTGTGGATTGGGAATCTGATTCAGATTTGTCTGATTCTTTCTTCTTTGATCCTTTTATCTTGTTCTTTTTGTTGAAATAACATTCCTGTGTGGAATGATTATTTTTGTTGCAAATAGAGCAATGTTTGTTGAAGTAACAATCAGCAGTCATATGATTGTTCATATTGCAAATAGAACAATAACTGCTGAAGTAACAATCTTCAGTGTTGTGATTTTTCATGTCACACCATTTGCAATACTTTTCTTCTGATTCTTTCTCAGAATCATTCCTTTTGTTTGCTGATTTTTGTAGTTGCTCTTTCTTCTTTAGCTTTGAATGTGCTTCAGCTTTTTCATTTTTGTCACACATTTCTCTTCCGTAGATCAGCTGCTGAAGTTTTCTTGTTCAGTTGATGATCTGCTGATGCCTTGTTCCTTCCTTTGAATTTTCCTCTTTCCTCAGTGATGACAGATTCATCAGTTAATTTCTTGGAGGATTCTTGCATACTTAGTTCTTGAAGACCTTCATTCAATTGAGCTATCCTCTTGCAGATGGTCTTCAGCATGTTTCTTTGTTTAGGAGGATATGGCAACTTTGTTTCTTCAAGCACTTTTGGAATATGGGCTTTCAATTGACAATTTTTACCAGTGCTTGTTTGATCAACATCATGTTCATCAGAATCATCCAAGTCATCACATTTATCATAATCAAATTCTGAATCATTTTGATCTAATGATTCTGATTCAGATGATTCAGTTTCACTCACCTCAGCTTTATCATTAATTTTAGTTTTAGATGAATCTTTTTCAAATTTGGTGCTAGGCACAAAATGATTTGACAGAGTGTTTGTCATTGTTGTAGGTAAGGATGTGTAATTATCATTTATAGGTGGTGCAACCGCATTATAACCCAACCCAGACCTTTTCTTTGATTCAATATGAGAAGATAGTAATTTCTCATATTGCTGAGATGATAATTGAAACTTCTGAAGTTTCACTTCAGTTGATGCATGATCAGCCATGGATTTTGTTAAGGAAGTGGTCAAATGCTCAACTTGGGCTTTCAGGCTATAATTTTCAGAAACAAATTTTTCTAAATCCTTTTGTAAAGAATTAATTTTTATTTGATATAGTTTATGTTCTCTAACATGAGATTCATTCAAAATCATTGTTTCTTTTACTTTATCAGCCAACTGTTGAGCATGGACTCTATATCGTTCAACTTCCTCAACACAAGTTGATGAACACAATCTTTCTTTTACCTCTTTTGCCATTGGTGGCACTGTTTGATCCATATGAGCCATCAATGCTTGATTTTCTTCCAAAACTTCCTTCTCATAAAGACTCCAGTCACACGTTCCATCTTGAAGTATGATCAGCCCTGACTCCTTTGAGTTACTTGGTCCTGCTGATTCTTTGGTGGCTGGTGGGGAAGTATTCATCAGTTGAGATTGCTTGTGCAGAGGTCTTTGAGAAGATTGTTGATTTGCTTGAATCTGATGTTGTTGATGCTGCTGATGTTGTCTCATCTCTGGATAAGACTGTTGATTGCATTCTCTTGAGAAATGTCCATAGAGATTGCATTTGTAGCACCTTACTTTTGATTTGTCAACACCAATCTTTGATGTTCTGCTTGCTGAAGCCAAGTTCTTGTTTCTCCTGAGATATTGCTTAGCTCTATAAGCAATCATGGCCATCTGCCATTGTAGATCCATCTCTTCCACTACATCTGGGGGTAGTTCTTCTAAATCTTGTTGACAGATATTGGCTGATGTTAGAGAGCTTCCCAGGTATGCTTGAAAACTTGAGCTAAAAGCTGCAAAGGCTGCTCTTTGTTCTTCAGAATCCAATATCACAGTTATTGGTTCTGACTGATTTGCTGAAAAGGAAGACTTAGTTGTTGCTGAAGATGTATCTTGTCTATCAGTAGTTCTCCCTTTATTCTTCTGCTGCTTGTCTTGAGATGATTTCTTTGAGGGTTTTGAAGCATAAAAGCTAACTTCCTCCTCATCATCACTCCTAACACAAGAGCTATCACTTTCATTATTTGAAATAAATGCACTTCCAACATTATTTGTTTCTTTGAAGTGATAGGGTGAGACATGAGTTCTCACACTCTTGTTTCTTGATTTTTCATCCATTTCAAGAGCTTCCACTTTTGCAACCAGAGTATCTAAACCAGTTGCTTTCAGATCTATAGTATTCTTGAACATGGACACAGTATGCTTCCAACTTTCTGGCAAAGTGTGGAGCATTTTCTTGTTTAATTCCTCACTAGTATACTTCAACTCTAGAATATTCATTTCAGTGACTAACTGCATGAATCTATGAAGTTGCTGAGGAATTGATTCACCCTCAATATGATGAAAGGTTTCATATTGTGATCTGAGGGTGTCTCTCCTTATGCTTCTTATCTCATCACTCCCTTCGCAGAGAGTGTGAAGAATCTTCCATAAGGAGTGAGCTGTTTTATAGTTCTCACACCTGATTAATATCTCTTCAGGTAAGGCCATACTAAGCAGACTGTATGCTTTTATATCGACTTTAACCTTTTTGACATCATCAGGTGATAGATCTTTTGTGCTGATTGGTTGATTTTTGTCATTATAATCCGGCCCAAGAGTGGGTGGAATATAAGGACCTTCAGTAATGGAAATCCACAAGTCAGAATCAGTATAGTTTACATGATTCCTGAACTTGATTTTCCATGACTTAAAATCTGCTTTTGTTTCCAACTTCGGGGGTTGGTAAGATGAACCACTGAAGTTGCTCATGATGCTTACAGGATCTACTATTCAATTGATTTGAATATAGATTGGTAAACGAAAACAAACACAATTAAACACAACTAACACTGATAGATCAATTGATCTAAATCAATGAGCACTTGGCTCTGATACCACCTGTGAATCCAAGGATCGTCGACAGGAATTATCAGTGAGAATTGATTTCAAGTCAACGTTAGCGGAATTAACGTTGATTTGGTTTAATTGTATTTAAGCAACATTCAATGTTAATAAAATATCAAGAACACACGACACAAAACACAATTAAAGATTAATTAATGTTTTATTATAATGTATTGAAGATTACAAAAGAATGAAACAATGAATGCTATGATGTTGTATATGTTATGATGATCGAAAGACTTTTGATGATTGCTGTAATGCTGTTGCTGTTCTCAATCAATCAATCGTCTGTTTTCAATCGTGCTTGAATCGAAACCTAGGATCCATATTTATAGACAGATGTTTCAGTTATAGGAAACACCGGATCTCTTGGGATTTGATTTGTTTCTGATAAGGAATCAACGGATTTCTCGGGATTCGTATAACCGCCTTGTTGACTTGTTGACTTGTTGACTTGTACCACTTGTATAACACAAGTGTTTGGTCTCCGCAGGAATATTGTCTTCAGTAGTAATTTTGTTCTTCCGTAGATAATGTTCTTCCGAAGGTAATGTTCTTCCGCAGCATTTCTTGAACACTTGGAACTCCAGTAATTTTGTTCATCCGTAGATGATCTTCGGATGTATTGTTACTTGTAAGATATACATCTACGGAAGACTAATTTGTTCATCCGTAGATGTTTCTTACACTTGGTCAATTTCAAAATTGATCAAGTATTATGTTTGTACCTGCAGCCATACATACATCAACACATATATAAATGGGTTAACCTATATATTTAATGCATACATAATAATGAATTACAAAAGTTCATTACAAATATTGATTCAAGTACTAAGCCTATACATAATGACTAGATCTACAGATTCTAGACCTAACAATAATGATCATATGACTTATAGACTTATAGAGTATCACCAAGGATAATGATTAAGTGTATGACAAATTGATAATACTTCTTACAACTCGTGATTTAAAGGTAATCAAACCGACTAAAAAGCTAAATTTATCCTAATTATAGCTAATTATTTAAACGTGAATATCACATGCCTTTTGCAAATGATCATCTCTTTCCTCCTAGTCGAAACCTAAGAACATCCTCTTCTATTAATCCTATAATTCCTCCTTAGTCGAAAACCTTAGATTGTCCTATTTATCCTTAAACTTAAATGATTGCCAAGATCTTTGTCTTGTTTGACTCCATAGCACCAAAAAATGAAAAATGGTTCCCTAGTAGATCTCTATCGATCAAACAAGAAGACCATCAGCAACAAACGCGACGGTGGTGTGTGTACCGTGTAGTGTTCAACGATGGCGCCGGGGGGAATCTACTAGCGACGAGTGAGCGCGCCTGGGGTCACCTGTTAGGTCTTGCAGGACCAGTTAAGGGCTTGAACAATTTACAACACAACAACACAATAAGGAGAATAACTAAACTTGATCAAACAGTGAACTGGATTAACCAATATTGATACAAAGAACACAAGTAAAGTAAAAGAGACAGAACAAGAGAGTTGGGTTTCAAGGAGGCAGTATATTGCTTTCTCAAGTTCTTTTACAAGTGTTACAAAGCATAAAGAAAGATACAAGAACTTGGAATACTTATACTACAACCTACAGTCGGCTATACTTTGAAAGCCAGCTGGATACAATTGACTAGACACTAACAAAATTAATTGTAGGATCAAAAGGCATATATGCCTTTTGACCTTGTGACTATGACATGCCATAGCTCACATCCTTATCTATTACCAAAAAGGATAAAGTACATAAAGTAGAAAGTTACAGACTCACGACCTCAATGTACAGTTACCAAAAGCATGGTCCTTTTCACCAACTCATGTAAGTTGGTGACTTTACAGACATGCAGCGGAAAGGTGTCCAGCTTTATGGAACAGTACATCAGATAAAGCATGTTTACTAAAAGTCTTCGGAAGAAATCGTCTTCATAGGTTGAAGCTTCGGAAGACTTTGTCTCTGAGGATTCGGAAGACTTCATGTTTGGCTTCGGAAGATATTGGTCTTGGCTTCGGAAGATTTTACACTTAGAGTATTTTCTAGTGTGTGGTGTAAAACTTCCGAAGCATTTATTACTTCAGCACTTAGTGCATGTGTTGCAGAGAGACATTGGATGTTATGGTTTGCATCAGACTTAAGGAATCCTTACAAACTCCCCTAGGCTGATGCTACCAAAACATTTAGAAGATCTTCAGATGTTAGTGGTCTTCAGTACAATCATGACCATACCCTTCTTCATTAGATGGTCAGGATCATCAAGACCTTCATAGTATCTTCTCATCTCAAAGAGATCATGTAGAGTTAAGTTTATTATGTCTTGCCAAGTATAGACATTTTCAACACCTTGATCTCTGATTACATGCCATCTTTTGGATTGGTAGAGTAAGTCCAGGACAAGATGGGTGTCTCAGTTGTCAGAGGAGCCACTTGCATTGGAGTTGATTGGGCTGCCTCATCATGCACTTCCTCAGGTTGATCTGACTCAGCCTGAGGTGTAGAGGTAGATGACTTAGGCTTCTTCTTCTCTTGACTTTGGTTTAGAAGTCATTCTCTTCTTCTCTTGGATGACTTTAACTGAGAAGACTGGTCTGCAGCACCTTGTTGATCATCCTTGTCTTTCTCAGTTGGGTGTTCCTCCCTCACAGGTTCAGAAGGAGAGGGAGTTTGACCTGCTTTGGATCAGAAGATGAAGTTTGCTGAGGCTCAGCTGGAGGTCCGGGTTGAGGTGTCTCAGGTTGTTCAAACTTAACCTCCACTTCAGGTGGGACTTGACTTGGAAGAGAGTGTAAGTTAATCAGTTCACCACTCTTGATCTTCTGCTTGATCACCCTTATATGCTCATCCATTGTGGATAGAGACATAGGGCCAAGTCTCCTTCCGGAGAATCCATATAGCTTCAAGAAGCTCATCATCCTTTATAAGCTCATCATCCTTTGTCTATCAGCAGACTTCTTCATGCTCTTATGTGTGCGTTTGATTTATGTATGGTTGCAGGTACAAACATTATACTGGTCAATTTATGAAATTGACCCAAGTGTAAGAAACATCTACGGATGAACATTTTGTTCTTCCGTAGATATATTTCTTACAAGTAATTTACATCCGAAGATCTTCTGCGGATAACCAGAAAGAAGTTTTCTTCGGAAAAACAAGTTCCTTCGGAAGAACAAGACTCCTTCGGAAGAAACACATCATCTACGGAAGAACAAATCCTACTGAAGACACTTGTTCCTGCGGAGTCCAAACACTTGTATAACAAGTGTTACAAGTCAACAAGTAACAAGGAGTTATGCGAATCCCGAGAAATCCGATGATTCCTTAACTGAAACAAATCAAATCAAGAGATCCGGTGTTTCCTATAACTGAAACATCTCTGTCTATATTATGGATCCTAGGTTTCGATTCAAGTACGGTTGAGTTAGACGATTGATTGATCGACAACAGCAATAGCAATACGACAATCACTTCAAAGTCTCAATCAAACCCTAGCAGTCATCACATCATAGCATACTTAATATCATTCATTCATTATTTGTAATCATTAACATGTTCTAATGAAATACTGATTAATCATTAATTGTGTTTTGTTACATGTGTTCTTGATCATTATTGATATTTAAAGTTATTTAAATCAATTAAACCAAATCAACATTGATTCCGCAAACGTTGACTTGACATCAACCGACACTGATAATTCCTGTTGACGATCCTGGACTCACAGGTGGTATCAGAGCCAAGTGCTCATTGACTTAGATCAATGATCTATCAGTGTTAGTTTGTTTAATTGGTTTTAATTTTGTTTAACTGCAATCGTTTAATTAACTTGTTTCTATATTCAAATCAATTAAATAGCAGATCTTCAATTAACATCATGAGCAACTTCAGTGGTTCATCTTACCAACCTCCGAGTTGGAAACAAAAGCAACTTCAAGTCGTGGAAAATCAAGTTTAGAATCATGTAAACTATACTGATTCTAACTTAGGATATACATTACTGAAGGTCCTATATTCACCCACTCTTGGCCGGATTATATGACAAAACAATCAGACCAGATCAATCACCAAAATCAAGTACCATAAGATCTACACCTGATGATGTTCATTAAAGAGTTGATATAAATAAAAGAATCAAACAGTGTGATAATTAAAACAGGTTTACATTACAAATTAGGTTGTCAAAAGTTAAGTGATAGAAAAGCATACAGTTTCTTAGTATGGCTTTACCTGAGAGATATTAATCAGGTGTGAGAACTATAAAACAGCACACTCCTTGGGGAAGATACTTCACACTCTCTGCGAAGGGAGTGATGAGCTAAGAAGTATAAGGATAGACACCCTCAGGTCGCAATATGAAACATTTCATCATATTGAGGGTGAATCAATTCCTCAACAACTCCATAGATTCATGCAGTTGGTCACTGAGATGAATATTATGGAGTTGAAGTATACAAGTGAGGAATTAAACAAGAAAATGCTCCACACTTGCTAGAAAGTTTGAAGCATACTGTATCATGTTCAAGAACACTATAGATCTGAAATCAACTAGTTTAGATACTCTGGTTGCAAAAGTGGAAGCTCTTGAAATGGACGAAAAATCAAGAAACAAGAGTGTGAGAACTCATGTCTCACCTTATCACTTCAAAGAAACAAATAATGTTGGAAGTGCATTTATTTCAAACAATGAAAGTGATAACTTTGTGCTAGGAGTGATGATGAGGAGGAAGTTAGCTTTTATGCTTCAAAACCCTCAAAGAAATCATCTCAAGATAAGCACCAAAAGAATAACAAGAACTGCTGATAGACAAGATACAACTACAGCAATAGCTAAGTCTTCACATTCAGCCAATCAGTCAAAACCAATAACTGTGATATTGGACTCTGAAGAACAAAGAGTAGCCTTTGCAGCGTTTAGTTCAAGTTCCAAGCCTATCTGGGAAGCTCTCTAACTTCAGCAAATATCTGCCAACAAGACTTAGAAGAACTGCCTCCTGATGTAGTGAAAGAAATGGATCTACAATGGCAGATGGCCATGATTGCTTATAGAGCAAAGCAATATCTCAGGAGAAATAAGAACTGGCTTCAGCAAGCAAAACATCGAAGATTGGCGTTGACAAATCAAAAGTAAGATGCTACAAATGCAATCTCTTTGGACATTTCTCAGAGAATGAATGCAACAACAGTCATACCCAGAGATGAGACAACACCAGCAGCATCAACATGTCAGATTCAAGCTCATCAATAATCAACTTATCAAAGACCTCTGTACAAACAATCTCAACTGATCAATGCATCCCCACCAGCCACCAAGAATCAGCTGGACCTAGCAACCCAAAGAATCAGGGCTGATCATACTTCAAGATGGAACGTGTGACTGGAGTGTGTATGAAAAGGAAGTTTTGGAAGAGAATCAAGCATTGATGGCTCATATGGATCAAACAGTTCCACCAATGGCAAAAGAGGTAAAAGAAAGATTGTGTTCATCAACATGTGTTGAGGAAGTTGAACGATATAGAGTCCATGCTCAACAGTTGGCTGACAAAGTAAAAGAAACAATGATTTTGAATGAATCCCATGTTAGAGAACATAAATTGTATCAAAAAAAATTAACTCTTTGCAAAAGGATTTAGAAAAATTTGTTTCTGAAAATTATAGCCTAAAAGCCCAAGTTGAGCATCTGACCACTTACTTAACAAAATCCATGGCTGATCATGCATCAACGGAAGTGAAACTTCAGAAGTTTCAATTATCATCTCACAATATGAGAAATTACTAAATTCTCATTTTGAATCAAAGAAAAGGTCTGGGTTGGGTTATAATACGGTTGCACCACCTATAAATGATAATTACACATCTTTACCTACAACAATGACCAAACACTCTGTCAAATCATTTTGTGCCTAGCACCAAGTTTGAAAAAGATTCAACTCAAATTAAAATTAATGATAAGGCTGAGGTGAGTGAAACTAATCTTCTTAATCAGAATCTTTAGATCAAAATGATTCAGAATTTGATTATGATAATTGTGATGACTTGGATGATTCTGATGAACATGATGTTGATCGAATAATCACTGGTAAGAATGTTCATCTTAAACTCATATCCCAAAAGTGCTTGAAGAAACAAAGTTGCCATATCCTCCTAAACAAAGAAACATGCTGAAGACCATCTGCAAGAGAATAGCTCAATTGAATGAAGGTCTTCAAGAACTAAGTCAGCAACAAGACTCCTCCAATAAATTGAATGATGAATCTGTCATCACTGAAGAAAAAGAGAAATTCAAAGAAAAAGGAAAGAAAAAGGTATCAGCAGATCATCAACTGAAACAGAAAACTTCAGCTGCTGATCTACGGAAGAGGAATTCAGCAACAAACAATCAAAATGTGCATAAAGTGGAAAAAGGAGAAGCACATCCAAAGCTGAAGAAGAAAGAACATCAACAAAATTCAGCAAACAATAAGAATGATTCTGAGAAAGAATCAGATGAAAAGTATTGCAAATGGTGTGACATGAAAAATCACAATACTGAAGATTGTTACTTCAGCAGCTACTGCTCTATTTGCAATATGAACAATACATGACGACTGATTGCTACTTCAACAAACATTGTGCTATCTGCAACAAAAATAATCATTCCACTCAGGAATGTTATTTCAACAAAAAGAACAAGACAAAAGGCACAAAGAAGAAAGAATCAGATAAGTCTGAATCAGATTCTCAATCTACTGATTGTGCAAAGGGTTCAAACTGAAGAAGTCTGAACAAAAATCAAAGGACAAAACATCATCAAGTGTTCATATATTGAAGAAAAGACCAACTTTCCAGCAGTCAAAAACACCCCACAAAGAGTAGATTTGACAGATAAGGAATCAAATGATGATGATTCATTCTTTGATAAATTTGAAAAGAGCATTCATATACCTCTTTCAAAAACAAAAGATAGTGAGACATTTAAAGGTTCATTATCAAAACAAAAGACTCAAACAAATGAAGTTGATCTGAGTCAAGCGGAAATTGAGAATCATGAATCTACTTCATCAACATCCCATTCAGCAGAATCATCCTCATCTAAATCAAATCAGAATGAATCAACCAAATCTAAAACTGAAACTTCAAAAATTATTCATGAAAGAGTAACTGTTTTAGACCCTGTTGACAAACCCAAGATCACTAAGACTTGGGTTGTCACTTCTAACTGATTTTCTTTTCTGAATGCAAGAACAATATTGGAGAGCTGACAACAAGTGGTATGTTGACAGTGGTTGTTCCAGGCATATGACAGGAAACTGTTCTCTTCTCCATGATTTCAAACATAAAAATGCTTCTTATGTGGTATTTGGTGGGGATAAAATGGGAGGTAAAATTGTTGGTGAAGGAATGATAACAAATGGTGTACTCAAATTTGATAAATTAAATTACTGTAAAAATTTACTGTATAATCTACTTAGTGTGTCTCAAATTTGTGATAAAAAATTATACTACATTGTTTGATGATACTAACTGTTACATTCTTAAGCCAGGATTTATTGTTCCAGAAGATTGGATACTCCTCAAAGCAGCAAGAAAAGGAAACACTTATGTTTTGGATATGAACAACACTTCTCTCACAAAATATGAAACATGCCTTATATCTAAACTCTCAGAAGACTTGTCTCAATTATGGCATAGAAGGCTTGTACATTCTAACATGAAGAACATGAATAAATTGGTGAAAAATGACCTGGTCATTGGATTGCCAAATAAAGAGTTTCATTGCTCAACTCACTGTTCTTCTTGTTACAAAGGAAAACAACATAGAGTTTCACATAAATCCAAAACCATCAATACTAATACTACACCACTCAAATTGCTTCACATGGATCTTTTTGGTCCCACCAATGTAATGAGCATTGGAAAAAGACAATATTGTTTGGTGATAGTTGATGATTTCACAAGATTCACATGGGTCTTTTTCTTAAAACAAAAAAATGAAACATCAAAAACATTAATGGACTTTGTGATCAAGATTGAGAATCAACTTGATACAAAAGTTAAAATTTTTAGGAGTGACAATGGTACTGAATTTGTAAATTTTGAACTGGATTTCTTTTGCAGGAGCAAAGGTATTGCAAGACAATTCAGTGCACCAAGGACTCCACAACAAAATGGAGTTGCTGAAAGAAGAAACAGAACTCTCATTGAAGCAGCAAGAACAATGCTAGCTGATTCATAACTACCTATCACTTTTTGGGCTGAGGCTGTGAATACTGCATGCAATGTTCAAAACAGAACATTAATTGTCAAAGAACATAAGAAAACTCTTTATGAGCTACTATTTAAAAGAAAACCATACATAGGATATCTAAGAGTCTTTGGATGTCAAGTAACTGTGTTGAACATAAAAGAGTCATTGGGAAAATTTCAGAAAAAGCATATGATGGTTTTTTTGTTGGATACTCTTCAACATCAAAATCATATAGTGTATATTCCACAACATAACATTGTGGAAGAGACTCCTAATGTATCTTTTGATGAAACTGTATTTACAAAGTCAGTTAAAGGTTCATCATGGTTATTTGACATAGATGCTTTATCCAAATCACTTAACTATGATCATTTGAACAATGCAGGATCTGATGAAGTATGTTATCCATTTGTTCCACCTCTTATGACTGAAGTAACCTTATCTGCTGATCCTCCAAGGATACATCCATCTTCAGATGAAAACACTTCAGTAGAAGCAGATACTACATGTGGAAATGAACAGAATGCATCCGGAGAAGTTCCTATGGAAGACCAAAATGCATCCGGAGAAGTTCCTATGGAAGACCAAAATGCATCCGGAGAAGTTCCTATGGAAGACCAAAATGCATCCGGAGAAGTTCCTACGGAAGACCAGAATGCATCCGGAGAAGTTCCTACAGAAGACCAAAATGCATCCGGAGAAGTTCCTACGGAAGTGCAAAATGCATCCGGAGAAGTTCCTACGGAAGTGCAAAATGCTTCCGAAGAAGTTCCGGCGGAAGAGCAAAACACAACTGGAGATACTTCTATAGCCCAAACAACAGACTCTCATGATCATTCAACTCCCGTTGAACATTTTGACTATTTCTTAAATTCTCAACCTAAGCTGAATCAGTCTGAGGCAATGGAAATGACTAACCTGGAATCATCTATTCCAGTTGAATCAACTCCTTCTATGAGAATTCTTAAGACTCATCCACTTGACAACATCATTGGAAATCCTGAAAAGAGAACTACAAGGAGCCAAAGTAGTACAGCCAACCTTTGTCTCTTCAACTGTTTTCTTTCTCAAGTGGTGCCTCTAAACATCACAGCTCCTTTAAAAGACAATAGCTGGATTGAAGCTATGCAAGAAGAGCTTCAACAGTTCAGAAAGCAAAAAGTGTGGTCTCTTGTTGATTTTCCTGAAGGTCAACATCCTATTGGAACAAGATGGCTATACAAAAACAAACTGGATGATAGAGGGATTATTGTACGACAAAGCAATGTTAAGTGGACAAGGATACACTCAAGAAGAAGGAATAGACTATGATGAAGTTTTTGCACCAGTTGCAAGAATTGAGGCCATAAGAGTGTTTTTGGCCTATGCATCATATAAGAAGTTTACTGTGTATCAAATGGATGTCAAATGTGCATTCTTATATGGGAAAATTGATGAGGAAGTTTATGTGTCACAACCCCCCGGTTTTGAAGATCCTCATTATCCACATAGGGTATACAAACTAGATAAAGCCTTGTATGGTCTTCATCAAGCACCAAGAAAATGGTATGAAACACTATCATCTTTCTTACTCAAGCATGGCTACAAAAGAGGAACTATTAATCAGACACTCTTTCTCAAACAAGAACATCAAGATCTCTTAGTAGTTCAAGTATATGTTGATGACATTATATTTGGTTCAACTAATAAGAGATTGTGTGTGAATTTTGAAGAGCTGATGAAATCTGAATTTCAGATGAGCTTAATGGGTGAATTAACCTTCTTCCTTGGCCTTCAAGTTCATCAAAAATCAGATAGGATATTCATCAACCAAGAAAAATACATACATCAAATTATGAAGAAATACAATCTTGCTGAAGTATCCTTATGCAAAACACCAGCATCAACAATTAATAAGATTGCTCCTGATCCCTCTGGAAAATCTATTGATCAAAAATTATATAGATCAATGATAGGTTCACTCATGTATTTAACTGCCAGTAGACCTGATATTATGTTTGTTGTGTGTGTATGTGCTAGGTACCAATCTGATCCCAAGGAGTCACATCTCAATGCTGTAAAAAGAATTTTTAGATACCTCAAGGGAAAACCAGGACTTGGTCTATGGTATCCAAAGGTTGGAGACTTTACACTCTACTCATACTCAGACAGTGACTATGGTGGATGTAACAGTAACAGAAAATCAACAACTGGTGGATATCAATTCATTGGACCAAGGCTAGTATCATGGCAGTGCAAGAAACAAACCAATGTTTCTGTATCCACAGCTGAGGCTGAGTACATTGCTGCTTCAGCTGGTTGCTCTCAAGTTCTTTGGTTGCAAAACCAATTGCTTGACTATGGTTACAATTTTCTTCAAACTTCTATCTATATAGACAATTCTGCTGCTGTGTTTATCACTGCTAATCCTGTGCAACATAGTAAAACAAAACATATTAAGATAAGATATCATTTTCTGAGAGATTGCTCAGAAAAGGGGTTGATTAAGTTAGTCAAAGTGGATACATCAAATCAGCTTGCTGATTTATTCACTAAAGCCTTTGATTCAGTCAGATTTAATTTTCTGATTGAGTATCTAGGCATGATTAACTTAGATTAATCAAATTTAAACAAACAAAATGCTGTGTGTAATGATGCATCAGCATGACATATGTATGGGAAATGATAGTACACTATAGCTTTGCCTATTCCTGAATAAATAAATAATAATAAATCTCAGAAAGTTTCTTGATATGTGAGTAGATTCATCTTGAGTGGAAACTAAACTGAGTGCATGCCAAACATAATACTAAAATGATTGTTTGTGGGAAACTTCATTTTGAGAATACAAAGTGAGTCTTATCCTAATGTGATCAAATCACTCATCTAAACACACTATGTAAAACACTTTATAATATCTATCTTTACAAAACATACTCCCTCTGTTTTGTGTGAACAAAGACCTGGGTGTATGATCACCATACTGAATATCAGTTGCAAAAGGTGAAAATATCATGATCCTCATCATCCCTCTGTTTTGTGTGAACAAAGACCTGGGTTAAAGGCACCTCTGTTGTACGTGAGTAAAGACCTGGTGACCTGATGATGATCATATCTAAAGCTCTCAAAAGAATCCTATGTGATCAACTGTATATTATCTTGAGCTTTTACATCAATGCATCAATGAGGTGTCAAATGCATCTCAAGATAGATCTTATAACTTAAAGTACATAGTCTTAAGTGTGAAAAGTGATGATTTGACTTGCAAAGGGAGGACAAAACCTTTGTGAATTGAATGTGAAGCCCATAACAGTTATTTTCAAATCAATATGAAAACATGATAAACAACATGCCTAGTTGATACATGAGCTCTTGTATGGATTTATGTGGACAATATACTTGCAATCAGAACTTGTTCAGGTATCAAATCAACAAAATAACTCATCAGGAAGAGGCCTAGTATTATAGTATGATCCCATCATAAGTGTATATATATCTTATCATTGTCATACAGTTTAAAAAATCATGTTATTCCTCTTAAAGAAATTTATGATAAATGCTTAAGTTCACCATTAATCACAAATTTAGGGGGAGTAGAATACATGAAAAAGTGTCTCAATCAGCAGCAGCAATGTTTATACCATCATCAATTTGAAGGAATTGGAATCTAAGCATCATCTTAGCTTCTAGATACATGAAAATTTTAGTAAAAATCATTTTAAACTTTCTTGTACTAAATTGCCATGTATACAAAGCCAACAAGGTCCTAAAACAATAAATGGCTCTAACCAATGGAGTTGGGCCATACATTCAACAATATTTCTTTGCATTGTGCCACTTTAAGCATCAGCAGAAGCTACAATGTGGAAATCAATCTTAAATGTTTATCCGTAGATTGGGAAACTACGGATGAATAAAGATCAACAAATGTAATTTAATGTTACAATTTCACATCATCAGCAGATGTTGTTGATCCGTAGATGTTCTGCGGAAGAATACATTGAGGATCCCACAATAAATAAGATAAATTAATTCTGCGGAAGAATACTGCAGGATCGGGTTTTGTCACTTAACACTTGTATTTCTCTCAAACTCACTTATAATTGTCACTCAAACAAGATGAAGCAATGTCTTTGACAAGAGTTGATAATAATATAATAAGTAATCAAAGCAACAAGCAGGAATATTTTCAAGGTACTTGTATATATTACTTCTCAACTCACGATTACAAGACACTTACAAGCATAGAACATGAGTTACAATGAGAAACTATATATACTAGATCCTACAGCCAGTTATACTTGATACCAGCTGGAAACCTACGACTAAAGCATATACTACAATGCTATAGTTAAGGTATCTTAGATAAAGTATTATCTAAGATATGGTAGTCATGACATGTCCATGACTTACCTTTTGTCACCAACTAAAGATGGCAACTGTACTTAACATAAAAAGGTAAACAGTAGATTAAAGTATGGTCAACTACATGGCTTTTGAGAAAACGCCATGCAGTATCTCAGAGATTTGCAGCGGACTGTCAGACAGACCATACTTATGTCTACTGGATAATAGAAGTGTCTTCCGAAGGTTAACTGGCTTCGGAAGAACAAGTTCTTCCGAAGCCACTTATACTTCGGAAGATGCTTCTATGCTTCCGAGGCTTTAAGGACTTCTTTATACTTCGGAAGTTGACTTCAGAACTTTGTCTTCAAGTCTTGAACCTTCAGAAGTAGCTTCTTTACCTTCGGAAGTTTGAGTTCTCCTTCGGAAGTGTATTTTACACTTAGACTTCGGAAGAGCTCTTTCTTCCTTCGGAAGTCCCACACTTGGCTTCGGAAGTCCTTTGTATGTAGTACTCAAAATCTTCTAAGTGATATGGTTTTGGTTGCAACAGCCTCTTATGATCCAACAAACTCCCCCTAGGCTGATGCTACCAAAACTTCACTTATCTCTACTTCTCAAAGTTTTCAGCACCAGGGACAGAAGATATTTGTGTGTCTCTCTGTTCTTCCCGGAAGTGGTGCTGAGAAGCTTGTACAAGTCATTCGTGGATAGGAGATCCAGTCTATCACTTTGAATGACATGCACCCTTTGTTGTGCCCCCCTGAAGAGAGTTAGTTGACGGGAGTTGTAGTCATACTCCCATCTAACTATGGACTCAAGTTCAGGACCTTCAACCATTTGAAGAAAGGCTTTGCCTTTGGTTGCTGATCCTTTCCTTTCCTCCTCCTCTCTCCGTTTTGACTCCTCTTCGACCTTGCTTCTTGCAGTGAGCTCGGCCATGTGAAGGCTGCCTAGATGATTTCTGATGTGAGCAGCTACTTCGGAGTTTGAGGGGTTGGAGAATGGTTTCTCTGCTAACTCAGCAATATCAAATCTGCTTAAGTGTAGCAGAGATGAAGCATTCAGCCTGTTAATCTCACCATTCTCTCTCTCAACAACAAAGTTGTGAGAAGAGTCTTCGAACCTCCACTGGACTATCTTCTTTCTGGGTACAAGAGATTGTCTTGGTACCCTATCTCCTTTCTTTGTGTCCAGCAAAGTCACCAGCCTTCTACTCAGCTTCTTTTCTTCCTCATTCAATGTATCTGAATTGAGGCCAAAGAGTCTTGCGGCTTGGTCCAAAGTTCCTCTTGGCAGATCAAGAAACTCATCTCTTGTGAGGGAACTTGAGGATCCATCAACATAAGTCAGGTTGACTGTATCCTCCTCACATGAGATGTCGCTCAGAGTAGTGCAGTTGATGAGCTTGGTTTTGATCGCCTTGAATTCCTCCATTGAGAGATGTTTGGAAGGCTGAGGGGATGGTTTGATTGGTTGTTGGGTAGGTTTAGGAGGTTGGGTTCTGGGTAAGGTTTTAGGTTGGATGATGGGTAGTTTAGGTGGTTGAGGTGAGGGAGTTGGTAGTTGTGAAGGTGTAGGTTCAGGGGTGAAAGGTTCAGGTTCAGTTTTGATTGGGAAGGGAAAGGGTATTGGTTCAGGTTGATGTTGGGTTTGGATATTTGGCTGAGGGGTGGCTTTGAAGGTCATCCCCTATCCCCTTCTATACATCTCCTTTCTTCTCCCCGCACGAATGTCAGCCTTGATGTCACTGACATGTCGTTGGAGAGTCTTCTCAGACATTGGACCCACTTGCCTGCCAGAGAAGCCGTGAGCTTTAAGATAGTTCTTCATCCAAGCTTTGTCACCTATCTTTTTGGCGGCAGACAGTCCAGCCTCTTCTTCCTTCTTCTTCTTCTCTACCAGCTTCTCCCTTGCAGCTCTCTTTCTCTCCTTCTCCATTTGATCTTGCTCTTTGTTAAAGAGCCACAAGATCGTGTCACTATTGTGTGGAGACATGTTAGGTCTAGAATCTGTAGATCTAGTCATTATGTATAGGCTTAGTACTTGAATTAATATTTGTAATGAACTTTTGTAATTCATTATTATGTATGCATTAAATATATAGGTTAACCCATTTATATATGTGTTGATGTATGTCTGGCTGCAGGTACAAACATAATACTTGATCAATTATTGAAATTGACCAAGTGTAAGAAACATCTACGGATGAACATATCATTCTTCCGTAGATGTATATCTTAAAAGTAACAATACATCCGAAGATCATCTACGGATGAACAAAATCAACTGGAGTTCCAAGTGTTCAAGAAATGCTGCGGAAGAACAAAACATCTGCGGAAGAACAAAACATCTACGGAAGAACAAAACATCTGCGGAAGACAATATTTCTGCGGAGTCCAAACACTTGCAAAATACAAGTGCTACAAGTCAACAAGTCAACAAGGCGGTTATACGAATCCTAAGAAATCCGATGATTCCTTATCAGAAACAAATCAAATCCCAAGAGATCCGGTGTTTCCTATAACTGAAACATCTGTCTATAAATATGGATCCTAGGTTTCGATTCAAGGACGATTGAAAACAGACGATTGATTGATTGAGAACAGCAACAGCATTACAGCAATCATCAAAAGTCTTTCGATCATCATAACATATACAACATCATAGCATTCATTGTTTCATTCTTTTGTAATCTTCAATACATTATAATAAAACATTAATTAATCTTTAATTGTGTTTTGTGTCGTGTGTTCTTGATATTTCATTAACATTGAATGTTGTTTAAATACAATTAAACCAAATCAACGTTAATTCCGCTAACGTTGACTTGAAATCAATTCACACTGATAATTCCTGTCGACGATCCTTGGATTCACAAGACAATTCCTCTTGAGAGAATCCTCTGGAGAGTAGGAAAGTGATCCTTTCTCTCCTGAGCTGCAGATCAGCTTCTCTTTCTTTTCTCAGCCTTTCTTCTTCCAAGGCCAACCTTGCAGCTTCTTCTTTTTGCTGTTTTTGCAGCAAGGTTGCCTGTTCAAGCTCTATCAGCACCTCTAATGGTAGCAGGAGTACATCTTCCGAGGCAGCCCCTAGACTGACAAGTCTATCAATTACCTCCACCCTTCTTCTATTGTTGATTGCCTCTTGGTTGGCTGCAGCTGCTTTTGAACTTGCAGCTAACAGTTTCCCAGTTGGCAGTCTTCCTTTCCTTTTAAGTTTCTCCAGCCTTTCTTCTTCAAGAAGCTCTTCCGAAGTCATCTTCCTTTTGCCTTTGATGTCTTCGGAAGTGCTAGACTTTGGTGGTTCTTGGGTAGAAGATTCAGGTTGGATGGTGGAGGTAGGAGCTGAGGTCAATGCAGATGTAATGGCTAGTGGTTGGCTGAGAAAGTCCTCCCTATTAACCTCAGATGCAAGTTCCAGAATTGCATCTGTGACTATTAGATCATCAGAAAGAGAGAACAGTCCTTCCGCAGCAGCAATTTCAGCTTCGGAAGTTTGAGTTGGTTCTTCCGAGGCTTCGAATTGTGCTTCGGAAGCCTGTGAAAACACACCTTCTGTCCCAACTGTTTCAGTTGCTGGGCCATCAGTCCTAGTTTCTCCTTCGAAATCAATCTCAGGTTCCACTTGGGCCTTAGGTTGACCAACTTCCTCAACAGTGGTAGGAGGTGCATTCAACCTCTGAAGCTCTTGAGCTCCAAAGTAAATCACAGACATATCCGGACTAGGTTGATCAATTAGGGACTCTAAGAGGAACTTGTTAAAGATCCTATTTAGATCCTGAAGCATCCTTTGATCCACTTGAAACACAACTGGAGGAGGCTCAGGGAAGATGGCAGCTTGTTGTCTTGAGCTCAAAGAAGTGAGAGCTTGACTGATGGAATCCTGTCTTTGGCTTTGTTCCTCAACATTCTCCCCCTTTTTGGTAGCATCATCTTGAGAGGTGGATGAGCTAGAGGAAGAGGTCAAGGAGACTTGAACTGGTACATGCCTAACAGATCTTCAATCTGTTTCTCAGCTAGTTTGACCTTGAGACTTTCAATCTCAAGTTGCTGAGTGGCAGACCTATCCTCTAAAGTCTTAACCTTTGATTCAAGGTTTGAGACTTTAGAAAGTAGGTCTCTTATTGTGAGTTGCATTCTTCCCTCATCTTCTTTGGAAGAATCACGGGGAGATGAGGTAACATACCTAGTATGTTCATCCTCACCACCAGATGTGGTTTCTTGGCACCCTGGTTTCCCTTGCACTATGATGTCTCTTTCAGAGGCATCATAGGGCATGGTTGCCGTAGATTCAGTCTGACTATCGTTACCACTGTCCTGAGGATCCAATGAGGCTCCTTCAGTAGTGGCAGCTGAATCTACATGAGTCCCCTCCACATCAGTGGGACTCACCTCAGTAGGGCTTTGCTGGTGTGGGCTAGAGACAAGAGGTTTCTCTAGGCTCTGTTGATCCTTAATGGGGTGTTGTGGATCAACTTCATTACCTTGGAGAGACATAGTCTCTTCACCAGCTCCGGTCAATAGGTAGTAAAAGAAAAGGAATGAAGACCTAAGGACCCGGGACTTTGATCAATGTCAAAAGGCATTGAGCTGTCCCTTTGTGTCTGCTCAGGGGAGTATAGAGACTCACCCTGAGGGCTTTCAGCTGGGGTTATGGGCTCATGGGTCTGAGACTGAGGAGACTCAACACCCATATTGAGGTCAATAGTGAAGGATTGGGGGACCTCTGGCTGAGTGGGAGCCCCTTGTTCCACTCTAGCCTTTTTGGTTTGAAGAGGAGGAGCTTGTTCAATCAGAGTAGATTGAACAAGGGTTCGTTTGGTACGTCTCTGATAGGTGACTTTGATTGGAGGAGAAGGTAGATTTGGAATGGTGAGGGTAGTTGCTGGTGTGGGTTCATCACCTGTGGGGATAACAGAGATGTCACCAGGAGCCATTGGCTCAATCATACCTGGAAGTAGTGCAGTATCTCTTCCAGTGTAGTTGGTAGACACTCTCTTCAAAACTTTGAAGATGGTCGGCCTCATTTGAGGAGCAGACAGAGCAGCTGCACAAACAAGCTTACTCTGATCTAGCTCGCAGTTGATTATGTGTTGTAGAAATCTGGGATACATAAAGAATGTGTCCCTTTGCAGATTTCCCATGAGGTTAGTCAGCACAAACCTGGAGTAGTTGAAGCGCAGGCCTTGTACCAACCCATGAACTAGGCACCCGAGTTCATAGGGAATTTGATCCCATCCCCCGGATTTGTTAGATAAGCAGTGAAGAACCACATGTAGTAGGAACTTCCACTTGTAGGAGAAGTTGAATTTGTAGACTGTAGACCTGCTTACATCTCCACCGTATCCCATTTGGAGATAGGAGTTATCTAACTCAGACTTGGGGAATTCCGTCGGTGCGCCTTCATCATGGAGCTCAAGATGCTCCCTGATGATTTGTTCAGTAATGACCAACTCTTGGCCACAAACACTTGACCTGATAGCACGAACCCCATTTAGGGTTTCAATCCGACCATTTGCCCAGAATTCGGACATTTGGTTGGTGTAAATGGTAGGGTTTACAGTCAGTGCTGTGTAGTATGAAGATTGGGCTAAGAAAGAGATAATATCAGAGAAGTCAGCATCCCTTGAAGAGTCAAGGAGTGCGACCTGGTTGTGCTGAGGGTTTAGAGCCATTGAGAAAGATAGCAGAGGAAAAGTTCTTGAGAGAGGTAAATTGGAGAAGAAGAAAGCTTTTAGGGCAGTGAATTTGGTAAAAAGAGTGTAAGTGATTAACCGGAAGTATTTAAATGGGTGAAATGGCGGTTTAAAGGGTGGTTTGGATAAGATGATGTGAGGGTTCAGAGGATGATGTGACAGGGGCGGTAAGGTTAAGCCATTTAAATAATCCGACATCATTAACAAAATCTTTACTTTTTACAGAGTGGGGCCCAAAAGATTTCCGTTACACAGTAAAATCCTTCTTCCGAGTATAAGGTATTTCCGAAGGTAAAGTTCTTCCGAAGGCAAATGTACTTCCGAAGGTAAATAAATTGCTTCCGAAGATACATGTTGCTTTCAAGTGGAGAGTATTAAGTGCTTCGGAAGTAGATCTGAGATTACCTCAATCGCTTCTTCCGAGACTTAGTACATTTCCGAGAAGAAAATTATCCTATGAAAAATTTGCTTCGGAAGTTATACTAGATATCTTCCGAAGGCAAGTTTCTCTTCAGAAGAACTTATACTTAGTTAAATAAGAAAGGATCTTTTGTAACAGGGCTTAGATTGTATTGACATAAGACTTTACATATTGAAAAGGTTTTCAATTGAGATTGACTAGTCAATGTTTATCATCCCAATAGCTGTAATGAGATACTTAAATCGTTGTTCATCAAATGCTTTGGTGAACAAATCAGCATATTGTTCATTTGAATCAACTTTGATTAGTTTGATAAGATTTTTCTCATGAATATCTCTAATGAAATGATACCTGATGTCAATATGCTTTGTCTTTGAGTGCTTTACTGGATTTTCAGTGATGGATATAGCACTGTTGTTGTCAATGTGGATAGGAGTGCTCATGAAGTTGAATCCATAGTCAATCATCTGGTTTTGAATCCACAGCAGCTGAGCACAGCAACTTGCAGCAGCAATGTATTCAGCTTCAGCAGTTGATGTAGAGACACAGGATTGCTTTTTGCATTGCCATGAGATGATCCTTCCACCAAGAAATTGACATCCACCTGATGTTGATTTCTTGTTGATGTTGCAGCCACCATAATCACTGTCAGAGTAACCATAGAGATTAAAATCACTATTTCTTGGATACCAGAGACCTAATTTAGGTGCTCCTTTGAGGTATCTGAGGATTCTCTTGACAGCAATTAGGTGAGACACCTTTGGAGCAGCCTGATATCTTGCACAAATGCAGGTTGCAAACATGATATCAGGTCTACTTGCTGTGAGATACATTAGAGAACCAATGATTGCTCTATACTGATGTTGATCAGTATCCTCCCCCTCAGAATCAGGGCATAGATCATGGTTTCTGGGTATGGGTGTCTTTGCTGCTTTACAATCCTTCATATCAAATCTCTCTAAGATATCATTGACATACTTAGATTGATTGATGAAAAACCCTTCCTTCAGTTGTTTTACCTGAATTCCAAGGAAAAAGTCCATTTTTCCCATAGAACTCATTTCGAACTTCTTCTTCATAATGCTCTCAAAGTCTTTGCACATTTGGTCATTTGAAGAACCAAATATGATGTCATCGACATAGACTTGAACTAGCAAAATGTCTTTCCCAGACTTTCTGATAAAGAGAGTCTTGTCAATGGTTCCTCTAGTATAGCCATTCTTCAGAAGAAATTGAGACAATGTCTCATACCACAGCCTAGGTGCTTGGTGCAGCCCATATAGAGCTTTATCCAATTTGCACACATAGTTTGGATGCTGTGGGTCTTCAAATCCTGGAGGCTGGCATACATAGACTTCCCTATCTATATCCCCATATAGAAAGGCACACTTGACATCAAGCTGGTAGACAGTGAAATTCTTGGATGCAGCATAAGCAAGGAAGATCCTAACTGCCTCAAGTCTTGCAACAGGTGCAAAGACATCAGTATAATCAATTCCTTCCTCTTGAGTGTATCCTTGAACCACCAGTCTTGCCTTGTTCTTGATAATCAAGCCTCTGTCATCTCTTTTGTTTCTGAAAACCCACTTGGTGCCTGTAGGTACTTGACCAGATGGTAGCGGACATAGGTTCCAAACCTTTTGTCTTTTGAATTGAAGCAGCTCTTCTTGCATTGATTCAACCCAGCTACTATCCTTTAAGGCATCTTCCACCTTCTTGGGTTCCATTTGGGATAAGAAGCATGAGTACAGGCAGACATTCCCATTGTGAGTTTGTCCCCTTGTTCTCACACCCTCAGAGACTTCCCCTATGATGTTTTCAGCTGGATGAGTATTGTGAATTCTAAGTCTTGGAATTACCTCCAGGTGCAAAGATAGGTCCAAGTTGGACATATTTTGCTCTGGAGCTTGAATACTTGGTCCAGCTGTTGTTTCAATCTCATTCAATGAGGACTGATTGAATGAAAGAGAAACATCATCATTTCTTTGCTGTGAAGCATCATTAACAGTTGCCTGTTCCTTCAAAATGCTGCTTCCATCAGCTTGGTGTTGTGTAGGATCACCTGAGGAGACTTGAAGATCATCAGGTGAGTCCCTTGTTGAAGTTCCACTATTTCTTGAAATGGTTATACTGTCAGATCTTTCAATAGTAGGAACTTGATTTGTTATTCTTGGAGAACTTGGAGCAGGTCTGGGAAGCTCAAATAGTTGATCTTCATCAGAATTGCCTTGAGCACCTGTTCCAGCTGAAACATTCTCACAAGATGGTTTAGAATAGTTTGGAAATAATTCTAAATCAAAAATATGATCAGGGCCATTCCCCCTAACACAATGAGTGTGCTCATTAACTACAATGTTGGAGGATTCCTCAAATTGTTGGTTTTTAATGTTATAAACCCTGTAAGCTTTAGAATGGGAGGAATATCCAACAAAGATGGCATCATCTGACTTTTCAGCAAATTTTGCTAATTTGTCTTTTGTGTTAAGTATAGTACACCTGCTGCCAAAGGACCTTAGAAAGCCAATGAACGGTGGCCTCTTGTTCCATAGCTCATAAGGGGTCTTTCCATGTGGCTTTACTACAAGAACTCTATTCTGCACATAGCATGCAGTGCTGACTGCCTCTGCCCAGAATGTTAGAGGCAGCTTTGAATCAGCTAACATAGTCCGAGCAGCCTCAATAAGTGTCCTATTTCTCCTCTCAGCAACACCATTTTGTTGAGGAGTTCTAGGAGCATTGTATTGTCTGGCAATCCCTTTTGAGTTACAGAATGAGTCAAGAACAAAGTTCTTAAACTCAGTCCCTTGATCACTTCTAATTATTTTAACCTTGTGATCAACTTGATTTTCTATTTTAAGAATAAAAGATTTTAAAGTTTCAGCAGTTTCATCTTTAGTTCTTAAAAAGAATACCCATGTAAATCTAGTAAAATCATCAACTATCACAAGGCAATATGATTTTCTTCCAATGCTCATTATACTTGTGGGACCAAATAGATCCATGTGCAGTAAGTGTAATGGAGTAGTGATAGAGTTAACAACTTTGGATTTATGAGAAGACCTGTGTTGTTTCCCTTTCAGGCAAGCAACACAGTTATCTTTGCAGAAAAATTCCTTTTTAGGAAAACCATGTACCAAGTTATTTTTAGCCAATTTATTCATTGTCTTAAAATTGACATGACACATTCGTTTATGCCACAGTGTTGACTCATCACTATCAGCTTTGGAAAGAAAGCATGATACTTCTCCCATTGGGAAAGCATTGTTCATATCAAGCTTGTACATATCCCCTCTCCTGGGAGATCTAAGAAGCACCAATTCCTGAGGAATTGTCATCCCAGGTTTGAGGATGATGCACTCATGTTCTGTGAAAAGCATTTGATGCTTTTGATCACAAAACTGAGAAACACTTAGCAGGTTGTGTTCAAGCTGTTTGACAAAATTAATTTTTAACCTTTATAACTTTCCGTTGGATATACTTCCTCTGCCAGAAATATATCCTCCGGCCTCACCTCCAAACTGGACAGGACCTCCATCATAATGTTGAAATTATTGAAGGAGAGATCTGTTCCCTGTCATGTGGCTGGAGCATCCACTATCTACTATCCAAATGTTGTTATTCTTGTCATATGGATGTCCCTGCACATAAGGTGAGATAATTAGTTTTGATTGGAAACCCAAGCCTTTTTGGTCTTGGGTTCTTCCAATGAAAGTGACATGATTGAACCAAAATTTATGCATGGGGGTTCAATGGATGTCTTTGAAGAAGAGGTTTGGGCTACAGCATCTTCCTTGATCTTCCATTCCATCCCTTGGTTGATCATAGAAGATGAGCTTGATGAAGCTTTTGTAGCTTGGCATTCTTCCGAAGCTTCTTTCTTTTCGGAAGAGACCTTCACCACCTTTTCTTCCGAAGCAGTCTTCTTCTGGGATGGTTTCAAGGGGACTCTTTTGTGAGCCTTTGCAGCTTTCACTTCCGAAGCCTTTTTTCTCTCGGAAGAAGAGTTTTCTTCCGAGACAAGCCTTGCTTCGGAAACAAGCTTTCCCTTTTTCAACACTTGAACCATCTGATATGGTCCAAATGTGAAACCTTCCCTGACTCCTTCTCTTTTAACATTATTTGCATAATGTGTGCTAGCAGGATTGTAGTAACAATCTTTAGCCATGTGGTTTTGCAGACCACACATTATGCATGCAATGTTAATTTTCTGGGAATTGGAGGGTTGCTGTTTCTTGTTCTTTTTCTCCTCATCAGCAACCTTTCCCTTTAACTTCTGATCCTTTGGTAGGACAGGAGTACTGGTATTATACTCCTTTCCTGAATCAGAAGGTCCAACCACTTGGAATCCTGCTGATATGAATACACCCTTTTGCTTTGGGTCTATCTTCAGCTTGGATTCAGCCACCTTCTTGGCAGTTTTTCTGGCTGCTTTAGCCCTGCTTCTTCTGGCTTTGGTGGTCAGAGATTGATCATCATTGGTTTGGGAGGGCTCAATTACCTGTTCCTTCCCTGTGATGGTCATGGTCTCCACAGTTGCATCACTCTTTGACTCTTTACAAGGTGGGTCAACAGATGGAACCTCTTGCTCTTCAGTACCACATCTTGGTTGTCTTACAGACTCATAAGAGTGTGGTGGAGCAATTTCATTGGTTCCCAACCCATTTTTGTTTTGATAACAAAGTTTGGAGTGAGAGGATGATGCAAGTATGGCTTGGAAGTTTTGCTCATCAATAGCATACTTCCTGGCTTGAGCCTCAGCTGTGACAAGCTGGGCTTGAGCCTCAGTCAATTTGGATATTAAATCCTTGATTTGAGTCTTGTAGTTGGTGTGTTCATATTTTAAAAGAGATACAGTTTTCTCTAACTCCTCAATTTTCTTTTGGTAGTCAGATTCAGCTCTTTTAAAGTCAGATTTTAGCACATTTAAAGACTCAATATCGGATTTAATTTCCATATTGTAGTCCTGGTACAACTTAACCTTAGCAATACAAGCAGGGGTACAGAGATGTTCATATACCTTATTTTCATCTGTTCCTGCCATGAGTGCTTGAGCAGGAGTCACATCTTGAACCATAAAGCTCCGGTCAACTTCTTGAGCCATAGCTGCAGTTTCAGTTGACTTCCCATTGGGCTTTGGTGTAGAAGGATGTGTGGAGGCCTGTGAGGTTCCCGGGTTGGACTTGGGAGCCTTGCATTCCCTTGCAAAGTGGCCAAGCTGGTTACAGTTGTAACACTTACCTTGCTCTTGTCAAACCCAAACTTGTTAGTGATTGGGTTTTGAGGGAATTGCCTTCCAGTTCTCTTAAAGAACTTCTTCGCTCTGTAGGTAAGGAGAGCCATTTGCTGGACAATGTCCACATACTCTATGTCATCTGGACTGAAGCACTCAAGATCATCAAAGCAAAACTGATGATCATTGGAGTGTCCACTCCCTGAGACAAACGCACAGCCCTCCTGAAAGGAGCTTTGCTGAGCTTGATGAGACCTTGGAGTCTCAGGGAATGTGATGTAAGGCCCAGATGAACAAGATGGCTGCTGGGTGTATGACAGGTACTGCTGAGACTGGGAGATACCTGAGCCTTCAGCAACCATTAAAGCGTTGCTAGCAGGAAGGCTCAAGGGTCTGCTTGCTTGGTGACCCTTCTTGCTTTCCATTTCCAAACGGTATCCATCAAGGATCCCATAGAGTTCGGTCATGGTGAGAGTGTTTAAATTCTCTGTTCTCTTAATGGAGACACAGTAGAAAATCCACTCATTGGGTAGAGCACTCATGAACTTTCTGGTAAGATCTCTAAGTTCTTGAGTGATTCCCACAGATTGGAGGGAGGAGATAAGATCCATATACCTGAAGTATTGCTGGCTAAAAGTTTCTCCAGCAACATAGGTGAAGTTCTCGAACTGCTGCTTCAGTGAGTCCTTCTTTGAATCATTAGAGCTCGAGTACATTTGAGCAAGTGCATCAAAGAGTTCTTTGGCTGACTTGCAATGCTCAAACCCCACCATGATGGAGTTTGGGATTGCAGTCATGAGAACAGTCATAGCATTGCTGTCAATGTCGAGCTTCTTCCTGTCTTCATCGGAGTAGTCTTCAACAGCCTTCTCGATCATGGCACCGTTTCCACCAGCAACTTTTGGCCATTCACGATGGACTGCCATTCTTGCTATCCTTGTATCTGATGAAGCCTTCCATTCTTTGCTTCCAAGACCTGAAGTTTCCATGGATCGATGATGGGAGCTTTGGTCATCGTTCCCATTTCAACTTCAGATTTGATGAGGGGCCATGTTTGAGTGAGGTATAAGGAGGAGTGAAAAACTGGTTGATTAGGATGGTAAGATCTCACAATCAAGAGCCTAAAAAAGCGCTGATACAATTCAGGATCGGGTTTGGTGTCACTTAACACGTGTATTTCTTCAAACTCACTTATAATTGTCACTCAAACAAGATGAAGCAATGTCTTTGACAAGAGTTGATAATAATAATAATAAGTAATCAAAGCAACAAGCAGGAATATTTTCAAGGTACTTGTATATATTACTTCTCAACTCAAGATTACAAGACACTTACAAGCATAGAACATGAGTTACAATGATAAACTATATATACTAGATCCTACCACAGCCGGTTATACTTGATACCAGCTGGAAACCTACGACTAAAGCATATACTACAATGCTATAGTTAAGGTATCTTAGATAAAGTATTATCTAAGATATGGTAGTCATGACATGTCCATGACTTACCTTTGTCACCAACTAAAGATGGCAACTGTACTTAACTATAAAAAGGTAAACAGTAGATTAAAGTATGGTCAACTACATGGCTTTTGAGAAAACGCCATGCAGTATCTCAGAGATTTGCAGCGACTGTCAGACAGACCATACTTATGTCTACTGGATAATAGAAGTGTCTTCCGAAGGTTAACTGGCTTCGGAGAACAAGTTCTTCCGAAGCCACTTATACTTCGAAGATGCTTCTCCTCTTCCTCCGAGGCTTTAAGGACTTCTTTATACTTCGGAAGTTGACTTCAGAACTTTGTCTTCAAGTCTTGAACCTTCGGAAGTAGCTTCTTCTTTACCTTCGGAAGTTGGAGTTCTCCTTCGGAAGTGTATTTTTACACTTAGACTTCGGAAGAGCTCTTTCTTCCTTCGGAAGTCCCACACTTGGCTTCGGAAGTCCTTTGTATGTATACTCAAATCTTCTAAGTGATATGGGTTTGGTTGCAACAGCCTCTTATGATCCAACAAATACATTGAGGTCCCACTTAATAAATAAGATAAAATTAATGTGTCTGAGAGTATAAATAAGGTGGTTTGACTTGTCAATTCATTATTCCCTTTTTCAAGCTCACTTTTCACCTAGAAAAACTCACCCAACAAAATTCTTCCCACTTCCTTATTCAAAATTTACCAAATCAAAACCTTAAACAAACATATATCTGTGTTCTTAATCCGGTGTTATTAAGTTAAAACATGTCGTAATATTCAAGAATGAATCACTTGATTCTTGTTTTAATCTCACAAACTGTTCGTATTCTCATATCAATAAGTGATTTTAACGAAGTCTTTTTCTTATGAACAGATGGATAATCGATTTGCGAGAGAACACAATGTGTGTGCCTTCTTAACCCCTGATGATCCTGTTTTAGAAGGGTGTCAAGAAATTATCAGATATCTAAGAAGATCGAGGCTTTTTTATGCCCTATCAGCCGAGCCTGTGATTTATCGATCACATTCACTGATTTCTGGAACTCTGCATACATCGAAGAAGATGGTGAAGGTATCATTGCTGAAGTTAAGAATCGAAGGCTGAGAATTGATGAACAAACAATAAGAAGGTTCTTGAACTGGAGATGTTGAAGCCGGACACCCTGATGTGTTCGAAATGAATACATAGAAAAGGTTTTTCTCATAATGGGGTATGATGGTGATTTTGAAAAGGGAGAAATCAGAAGGGAAGACTCTGTAAGCCATACAATTTCTTGTCACACTTATCTGAAGTGCATTTCAAACAGAAATCTGGTCTTGATAGATTTCAAGACATATCATCTGGTATCATTGGTATTTTTGAGGGAAGAACATACAATTACTCAAAGTACATCTTTCAACTGTCTGTGTGATCACATTAAAGTACAGAAAGGCTGATAAGAGTTATATGTTTCCAAGGTTTATTCAACTTATCATTAATATGGATCGGATTGCCTGGAACTTCTATGGAGGGTGGTGTGTGTTTATTCAAGCACACCTTGGCAGATCTGTTTTGAACAAAATCTCTGGGAAATATGAAGGAGGTGACATGGACATGTTTGCACATGTGGTTGATGCTACTGCAGACATTCCTCAAGAGATTGTGTGGGAAAGTGAACAAGAAACTCTGCAACAAACTCTGCTCAAGACACTCACTCACCAGATACATCACCCATACATCAGCAATCTCCAGCCAGTCAAAACACAGAACCAATCTCTCCTATCCACCCTCATCACCAAAACACAAACAAACACCCCAACCACAATCTCCAGCCAGTCAATCAATATGAAAACATGATAAACAACATGCCTAGTTGATACATGAGCTCTTGTATGGATTTATGTGGACAAATACTTGCAATCAGAACTTGTTCAGGTATCAAATCAACAAAATAACTCATCAGGAAGAGGCCTAGTATTATAGTATGATCCATCATAAGTGTATATATATCTGATCATTATCATACAGTTTAAAAATCATGTTATTCCTCTTAAAGAAATTTATGATAAATGCTTAAGTTCACCATTAATCACAAATTTAGGGGGAGTAGAATACATGAAAAAGTGTCTCAATCAGCAGCAGCAATGTTTATACCATCATCAATTTGAAGGAATTGGAATCTAAGCATCATCTTAGCTTCTGGATACATGAAAATTTTAGTAAAATCATTTTAAACTTTCTTGTACTAAATTGCCATGATACAAAGCCAACAAGGTCCTAAACACAATAAATGGCTCTAACCAATGGAGTTGGGCATACATTCAACAAATTTCTTTGCATTGTCCACTTTAAATTAAGCATCAGCAGAAGCTACAATGTGGAAATCAATCTTAAATGTTTATCCGTAGATTGGGAAACTACGGATGATAAAGATCAACAAATGTAATTTAATGTTACAATTTCACATCATCAGCAGATGTTGTTGATCCGTAGATGTTCTGCGAAGAATACATTGAGGATCCCACAATAAATAAGATAAATTAATTCTGCGGAAGAATACATTGAGGGTCCCACTTAATAAATAAGATAAAATTAATGTGTCTGAGAGTATAAATAAGGTGGTTTGACTTGTCAAATTCATTATTTCCTTTTTCAGCTCACTTTCAGACCTAGAAAAACTCACCCAACAAAATTTTTCCCACTTCCTTAGCATTCAAAATTTACCAAATCAAAACCTTAAACAAACATATATTTGTGTTCTTAATCCGCTGTTATTAAGGTAAAACATGTCGTAATATTCAAGAATGAATCACTTGATTCTTGTTTTATCTCACAACTGTTCGTATTCTCATATCAATAATGTGATTTTAACGAAGTCTTTTTCTATGAACAGATGGATGATCGATTTGCGAGAGAACACAATGTGTGTGCCTTCTTAAACCCTGATGATCCTGTTTCAGAAGGGTGTCAAGAAATTATCAGATATCTAAGAAGATCGAGGCTGTTCTATGCCCTATCAGCAGAGCCTGTGATTTATCGATCACATATCACACTGATTTCTGGAACTCTGCATACATCGAAGAGATGGTGAAGGTATCATTGCTGAAGTTAAGAATCGAAGGCTGAGAATTGATGAACAAACAATAAGAAGGGTTCTTGAACAGGGAGATGTTGAAGCCGGACACCCTGATGTGTTTGAAAATGAATACATAGAAAAGGTTTTTCTCATAATGGGGTATGATGGTGATTTTGAAAAGGGAGAAATCAAGAAGGGAAGACTCTATAAGCCATACAGATTTCTGTGTCACACTTATCTGAAGTGCATTTCAAACAGAAAATCTGGGCTTGATAGATTTTCAAGACATATATCATCTGGTATCATTGGTATTTTTGAGGGAAGAACATAGAATTACTCAAAGTACATCTTCAACTGTCTGTGTGATCACATTAAAGTACAGAAGGCTGATAAGATGTATATGTTTCCAAGTTTATTCAACTTATCATTAATATGCGGATTTGCCTGGAACTTCTGTGGAGGGTGGTGTGTTTATTCAAGCACATCTTGGCAGATCTGTTTTGAACAAAATCTCTGGGAAATATGAAGGAGGTGACATGGACGTGTTTGCACATGTGGTTGATGCTACTGCAGACATTCCTCAAGAGATTGTGTGGGAAAGTGAACAAGAGAACTCTGCAACTAACTCTGCTCAAGACACTCACTCACCAGATACATCACCCATACATCAGCAATCTCCAGCCAGTCAAAACACAGAACCAATCTCTCCTATCCACCTCAATCACCAAAACAACAACAAACACCCCAACCACAATCTCCAGCCAGTCAAACACAGAACCAATCTCACCTATCCTCCATCAATCACCAATCAACAACAAACACCCCAACCACAATCTCCAGCCAGCCAAAATACAGAACCAATCTCTCCCATTCATCCCTAATCACCAAATCAGTTTCAAATGCAATTTATCAACAACCTCCAATCCTGAAAATTCAGCCACTGAGAGTATTTACACTGGGGAGACAGAATTACTCTCACAAGCAAGCACAGTTAAACTGTCATTATCCAACTGAATCCCCTGTACTCTCAAATGAAACTGAACAAGTATCTCCAGTGACTGATCATCAAAAACAACAACATCATCAAGAACTTATAGATCAAGCCATTGAACCCAGTTCAAGCTCAGCAAGTGTTGATCCGAAAGAAGTTAAAGATGATGAGGTTGACTCTCAACATCAGGAAGTAGATGTAGAAGCAAACTATGTTGATATTATTGCCTACAATGAAGATGATCTAAGTGATAATGATATCCCTGTCGCAGCAAGAGCTATCTGGTTGCTGAGTACAACAAGCTGGTGCTAAATCAAACAAAAAAAAAAGCAAAGAATACAGGAGCTGAAGGGAATGATCAAAAAAAAGGATGAAGAGTTGATGAGACAACAAGCAAGAATAAAAAGACTGAGAGAAGATGCTCAAAGCGATAAGGAAGTCAGTGATGCTTTACTTGATAAGGAAGCTGAGCTTAAAGAGTCAGCAGCAACTGAAAAGAAAGAAAAGGAAATGATAATGATGAAGTTTGAACAAGCACATAACACTATGACTGCTCAGTCAAATGTGATAAAGAGAAAAGAAGAAAAGATTGAGCAGCTGAAAATGAAGATCTGTACATTAGAATGTAATGCTAATGCTTCAACTGCTCAAACAAAACAATCTACTGAGGCATCAAAAGAGCTGATTCTGTACTCAAGAAAGAGAAAGTATCTTGGTACTGTAGAAAAGAAGATAACTGTTGATGAAAGTACTTCCAAGAAACAAAAGCTCATTTCTCCTGAACACACACCTTCAGTAGATTTATCTACTGTGAAGTCTATCTCTCACCAGGATGATGAAAGTGATGAAGAGTGGAAAGAGCTGATCAATGAAGACTCTCCACCAGAACAAGAAGTCTTAAAGGCTAATGATCTTCTGACTACAAAAGACATATTAGAAGATGGGCCTGAATCAACCATGTTCATGACACTTATAAACCATGGTTTCCCTTATGACATGGTTGAGAGACTAAACATGACTGAGATGAAGAATCTGTTGAAAGAATTTGAGCTTGCATGCTTTATGATTCCAATTGTGACTATGAAGCCTTCAGCACCTTTCAATCCATTCAGAAAACAAAGAAGGAGTTTGGGACATTGTGACACAGCTAAGCTGAGCAAATACAACATGACTTGCTGGTTACAAGGCCATAATTATAAACCACATGAGCTTAAAGGAAGATCAGTAGGAGAACTTAGAAGGATGATGGAGCATGTGATCAAAGTTGAGCTGGATACTGGTGTAAGATTCAGAACTGAAGCTCCACATCCATCTTATGTGGAACAAAGCAAACTTCCTGCTGAACCTATTACAGTTGAATCTAAAGATCAGCACAAAGGAAATGACAAATTGATCAGAGGGCCAAGAGAAGTTATACCTGGCAAAGTATGGCCACTTGGGACTACAGTGAGGGAGATAACTGAGCAAAAGTCCACTCTGATACAACTGATAGACCACCTCACAACTCCCAGTTCTGTGGAAGAAAACAGGATCATGGCCTGGAAATATGATCCAGACTGGGATTGTGCCATTATTAAAAGAACATCTGGAAGAGTTGAATACTTCCATGATGTACTCTCAGTGGTGAGTCTGTCAGAGAATGACATCAAAGATCTTCAAAGTCTAATCATCAGCAATTATCCAATTCACCCTAGAGAAAGAGACTTCTTAACTCTAGTGGGAAAGTTGAAGACTAAATTTAAAGATGATGTCCTGATAGAAGCTAAAAGAGAAGATATAGAGCATCAGAAGAGAATCAAAGGGCTCAAAAGATACAAGTCCAATGCCTCAGAACATGTAGATGATGAATTCTTGAAGAGGGTTGGCTACAAAAGTAGAAACAAAGCAGCAATCAAATGCATTGAAGGGACTCAATTCACATACCCAATCACTGAATGGGTTATGTTGAGAAGACAAAGGAGTTGGTCCTGCTGAGAAATGCTGAGAACAAGAAAGCTGACAGGATTAGGATCTTTGATCCTGTGGAAATCAAACTACTCCACCCCAGTTACACCTCATATCTCAATGACAAATTCTTTCCCAAGCTGACTGATGAAAAAGCACAAAATGATCTGTTCCTGTATGTCCATTTGATCCAAGTGATTGACAAACTACATGCCAAAGCCTACAAACGAAGAAGATTTAATGGTGGACTGCTAAAAGGAACTACTTTTGATGAAGTAACAGAACTCAGAATCTCAGAGCAAGATGAGCTAGAAGTGGTGAACAACAACAATGTGTTAGACACACTCACTACTGAAGAAGATGTTCTAGGGATCAGTTTTGAGACTCTGAAGAAGTCAGCAAAATAGAGATCAACTACAAGTATGATGATCAGAAGACTGTTGTGTCTTACTTCTACAATAAAATCATTACCAGAGTCAAGGATCTTTCAGTTTTGAAGAACTGATTGCAAGTATCTAAGCCTAAGGGGGAGTATTGTTAGGTCTAGAATCAGTAGATTTAGCTCATTATGTATAGGCTTAGTAATTAATATCTGTAATGAATTTTTGTAATTCATCATTGTGTATGCATTAAATATATAGGTTAACCCATTTATATGTGTGTTGGTTTATGTATGGTTGCAGGTACAAACATTATAATTGGTCAATTTATGAATTGACCAAGTGTAAGAAACATCTACGGATGAACATTTTGTTCTTCCGTAGATATATTTCTTACAAGTAATTTTTACATCCGAAGATCTTCTGCGGATGAACAACCAGACAAGTTTCCTTCGGAAGAACAAGTTTCCTTCGGAAGAACAAGACTCCTTCGGAAGAACACATCATCTACGGAAACAACAATTCCTACTGAAGACACTTGCTTTGCAGTCCAAACACTTGTATAACACAAGTGTTACAAGTCAACAAGTCAACAAGGCAGTTATGCGAATCCCGAGAAATCCGATGATTCCTTAACTGAAACAAATCAATCCCAAGAGATCCGGTGTTTCCTATAATTGAAACATCTCTGTCTATATATATGGATCCTAGGTTTCGATTCAAGGACGATTGAGTTAGACGATTGATTGATCGACAACAGCAATAGCAATACGACAATCACTTCAAAGTCTTTCAATCAAACCATAGCAGCCATCACATCATAAAATTCTTGAATATCATTCATTCATTACATTTGTAATCATTAACATGTTCTAGTAAATACTGATTAATCATTAATTGTGTTTTGTTACATTTGTTCTTGATCATTCATTGATATTTAAAGTTGTTTAAAACAATTAAACCAAATCAATATTGATTCTGCAAACGTTGACTTGACATCAACCGACACTGATAATTCCTGTTGACGATCCCTGGACTCGCAATCACAAGTTAGATTCTGAGTGTATGGAAATGTATGAGGTCAAACTCATAAGTATGAGTCAATTGCACGATTGAATCATATATATGAACCAATCGCACGATTGAATCATAAGTATGAGCCACTCGTACGTATGAACCATAAGTATGAACAAGCCACACGATTGGACCATGAGTATAGAAACAATCATGCGATTGGATTATAAGACTTAACCACTCGTACGACAGGATGAAGGAGTATGAGCCACTCGCACGACTGAACCCCAGTCGCACGCGTGAATCATGCGTATGGGTACAGTCGCACGACTGAAATTTAAAACAGTAAAAAAAAGGGGCTCAGTCGATCGTAGCCCTACACTTGACCTCAAAAACTCTCTCAAAAACCGCCGATAACTAAGCACCATTTTCAAATTTTTCGTTGTGATTTCCACTGATATTGCGATCCATCTACAGGTACTATGAGACTGAAACCATGTCAAATGAGGAGATTAATCAAACCAAATAGTCCAAAAATGTTAAAACCATAACCGTGACTTAAAACCCTAAAATAGAACACTTAAATGTACATAAACGTGTATTTAAAAGACATTAAGTGTTATATCGTGTCCAAGTGCATCTAATGAATTCAAGCGTGAAGTGAAATTGACTGTTTTGACAAAGATTCAAAATTTTGGACTCGAACAGTGCTCATGCGAGCGAAAGGACATGATGATGAACTTCAGTCGCACGATTGAGCCAGATGCATGATTTAATTGCACGATTGAATCAATCGGTTACTCAGTCGCACGACTGACTCAACTGCATGGCATAACATACGACAAAGTTCAGTCGTAGGCTCAATCGTACGACTGAGCTTAGTCGTATAATTCAATCGTACGATTGAACCAGTTGGTTACAATCTGTTCAAATTCAAGTGTTCTTTCTGTGAACGGATCTAACGTGTTTGTTACTTGTGTTGCAGCAGCAACAGGGCTGACAGATGGACTATGAGCACTAAGCACAATATTGTGCTTACCTCACCTCGACATTACGTCTAGGAACGCTTCAGAGTTTATGGAATCATCGAGTTTCTTCGTCGATCGAGGATTATAGAGCTATTTCTACTCCGTGCACACCTATCGCTCACTACAGCAGGCGCACTCTAGGAGAATGCTGTTGTAGATCGCTCAGTTGAGCCATATCGGATCCGAAGTTCTATCTTCGGCCAAGACATTGACATAGGGGAAGACGACTTCCGGAGGGTCTTGGATTCGGGGGAGGATGGAGACCACCCAACCAAGCTACATCCCCTGACTGTTTGTTGATGTTTCTTGAGGATCAAGTACGCCGGCGACATCAATGCCGGCGTGCTAAACAAGAGCAACATGTGCCCACAGTTCAAGTACATGGCACATGTGATCCTCAAGTGCATTGCCTCCAGGCATGGAGAATTTGACGAGATGAGCGACCAATCCAGAATGCATTCATTGCACTGGTACTGAACCACGCGTTCAGTTTCTCGCGGATGTTCTTCACATACTTGACGGAGAACATAGAGGCTAAGGGGAAGGAAGGCTTCTGTATGTACCCGAGGTTTCTACAGATGATCATTGATGAGAAGCTTCCTCACCTACCCAAAGAGAAGGACGATGCAGTGTGTCTAGAAGTGATGGATGACACCACACTTGGGAGGATGAAGGTGTACCGGGGGAAGCAGGTGAAGCCCCCGGTCAGGAGATTGTTTGGGAATCTTGCCAGTGAAGATTATGTGGCGCCCTCTCGCAAGAAGTGGTGTCACGATGATAGCGATTCCGATGTTGAGCTAATTGTGCTACCACCGATGAAGACTACGACGATGATGACTACCAGGATGATGGTCAAGGTGGTGGAGATACTGGTCCCACTCAATCGAGGGCCACTGAATCTCCACATGACACCACTGATGCACCTGGTGGAACGGAGAAGGATGCCTTCCACCAAGACTTCCTGCTCGATGAAGAGGAAGAATCTGACGATGAGCCTCTGGTTAGGACAGTCGGTAGCCGGTTTGTGGCCATCGAGAAAGGTAAAAGGGCGGTTGGTGGACGCCAAGCTGGGTCGAAAGGTGGTGCTACAGATTTCACCGATCCTACTTACACACCAGACAAGCCAATCAACGCAGGGGGAGCCTTTGTCTCCAAGGGCTCAAGGAAGAAGAGGATGGACCAACCCCATGGCAAAAAGGGCAAGAGGCAAAGGATCACCCTAATCACTACAGCCACCACCACTACCACACAGCTCCTACCACCACTACCACAGCTCCTACCACCACTACAGCCACTAATACTCCCTCCACCACTCATATACCTACCCTACCTCCACCTCACCCACAATACCCAACACAATTCCACCACAATCCACTCCCATTCATCCTCCCGTCTTCACCACATCCACCACCACAACCACCACTCACCAAGCCGGTACATCCACCAATCCCAAATGACACATGGCTCCACTCTACCCACTATCGGGTTAGAGGAACAGCTGGCAAGCCTAAACCGCATTGTGCTAAAGCTGATCGCATCTGATGATCTGAGAGCTACTCAGATAAACCAGCTGATGGCGGTAAATGCACTTTACGAGAGAGCTTTAAGCCGAGCTCACCATGCACTAAAGAGTCAAAACGAGTTGATGATGGCATCGGTGAAAAGGATTGAAGGACTAAAGAAAAGAACAAGAAGATTATGCTAAGGCTGAAGGGATCTAAGGGTGAGCCCTTAAAGATCAAAGGTGATGGTGATGATGGTGGAGATGATGAAGATGATGATGACGATTCGTCTAATGATGAATTAGAAGAAGATGAGGATGAGGATGAAGCGGGAGGAAGTGGAAAGGGACAAGAAGGTGATGATGATGATCAAGAAGGTGATGCATCTGCATTAGCCTCAAATCCATTAGCAACGGAGAGGCGCACCAAGCGAAATCAGGATCAAAGAGCCTCGTCGTCAGCTCCTCAAGCTGTAGAGACAACCGATCAAGGCAAAAGTAATGATTAGATGTTCATGTATTTGAAACTTTGTACTTGAATACGTATTACATTAATGTAATTGATGATTATTTATGTTTAAATGTCTTGATTAATGATTTATGTGTGATTGTTGAATGTTTAATCAAATAGATGAAGCTCAACAGCCAGATGACTATGATGTTATACCCCTTCAGCAAGTCAAGACTCAGCTGACTATGATTCTTGATTTGCAAGGGATTGTAAGAAGGTCTGTTAGCTATACCCCTGAAGAAGGAGAGATCATCCATGATCTGATAGATGAGCAGCTGGCTGATATGTTTAGATTGAATCCAGATGAAATTGTTAAAGATGCTCCAGAAGTTGATGTCTTAAGTGATGAGGAGCTCTAGGATGTGGATGAAATAGAGATTGAAGATGTCACAGCTGACCACTATCGTGAGTACACTGACCCTAACGGCAACGTTATCCCCAACTCGGGTGAAACTTTTGGCAGTGATACCTTTGATAAGCTCGAGAAGTTGGAGAAAGAAAAATAGAAGGATGAAAATAAGCTCAAGCTTCTGATGCTAATGTTGATTTCAAGAAAGCTGAATGGGCAGCTTGTTTTGCTGAAATGAAAGCCCAGTGCGCACCTCCAAAGCAAAATGCCTACACCAAACTTTACAGAGTCAAGAGACATCAGAAAGTGTCAGGCAAGATCATTATGTGGGCTTATTTTGAAGACTTAAATGTTTATGCTGTAAAGAGAGAGAAGGGGATTGAGTACTTCAGATATCCACATGATCTGAAGACTCTTCCTAGTTTAGAGCTTAATAGATTGGCTAATTTAGACCTTTTGTATGCTAACCCGAGGAAGATGTTGGGATGGTTTGAGACAGCTCTGAAGAAAGAATACCACACCAGATGGGTCAACTTTAAGCCTCAACAACCTAAACGTTTTATTCATAAGACTGAAATTGATCCTATCTCTGGAAGACCTAAGATAGTGCTGAAGTGGAGTCCCCCACGCACAATGTTTAAGATTCCTCTAAGGGAGATGCCTCAGGACTTCACTCCACACTTAAAATGGTGGTATTATGATTGGAGGACGGGAGAAACGGTCATAGTGTTGAACAAAGATGGAAAGATTGAGACTATCAGGGTATTTGACCCAATGTGGCTTACCAACTTGTCTGCAGAAGATGTCTACACTCTATACAAGTGGCTACTGTTCTATGACACGCAAGATATTGTACAAGCTCTACAATTTCAACATGTTATACGACTCTACTTTGCATTCGAGATACACGCAAGAGTCACAAGAGAAGAGAAGTACAAGAAATTTCAAGAGCATGTGAAGAATGTTAGACAATAGGGTAAACTAGGTCCAAGGGGGGAGTTTGTAGATACATGATGTTCCTAGTTTATGCACTTAAATGTAAAAGTCTTTCATGTGTTACATATGTGTAATATGATGATGAAATGAAATATGTTATATGTCTTGATGTTTAATTGTCTTTGAATATTTCATATTATTAATGTCATATATATAAACATCATATATAGGTTTGAGGATGTTGTACATTGTTCTTAGTCAATAATGATTAAGTAATGTGTTCAACTTAGTCGGGTGATTATTCATGCTAATGGACCATACTTATGGACCATACGCATGAATATATCATGCTTATGGACCAGTCGCATGACTGAACCAGGAGATTGATTCAGTCGTATGATTGAGACATAAGATTGACTCAATCGCACGACTGAATCTTCAGTCGTGCGTATGAATCAACCTCATTATTCAGTTGCACGACTCAACCATGCTAATGGTTCAGTCATACGAATGAAAACTACAAACCTATAAACTTAATACTTAATTCGTGAAAAAACATAACACTTTGAGAGAGACTTCGAATATTCATAAACCCTAGCCGTCCAGAGCGTCCTAAACAGCCAATCCAACTTCATAGTTCGATCTTGATCGATTCCTACTCATTCTTAACGTTTAGTTCATTGTTATATCGATCCTGTTATCGTTCTCACTGATTGGATCGCCAATCAAATAGGATTGCACACTATTTGATCTGGTTCACGCAGAATCTGATAGTACTCCGTACGTACACGGTCCTAACAAAAAACAAAAACAAAATTAAAAACAAAAGTATTAAAATATCATTTTATAATAGTGTGATAACACAAAACTTGAAATTGTAGTTATATGAAAACTGTTAAAATCAAATATTCCATAATAATAAGAAAATAAGACAAAACTTGAAATCATGACCTGGACTTTGGAAGTTTACGTGAGCAAGTGCCCATTGAGTTTTTGCACACAAAACCATATCCTCAAACCTTCAATAGCTTTTTAATTCAACTTCATGTATACCAGCATTCGTGTTCACAAACATATTACTTTATTTACAAACTGTTTAAAAATCAAACGAAAGAAACAGTAATTCGAAGAATCCAGACCGTTCATTTTTGTATCCACGGTCGTAATTTCAATTGTACAGTGAGTTACAAGCATATAAGCAAAGACTCTTTGCCTACCTGAGTCACACGTGGTCTTTTCTAATGATGCCACCTTCAGTCCTACATGCTGCATGTTTCTTTATCCTCTCAATTTTGTTTTTGTAGGAAGTAAGAAAAAGGAGCCGGTGGCCCCCTTCCGGGCTCCGCCGAGTCTACGGCTGGATCGAGCCGCTGCAGCAGTCTAGCAAATTAACCGGTTAAAACCCCAATGTTTCCCAGTGATTCGCATTCAGATTAGAGGTTGCCGACGTGTCCAACCGCTATTATGGTTCATTATAACGACTATTTCATCAAGTGTGTGTCAACTGATTTTTTCATCGTATCGACCTTTCAAAAATAGAGTCGCGTCGAGCGATACAAATACGAATACGGTTTCCGCGTCACCGGGTTATGATATTGAAAGACATGATTGGTCTCTTTGCTCCCGTCTCCTCATCTAATTATATATGCTAATCTATGTTTTATTTGTCATTTCCCAGTTCCTCTTAAATCCATGGGTTTTCAATCAATTTTTAAGTATTTTGCTTTTGATTTAGAGTATGCTTTAATTTGAATTGTTTTGTGCTTGCCGTTTGATGTAGGACTTGAGAAGAGGTACACCCACTTGAAATCATGTGTTGCATCAATGTGTTTAGCATTATTTTTTATTAATATAGTTTTTCATAGATATAATGAACCTAAATTAACCCACCATACTAAATTAAATCAACTAAAGTATAGTTCACTAATAAACCCTACATATTCTAATTCAAAACATGTTTGTAAAAGTTGATCGAGTATATAGAACCAACACTTCTGCGTATTGTTGGTGTTGGTTGTTGTATTTATGTGATTGTGGGTTGTGCTTTTGTTTACACTTGATTTGGGGTTTCCTGAATTTTGGTCGTCTTAAAGGTGTTGGTCGTGGTTTAGCTTGCATCTCGCTTCTTTATTGGTGTACCTTTTAATTTTGTTTTGTTTTGTAATTGGGCTTTCATTTTGGTAAAAGAAAATATTTTGGAGTTTCATCTCTCTCTCATTAAAATGACCTATTAAAATGAACTGAAATGGGTTTTCAAGAACGAGTGAGCATGGAGGTTGAATAGTTTCGATGTCTCATCTCTATCATTGCTTTATATTATGAGAATATTTATGGGATTACAAACTGAGGTGAATAGACATTGATATTATTAAACTTAGAACTAAAATATGCGATGCATATCAAGATATATATTAACAGTATGGTGTAGTGTTTGTGAAGCTTCTAATAGTAACTTTCTTATGTGAGCATATTAGCGCTAAATTATAAGAACTTATTACAAAAAGGGTTGTACATGGCTATTAAAATACTAAATGAAATAATGAGATAATATAGACCTACCGTTAGCCAACCTTGAAAATCATATGATTTTTAAGGTGTAGGTGAGTAGAAGTAGTTCCGATGTGTATTTTGTTTGGAGTTGAAGGATTGGTTGGAAATTATCTAATCACCTAAAAAACATGTTTCATATCTTATTTCTATTTCCGATGATTTTTATATACGTTTTGAGTTTGTCCACATTTCGACGTATATTTTATGTGTTTGTGCTAGATAAAATTTGTTTCATTCAATGGTATAAACTCGAATTACTCTACATGTCGACGTATATTTCGACGTAGAATTTAGTTAAGAAACAAATCTGGTTGGTAATCTATAATTTATCACTTAGCTAACCGCCGCAACGCGCGGCCGGTTAAATAAACTAGTTAAATGAAAATGAAGAAGATTAATAATTACGCTCAGTCACTCACTCACTCCCAGATAAAAGCCGAAATATAGAAATTTGAAAAACTTAATCTTTGACTAAGTTTAAATAACTGATTAAATAAAATAATAATATTTATAACAACTAGGTTCATATATGAAAACATGATTAAAAATTATTTAGACAAATGAAATTTGACCTTAATGTTATTTAATTAATTTAGAACTTAAATAGTTTTCAAAAAAAAAAATTATTAATGTTATTTCTAAAAAAATTATAAAATAAGATTTTTTCCGAAAAGATCAATTCTTTTAGAATATACCAAATATTTTAAATTTGTGTTTTTAAACAGTAAAATTTATATAAAACAAAAAAAAATAAAATGTTATAGTAAAGAAATTTTAAATATGAAATTTATGTTAAACGGTTATTTTAAAACAAATTATTTTTTATTTTAAAAAATATAAAAAGGTTAAAAATAAAATTTTAAATAGTTAATATCATTGTTTTATTATTTATAATCCTTACTTATACATTTTCAATCGTATCTTATCTTATAATATCGTTTTAATTAATAAAATCTTATTTTATAATAATTTATTTATCCTATCCGTGAAATACATTGGTTTAATAAAACTAATGAGTATATATTTAGTTATTTATAACTATTATTTCTTGGTTGTCTAATCCCAATTCAACGTGCACTCGTCCTATGGTCTTATATTTTTTTAAGAAATTGTTTATCTAATTACGTCAATTAAGGACAAAAAGAATTTTGGCTTGGTGTTAGGCCTGCTATTCAAATTGCTTTGCTAAAATTAAACTATCATTTTCTAATTAGCATGTGATAGGTGGAACACAATCACCCTAATGCAAAGTGTTTTTTAAAGTATATGTTTTTTCAATAAATAAAAGACATAAGTTATGCCCTCGCTTCAATTTCCTAATCAAGGTGACAAATGTATATTGTTTTCTTGTTTTAGAAATGACTACATATATATGTTTTAACAAAAACCCTCATATTTATCCCAATATTTCACACCACCTCCCCTGCTTGTAGGTAGATTTTAATCATGACCCAGTAATAAACTGCACATGAGACATAGATGAAATACATAAAACAGAAAATAAAGAGAGAAAACATCGAGTTTTGATCTTACAACTACCATAATGTATATTGTATACCAATGACATGAAGAAGATAAAAGAATTTATTTCATATATAGAAATGAAACACTGGCTAGCTAGATGATAACATATGCGCTACATAATGAGTGTATGATCTGATGAAACTATCAACCTGATGCTTCAACTTGGTTCCAATGGTTTGTAACATTGTTAATGAATACAGTAGCTTTGTTGTCAATACGAGGATCAGCCCAATGACCAGCTCTGTCTTGATCACTTGGGTACACTTTGTAAGCCTTCATCGAGTCATCCCAAGTGTCATCACGCACCCCTCTTTGGCTCTTCTTATTCTTGAAAAAGCGAAAGAACGAAAAGAAGACTTCTTCTCCAATTTGTATCCCCCCATTTCTTAAAGTTTGAAAGAAGAGATGTGTTAAATAAACAAAATGAGAAGAAGTTGCTCTCTTGGTTTAGATTTGGGCTCTCTACAGGTTTTATAAAGGGATGCTGCAACTGTGTGGAGGGTGTGGATCCAAGAAAAAGAGAATATTAACTAATAAATGATCTAGACCGTAGATTGATTTTATGCTAGAAGAAAATGATTTTAAAAACGAATTTCTATTAGTAGATAAGTAATTAGGCACAGAACATATTATGACAGCCTCTCTTTTTATTGTTGCCAGTAGAACAATTATCGCTGGATTATCTTGAAGACTATTGTATTTAACTGGTTGCTTTTTCTATACATTCATGATTCATGACTTTTATGAGTTGGACTGTTTAAAGTTGAAGTATTATCATATTATTACAGTTTAATAATAAATAACTTAAATTATATTTCTATATATACTAATACACTAATACCACTTTTTTCAAATTATATAAACGAGTTAAACGGTTGTTGTGCCTTGCATGTTATGAACGATATGTTGACCAATAACAGTCTGCTTGTGACAGCCTATATACCCATAACAGTTTATTTTTTTGGGTTTGGCGTCTTTTTCATTATTAAGTGTATATAAAATAAGTTTCAAATGAAAACAAATCACCCATTTTACTTGATTGTAACAGTGCAACCCTTATAAACCGGCCACGCAGGTTAAAAGCCTGGCCACACCCCTGCCATCATGTTAAACATTATGTTTCCTTTTTAGCTAGAAAAAATTTGCTTGATTTTTTTTTCCTTCTTAAGATTATTATTAACTTAAGATATTTGTTTCTCAACCAACAATGTGATTATTTTCTTCAGTGCATTTGAATATACAGTGCGAAATGATTTTTGTTCTTTTAAGTTTCCATATAAACTTATAAATATAAACAGACAAGAGAATATACCGACAAGCCTTTGCGAATGCGTTAAGATTAATGCATTTTAGCATACTTTTCCCAACCACAAGGTTCGTAACCTATTCTTATAAATAAAACAATTCTACTGTAGCACACAGTTTAATACAATTCATCTCTCTATACTATGAAACAACTAAATTTGTTATCACTTGTCTCTCGTATACATGTTCTACCATACGTATTATTTTCCTATACATTAAATATTCATTTAAAAGTCAAAATAAGTCCTTCTGTCACATCCCTCGTCAGGGGGTGGAACGTAACGACTGAAAATCAACACATGTAGCAAAGGCGTGACCCTATGAGTACACCTACCGAAAACATGTATAAAATAATTAAGGATGGGATATTCATAAGAAATTTTGGGATGAAGGACCATAGTGGACCACTATAGGTCCTATTAGTTCGCCATAAAGGTCCGCCAAGTAGATGGATTCCGGACCAGAGAACCAAGTTCCATAGCGGGTCGCTAAGTTACTTGGTAATGGTCCACTAAATGGCCGCGGACCACAAGATCGTGTGTCCTGTATGAGAGAAATATTCATTTGGTATATGCGAATATTCTGTTTAAGATGTTAATATTCCACTTTAAGTCGGTACTGGACTGCCAAGGATGCAATAGTGTCGGCGAAGGTGCTCCGACTGGCAAAATCGGTATAAAAGCTCAATAAAGTCGAATCTCACATTTTACACTCTCATATCTATTCTCTCTCTATCTCTACCCATTTTTGACTCTCTTTCTTAGATTTGTGAACGTTTGAAGGTTTGTTTGAACAATCAAGGTTGCCGTTGCGTGTTTTTGGCATTAATTTAGCTAGAAACTAATGTTTGGAGGCTCATTTTTGTTGCTAAGCCTCATTCTCTTCTAAATACGAGTTCTAACCCTTGTGAATGAGAAGGTGACATGAGAAACTTTACTATAGTGTTGGATCGCTTGTGGATAGGTGGTGGAAGTCAAGAACAGACGAAAAGCTCAGATCTGATGTGGAAAGCTAACTGAACCTTCATATATGCATTTTCAAAAATTATATAGGTAAACCACGATTTTTGAAAAGAACCAAACCGGTACACAATGATTAGGATGCATATGTTTGTTATGTCTGGAAATGATCATGTTTTAAATAAACACATTTTTCTTAAGACAAAGTCAAGATATTATAGAAATGGATTTTTCATACGTGATAGCGTCTTAGCCTTATGCTTGACATAGGAAATAAGCACATAAAGGATTTTGGGCAATGAAAAGTTAAGTCCATCTGGGTAATGTGTTAGACTTATGCGAGAACCCTAGCTCTTCCATGTGTGTTCGTCATGAGTGGTGATTGGAAATGATAACTTGAGCTTGCGGAAAACCCTAGCTTGAGGTCATTGACATGACTAGCGCCGATCAAATAGATTAACTCGGGTATGGAATCTCGAGGTTTACACGTTGAAGTTATCTAAACTTGACATGTGTGTCTGTATGATATAGGATTGTAAAACACTCGCCAGCTAGTTTGTGAGGACTTGCTAGAGAAGCTCATCACTGTAAGTCTAACTTCTCCCTTTTTTCCATAATTGTCATCTAAACTTGTAAATGATTTGATATTAATGTATTGAAATGCGCGGAGAAGTAAAACAATCTGAAAACCTGGGTAGCCATGATTTTAGGTACGTCGAGACTAGTGGTGAGCACCAGGCATGGGTAAATTAGTAAGTGTAAGGTTTACACTTAAAGACTGATGCAATCAAAGCAACAAAGAGCTCTCAGCATGCATGCATGAAGTGTAGAGTAAAGTTACTTTGGAAGTTTTACATAACTCAGAGAAAATATACTAAATGTAAAATCTTTTGAAGCCAAAGACACAATCTTTCTGAAGCCAAAGATGAAGTCTTCTGAAGATTCAGAGACGAAGTCTTCAGAAGCCAAAGACTGATTTCTTCCGAAGACAGAGAGACATGCTTTCTTTAATCACCTTTTGACAAAAAGCTTCCGCTGCCACTCTAAAGAATCACTAACTTATCTAGTTGGTGAAAAATCCATGTTTTTAAAACTGTAGATTCTGGTCATTGGTCTGTAATTTTCTACTTTGTACCTTTTATCCTTATTGTAATATATTAGGATGTGAGTTATGACATGTCATAGTCACAAGTTAAAAGGCAATCTGCCTTTTGATTGTACATTGATTTTGTGTCTAGATTAGTGTTTCAAGCTGGCTTTCAAAGTATAGCCGACTGGAAGATGCAGTGTAAAGTATCTTAGTTCTTGTATTTATCTTTATGCTTTGTAATCTTGTAATAGAACTTGAGAGCAATATACAACATTATTTAAAACTATACTTATCTTGTTCTTGTTCTTTGTTCTGTCTCATACTTACTTGTGATCTTAGCATCTTTACTTAAATCTGATTCCTTATTTATTCGTTAAGTGTTCTAAGTCTCTCTTCCTTTTGAAACTGATTGTATTGACCACCCTCAAAGAGTCATGCAGTAAGGTAATGAGAGGGTAACTAGGATATAACCGCCTGGCTCAAACCTTGGTGAATATGTGTGTTGAGTTGGATTTATCTAGGTAGGGAAGCCACATTAGATGGTGAATACTCAATCTGAGCCCACAATAGAGACTGTAGAAGGATTGGACTATTTTCTTCGAGGATTATAGATAGGACTAGGGGATAATAATAATATAAGAACATAGCGGAGATCCATGGATAAGACTAGTGCTGTAACACCCGGCCCCTCATACCCAATATTATCCACTTTGCCCACGCGGAGCTTATGGATTTGCTTTTGGTTGCCCGGTGAAAACTCCTAGGGAGGTCACCCATCTCTGGATGCTACCACCTGAGCGGCACGCTTAACTGTGGAGTTCTCCTCTCATCCAAAGCCAATATGCCCAAAACACGTTATAGATATTAGAGACCAGAAATTTCTTATGAACTAGGAATCTCTGCCGATGTGGGATTTTTTGTAGGGTGTGACAAGTGCTTTCCTTTGGCCACAAATGGAGCCTTTGGATAGGGTTAAGCGGATTTAGTGGCGAGGGATTTGGTCGGGTGGTGTGCCTATAACATATCCTTCCATTGTTATATGTATTAAGCCTAGAGTGACATATATGTGATCAAAACTTATGCTCATTAAGGAGACTTTGTTATAGATTTTATTAGTAAATAGTTACTAGTACACTTGTCATTATTTTCTAACTGCTTTAAAGTCCTAGGTTATGACTTACCAACACGTGATGCAGGAGAAAAGAATGATGGCGTTGAATAAAATCTTTATATAGAAGATAGAGATCGGGTTAAAACCTGCATGGGGCAGTGTAATTGAATTATTTTTTTGTCATTTAAATGCAATGGACACATGGATTTATGTAAACACTATTTAAGTTTAATTTAGTCTAGTTTGTGATATTGATTGTGTATAAGTCTTCCATTGTGCTATTGTTGTGAGTATGATACAACAGATCGCACCCACGAATTGGGGTGTGACAAACACAAAGAAGACGATTACTGGTTTATCAAGTTAAATATTTACACTATGCATTTATCAACTAGGAATAAAGAATTCGTGTATGACTAAATCTAAAATTACTTTTAAGATGTGGTGAAGTCTAATATCTCTAGTCGCTGTAAGGGCTACAACTTCTAGGCTCAACCAAAGTCTTTAAATTTCTATCATTAAATCATTAGCATGCTCTAATTCAACAATACTCATAGATTCCTTTTGCAAATCCAAAATGTGTTTGTTTGTTAAATTTGTTATGGAATTGTAACTTAAATTTTTATAAAAAGACAAAATTACTCTTAAAATTAACAAATATAAAATAGAATTCTATATTCAAGTATTTATGTATTCGTTCTAGTGGGCCCCACTCTCACCCTAACACCCCACCCCACCCCACCCCACCACTGCACCCCCTTGGTTACAAATTAGGATTCAAATTTACCATTATTTACAAAGTTAATCGACATAAATTTAATGAAATTAAAAATAAGTAACATATCAATCCAACTACAAATTACAACATATTACACTAACCTAATGGTTCCAACATTCTATTGTTAGATGTTGCGCATACGAATAGAAGTTGTATCAAAATGGGACTAGAAGTTTTATACAAGACTACAAACGCTTCAACCAAATTTTCCATTCCAACTTATCCTGACAACAGTAACCTCACCCAAGCCTCTCTTTCTTCTTCATCCAAGCTGTAAAAGATCATCTTTCTGTTTTGATCATCTTTTATTTTTTCAAATGCTCTAAATCTTTCAAATTGAGTCAAAAATCTTAATCATACAAGCTTTAAAGGGATCATCAAAATGTTTTTTATGTCAACTTACCTTTATATATTCATTTAACTCAATCATAGTTTCTTTAGGACAATCACCAAACAAAACAATAGCATCATTGAAACTTTGAAATAGAGCATTTACTTGCCTCGTGTGTTTCTTTTCTTACTTCGACCATTTAA
>JACVEC010000078.1:0-111548 GCA_025215565.1 Flaveria ramosissima | reverse complement strand
ATTTTTTTTGTAGTGTAATATATATACACGAGTTTAATAAATGATATATCAAATACTATATATTTTTATATATTTAAAGTGTATTTTTTAATAAAAATAAGTATTTTTATAATATCTAATTTTTTTAATATGAAAATATTTTAAATAATATTATTACTATATATACTATTATCATTTATTCAAAAAAGAGAGCGACAAAGTAAAGTGAGAAAGCCAAATATCATAACACGTGACACCTTAAAATATTATTTTATTATATATCATATCATATTATATTATACTATTTTGATAAAAAAAAACATCTTAACATGACACCTAGCACAATTATAGACTGTAAAATTTTCATTTTTACCAAAATAATTTTACTTTTTTATGGTAGTTAGCTATTAATACAGTAATTTATATAGACTTATACGACTAAGGTTTCAACTTTTATTTAGTTAAAGAAACAATTCAATATTTGCTGATTTATTTCTCATATGCAAATAAAAAGATATCATATATTTCATATTTTCTAAAACTGTTTTATATATAATATATTATTTCAATATTTAGAATTTCATTCTTATATTTTTTATTATCAAACCCATGTAATACACATGTGTTTACACACAGCTGAGTATGTTTTTGTACGTTAAAACTATCGAATAATATATAAACTCCTCAAACTAATGTTTGTATATGTTTTTTTATTTTTTATGTGAGTTAGGATCGTTTGAGAGTTAAAAGAGTGTTTAAGAACTACAATAACTTATATCAATAGTTCATATTTTTTGAACTTTATATTTTTTACACGGTTAAGTATGTGTTTTTTTAACAAGTAGTATGTTTATGTATATTAAAAACCATCAAAGTAACATAAATACTTTGTTATATCGATGCTTTCAGAACCAGACTTGACAATGAACATGACGTCTTACCAGTTTGCTGATCGTATTGGATCGATCGGTTGGATCGGATATAAGAGATGGACAAAATTTTAATTATAAAATGAATATATGTAAAAAATACTAATAAAATTCAAACATATATCCATTTCGACTGGTCCAAACCTCGGTATGACCGGCCCGGTTCCCAATTCGACTGGTCCGAATACCACTCCTATCGGTCCAACCATCGGTTCAACTTCAAGATAGTTTTAAGCACCGAAGCGTACCAGATTGGAGTCAGGTTCCCAGTCCGACCGGAGTCTAGTCCGGTTTTCAAAACAATGGTTTATAATTTTACACACAATTGAGGATGCTTTAAACATATTACCTTTGAACGTATTAGACCCTTAAATACTTTGTAACAGTTTCATATTTTTCTAACAACCCTATTATGTAACGTTCCAGGCCCATTATGTAACGTTGCAACCTGATATTAAGTCAAGTGGCATCTTCAAACTTCATTTATCGTCACAACAAATATCAACTATGAAAGGAAAAACGTTGCAACTTCAATTTAACTAACGATGTCATGATGTAATTTAATACTCTATGTTTAACCAACCATAGTCATATACTACTTTAATAACAATTCATTAGCGGTTCAAAAGTTCAGCATATATAGTCTATATTGTTTGCCAAGTTATCATGTCACACGTTTTAAGTAATTTACGTCAAGGGAATCACATTAAGGATACTACAATAGGCTTTAGGTTTGAATCTTGTTTTTTTCTCGTTTACTAACATAATCTCTTAAAGGTTACTTGTATAACACAAATTTACCAGTAATGAGTTTTGATGATAATATAAAATTTTAAAAATATAACTTATCTCCTGTTTGAATCTAGTTATTCTTGCAAGAACGCTTGTAAAACTTAACTAATAAATTTATTATACAAATCTATAGTATTTCTTAGAAGATATTAAAATTGTTATTTTGTATATGCTTGTTCACATTGTTGGTAATCCGTAGCTCGCTCACTCGTATAAATTAGCTTATTAAAAACACAAGCTGCATTTTACTATGTAAATGCAGAAGCCGAACTCTAGTCGGTGGCAATTCACTCACATCGCTCTGTTAAGCAGACGTGAGGGCCTCTCCTCACTCGACTCTTTGCAAAAAATCTCAACAATTCGAACTGATTATGCTCGAGGTGATTTGACTAGCTAGTTGTTCGGTCAAGTAACTTGTTCGTTAAGTCGCATACATAGCTCATTTCCTCGTTACTTTATATTGTATTCTTCGAGACTCCATATAACTAAATGTGTTAAAAATTTTATTTAAGGTTTATACTATCAAACATGACACGAGCTAGCTATCGAGTCGAGCCCATAATATTACTGGCTCAAACCCGAGTTAATGCTTGGTTGACTTAAGCTGCCCGTTTAACCAATTAAACACGTGATTAATAGTGTAATTGAAAACGAGAGTGCCACCTATCAATGTCTATTTTAATGTCAAGAAACCATTTATAACACTTTATACACATATATTACTACTATATATAGATGTCGAAATACATAACACTGGTACACACACCTAACACGATTCACACACACACACACATATAGAGATATGAATAATGAGAGAGAAAGAAATTGTCACCCTTTGTTAAGAGGCAACAAAGATGAAGATCACAAAATTGCAAGCCTTTGTTCATCAGAAATGGAGTCTTTGACCAGCATATGTGAGGTGATTTTGCAACCCCTCCCTTCGAATTCTCTCGATCATGATCGCGACAACAAAACCAACGAATCAATCGAGTTATTCTCCACTCTTTCGGGTTCCCAACACCCAATTCCAAATAAGGTAACATCATCAATCGATTTGATAGTTGCAATTGTGAAATTGAATTTGATCAAGGTGATTGAATTGTGAACAGGTGGCTCATTTGCTTGTGAACAAGGCATTTTTCGAGGCAATAATGGTGGTTCGATTGGTTTTGAAGCTTCTTTCGACGAGGGTGGGTACGCTTTTGGTTGCTGGATCGCTTTGTTTTTCGCGTGAATGGCCGTACGTAAACAAATTCTCGGAAATTTGTTTACGTAAACGGGAAAAGATCGTGCAGAGATGGTTCAAACATAGCTTTCTAACGCCTATTCGACTCGGGTTCGTGTTCATCAAGTGCCTATGTCTTTATGCCTTCTTTACTCAGGTGATTTGTTACGACTTTCAACTTGTTTGACACATCATTAAATCCTAAATGATACGTTACTTTTAAGTGCTTTTTTTTGGTATAGTTTAAATGTGACACCAATTTGACACGACAAAATCAATAATTTGGAAAAACTATTAATCGGTCCATACCCACTATGAATAATGAAATATGACAATTTTTGATTAGTCATTCTAACGACACTTTCATTGTCAATAGCTGTAATTCTTAACATATAGAATTTTCAATTTTTTATGACATTTTTAGTGTTTTATGTTTAAAGTTTAACACTACGAATGTTATTTGTTATTTATTTAGTTTTGAGGTATTTTGAATGTTTTTGGTATTATAATTTTTTAAATTTGTATTCAAGATTCACGTAAGGACTTAAGTTGTGTCAAAAAAAGAAAAAAAAAGTGTAGGGGTGCAAACGAACCGAACCGAGCTGAGCCCGAGCTCGTATAAGCTCAAGCTCGACTCGTGATGACTTAGGAGAGCTCGAGCTCGGCTCGTTTCGAGCTTTATTTTTAAAGCTCGAGCTCGGCTCATGTAGCTATTTAAGTATTATTTTTAATATTTTTATATTTAATTTTGATATATATTTATACTTGTATATTTTATATATAACATTATACATATTATTTAATTGTTTCTATCATAACTTTATATATAATAAATATTCTTTATATAATATATTTAATAAATTAAATAATAATGTATAAATAAAAAGCTCGCTTAGGCTCGCGAGCCGGTTCGACCTCTATACATGAAGCTTGGGCTCGGGCTCGATAATTAAATGAGCTTTTCGATAAAGCTTGATTCGTTTCGAGCTTTTTATAGATCTGATCTCGAGTAGCTCACGAGCAGCTCAACTTGTTTGCACCCTTAAAAATTTTGTACCAAATTGTTAAGTACCAAAAAACCGGTATTGATATGAACGGATAGATTCGGTACGGTATTAGGTACCTATTTTTTCAAATATTTGTTACCGGTATTTTCATTACCGGTATGGTATTGATCCCTAAGTCATGTAGTCAGTCACCGCATTAAAATGAGTTAATTCTTTTATGAATTAATTAGTTAGGTTGATTAAAAAAAATTCTAGTCGTTTATGTAAATTTTAAATAACCAATATGTACGATGATAAAAGAAATAAAACTATTACAATTAGAGGTGTTTAAAGTCGGATGTCTGAAATTCGTATCCGAAATTTTCGGATAGTAAAAATCACTATATGTATCCAGAATTTTGGATATCCGAAATTTCAGATATGGATGGCAATTCGGATACCCGAACCTACATTTTTTAATTTTTTAATTTTTTTTATAATAATTAGATATATGCTATTATAAACATAATGTAAAAAATCAATACACTTTGAACAATTCCCAAAATACACTTACAAGTCCAAACTTAAAATAAAAAAAAACCTTTAAATTAAAATAATAATAAAATATATTTTTAAATTTTCTGATACTAAGATATCCGAATTTCCGAAAATTTTCAAAATCAGTATACGAATTTTCGAATATTTCGGATTTGGATTTTCAGATTCAAATATTTGTAAACACCTCTGATTACAATAGTTGTTTTGTTTTTTAATCAAGTTTTATTAGAGGATATATTTCATTAAAATTATGCTTTATAGGACATTAGTTTTTTGAATATATACTTTTCAACTATTTTTCATAACAAGAATGAGAAATAACTTTAGTTGCTGGTTTATCACAAGTGACTTTTACTTTTCCTTTTCATTTATTGAGCTTGTGACTTCACTCTTTTGAAGGGGTCTAATTTGATATTAGAGCATCATATTTAAGACTTGAATATTTATACTCTCTCTTTGTTTATCCTTTTTGGAAAAGTCACGTGACGTGTTTAACAGATAAATTAAACTAATATACCCGTTTGATTACATTGAATTATTCTAAACCTTTTGGCACTCATTTTCTATTAAAATGACATTATCGAATGACAAGTTGACACCATCAATAATAATGAAAACACGCTTTCTAGGACTTCCCCACGAAAATCACTCATCACTTCAATGTTTTCAAAACTAGAAGGAACGACGGGTCGGATCAAGAACCGGTCATAGAACTGATGTGGTTGTTTGCATTTGGGCAGTTACTCATCAAACCAGTTGAAAAGAACCAGATAATCAGACCAAATTTTAAAAAAAAATTAATATTGATTTATTTAGTAATTTATAACGGGTATTTTAGTTAATTAAGTGTTCATATTGTGTTAAAAATGTAAATACACCTTAAAACATATAATAAATTAATATTTGTTAAAAGTGTAAATACGCCTTAAAACATATATAATATTAATATTCGTTTTATATATGATTAAATCTGGTTCTATTAGTCCAACCAGTGAACTGTTAAAATAACCGGTTTGCCGCTCAATCCGGTTTTAAAAACATTGTATCTCTTTGGTACTTTACAACAAAAATTTAGAACGTAAAGACCAAACTAAACAGTGATATCAAAAAAATATCAAGTGTTCACAAACTTATGTTTTTATCACTGTTTTCGCGACCGGATTGGACCAGCCGGTCCGACCGGTTCGACCGGTGATCGGCCCCCTAGTCGGTCCGGTTCGCTATGGTTCGTTTTTTGTCTGTCGAACCAGTCGGTTCGTCCCGGCGGTGGTCGGACCGGGAAACCGGACCGATTCGGATCGGATTTGGTTTTTTATTTTATTTTAATAGGTAAAAATAGGGTGTTGAATCATAAATTAGTGTGTTGGATATACAAATATAGTTAAGTTTATATATAACTATAAATACATATATAAATCATATATAAATTATTTATATTTAATTACATATATACTATATTTATAATATACTATGTATATAATTATGACATTATCCGGTCCGACCACCAAACCAGTAAGACGTCCGGTTCGACGTCCGATCAGATTCATTGGTTTTTATCATACAACCTTACCTATGTTTTTATCATACAACCTTAAGTAATTTGTGGGCGTAGATTGAACAGTATGATTATTATTACTTGAAGATATGAATTTCTGGAAATTTTCCTACAGCTTAATGAAAACTCAAACAACCCTTCATGGGAAGCCATCGGATACCATGTAGACACTGATGAACAACACCCCAATGAACAAAACAAGAGACCTTTACACAAAGGAATAGTGGAAACCATGAAAGAAACCGATCAAACACTCGTGAATTCCCTCATGCAAAAAGGTTTAGAAGTAACAGAAAACCTCAAAGAAAACATCTGCAAGATAACCTGCGATGTAGTGATCATCGGATCCGGTTGCGGCGGCGGTGTTGCAGCTGCCGTACTTGCAGAATCCGGCAAGAAAGTGGTGGTTCTTGAAAAAGGAAACTACTTTACTCAAAAAGATTATTCTAAACTCGAGGGTCCTTCGTTGGATCAACTCTATGAATGTGGCGGAATTCTTCCGACATTAGACGGAAGAATAATGATCCAAGCAGGATCTACAGTCGGTGGCGGCTCAGCGGTCAACTGGTCGGCCTGCATTGAGACGCCACCAACTGTTTTAAAAGAATGGGGGGAGGATCATAACATTAGCTTATACAGAACCCATGAGTACACTTCTACAATGAAAAAAGTGTGTGAAAGAATTGGTGTTACTAAGAAGTGTATTAAAGAAGGGTTTCAGAATCAAGTTCTGCGTAAAGGGTGTGAGAATCTTGGGTTGAAAGTCGATTTCGTGCCACAGAACGCATCCGAAAATCATTACTGTGGTTCGTGTTGTTATGGGTGCAGATCGGGTGAGAAAAAAGGGACCGATTCGACGTGGTTGGTTGATGCTGTGGATCATGGTGCAGTGATCATAACCGGATGTAAAGCAGAGAAACTTGTATTAACAAAGAATCGTGACGAAAAGAGACGAAGAAAGAAGTGTTTAGGAGTCATTTCACAGATTTTGAATCATAAAATCTCTAAAAGACTCCAGATTGAGGCTAAAGTGACGATATGTGCTTGTGGATCGCTGTTGACACCACCATTGATGATATCTAGTGGGCTAAAGAACCCGAATATCGGTAAACACCTTCATCTTCATCCTGTTCTAATGGCATGGGGATACTTTCCAGAAAAAGATTCAAATCTATCAGGTAAAAACTATGAAGGTGGGATTTTAACATCTGTTCATAAACCTGAGTTTGATGAGAGTTACATCTTAGAGGTCCCCGCGCTTGGCCCAGGGACTTTCGCTGCATTATGCCCATGGGTTTCGGGCAAAGACTTGAAGGAAAGAATGGTGAGATACTCTAGAACAGCGCATGTGTTCGCGTTGGTTAAAGACTATGGGTCTGGTGAAGTGAAATCATCAGGAAGGATTAACTACAGTTTTCATAAAACCGACGTAGACAACCTCAAAAAAGGGTTAAAACAGGCAATCAGGGTCTTGATCGCTGCTGGAGCGAGTGAAGTAGGAACTCAAAGTTCTGATGGAAGGAGGTTTAGATGTAAGGGTTGTAGTGATGACGATATACAGGAGTTCTTGGAGACGGTGGATGCACGAGACGGGCCTCTGTCGATGGTGAAAGATTGGAGTATTTATTGTTCTGCACATCAGATGGGGAGCTGCAGGATGGGAAGAAGTGAAAATGAAGGTGCAGTTGATGAGAATGGTGAGAGTTGGGAAGCAGAAGGGCTATATGTTTGTGATGCTAGTGTTTTACCATCGGCCGTTGGTGTTAATCCGATGATTACCATACAGTCTACTGCTTATTGTCTTGCACAAAGGATCGCAAACGCCTTTTGATGTTTCAAAGCTGTAATCCTTTGTTTTTGGTTGGCCTCTTGCAGCAATGCGTGTTAAGGATGCGTTCATCAGGCCCATAGTGGCAACAACGTGGATCCCAGTTATGCAGGAACCTTGTGCACTGAGTTTGTTGTGGCGTAGTTTGATGGAATGTATCGTTGATATTATAATGTATCTTAACATCTTCGTATATTTGTAAAGGCTTGTTTGATTATTAGTGTCGGGTGTGATGTAGAACCTTTTATTCTTCATTCTCTTTCTCTATTATAAGATGTGAAATTGAGGTGTTTCCTCTTGATGATTACAGTACAATAAATTTGTTTAAGGGGGTGTTTGGATTAATGTTTTTGAATTTGAAGTATGTGATTATTGCATCTTTAGTTGCAATAAACAATTTACAATGCTCAGATGAACAGATTGTGCTTCTAAATATCCGATTAGTTATGGTCAAAACAAGTTCTGGGGAACCAAGTTTATACTAGTTGCAATCAGTTTACAATGCTAAAATGCTTTAATAAGCAATTTTTTGTTATCACGTTATTGGTGTTAGCCCATTATAGGCCCAATGGGCCTTAGGATTTAGTAAGCGGTTCTCTTGTGTATGTACATACACCTCTGCCACATGAGTAGTATAGTTGATTACATAAGTTATCTAATTGCATATAATAAAACAACTTTTTTTTGTTCTTTTCTTTACTCATCTTTGTTGAATGTTTAAGATCTCCTTACTTCACACTTGCTCAAGTATAATGGACCCTTTTAATATGTATTTTATTTTGGTAGCAGCTCATTTAACTAGGTTTATAATATAAAAACTACTGAACTAGGTGAAATGGAGGCCAAAGACGATAACGGGTAGGAGGGTGAGCAATAGGTCATAACGGGTTCAGGTGCAATGGATATCTTTTAGTGCCACGAGTTAGATAAGCTAGATTGACCCTCAAGAACTTTTTTTTTATTTTAAATTTGTTCTTATAAACAAATTCATTAGTTATGATAACAAAAAAATAATTATTCTTATCAAAATGTAATATACATGTAGCATGGAAGATGAATAAAAGAAACATGTAGGAGGTTTATCATGTTAATATAGCCAAAGAATTGACAATCTAAGTAAATTGAAGCTATTTATCGATTTCATTTTATTTTTATGTATGATTTTCATGTTCTTAAGACCTAATCTTGTTTTTCAGTTAAATGATTGTCAAACACTCAAATATCTAATTAGTACATCTTCAAACACCATAATCACATCCATTCATCCAAACATCTCTGCACCTCGCTTTACTACAATAAATATACGTAATTGATCTAAAAAACACGTAAACTTTAGGATCCCACATCCAAACATCTCGTAAAGCTGGATTCTTAGGTGGTGTCAATGAAAGTTATAGAAAAATATTACAGAATAGTAAATATTTTCCCACCAAAGTAAAGAGTGAATATTTATATGTTACTAAAAGAACATGGAGTAGACGAATTTATCTTTCCAAAATACCCGTAGGATTTATAAGGTCCATGGGTCACATATTGGGACCAGGGCTAATTAAGAGCGGGCATGGGTATACTATAGAAGACCCGTTCGTGGTGTCAAACAAAGAATTTCTCATTAAATGATTGCATATATTGTCCATCTATTTCTGTAAAATAATTTACTTTATATGTCAATCAAGTGAGTTTTTTTCAATGTTTTCAGAACCGTAGCGAACGTCGAACCGGACATCAACTGAGTTACTGGTCTGGTGGTCGGATCGGATTTAAAAACCGGATAACGTCATTATTATATATATGATATTATATATAATTATATACATATAATTTAATATAAGTAATTTATGTGTGTATTTTATAATTATATATAAATTTTAACAATACTAATTTATTCTTCAACACCTCGTTTTTACCCATTAAACTTCAAAAAATAAAAAAATTAAAATCCGGTCCGACCACCAATCTGGTTCCCGGTCTGACCACCGATTCGGGAAGAACTGGCCAATCGAACCCCTCCAAAACGAATTGATGTGAACCAGTTTGGCCACCCCTCCGATTCTCGGTTGGACCGGCCACCCTCTCCCTCGCCGCCGGCCACCAACGGTTGTGGCACCCCAACCCTTGCCACCCCAATCCTCACGCACCCCATCTTGTCGCTCACCACTACCATCACACATCCCATCTCGCCGCCGGCCACCCTCCTAATCATCGGGTAACATGTTTATCTTGTTTAATTTTGTTTGTGGATGTGGTTGAATGTGGGCTAATTTTGATTATTTTGATTTGTTTACAAATCCTAAGTTCTTTGTATCTTGGTTGAATATGTGTTAATTTTTTTATTTTAGGAAGTATTATTTGTTGGAAATTATATCGTAACATCCTGCGGAAGTTAAAATCAACGGTTTTATTTTTGCAGATTACAAAACTTTGTTTTACCTCTTTTTCTACAGATGTTTTTTAATATGATTCGCATAATGCAAACATATTATCTTTGAAAAACAAACTGTATCTTAGCCTTTTGCTAAGCCGTGTTTTTTTGTTTGGTAAAATAAAAATCGATGCTGTTAAAAAATATGTTTTTAAATGCTCTTTCATCCCCTCGTTCAAGGAGTCGGAGATGACTTAGCAGCAAGCGTAGTGGCAGAAAAAGAAAAAAAAGGTAATTATCAATCATCCAAATACACCCTTTTTAGAAATTTTAAGTTACATAAATTCAAGTTGCCGCCATCATCACGGCATCACCTATCACTCTATCAACTCTCACAGTCGTCTTTGACTTTTAATACCTTCAAAATAAGTACTCTCTTTGAAACTAATAAAATTCACTTCACCTCAATTGTTATTGATAAATATTAAAAGACTACAAATAATTATCACACGAAATATCATCAAAAAACATTAAACAAAAACATAGAAAAAGAAAACGTGGAACCAACTTCTTTGAGGTTTTAAAACATGGCTTATGCTAAATCTCACCTTTTAGTTATCTTGTTAAAAACCATTACAAATGTGAACTAAAAATTAAGTTGGTTGATTCAGCTAGTTTAAGATTTATATAATTTGATAGGGGTTTATAATTGTTTAGTTTACGAACTAATTCATGTTCTAAACTTAGAACTATAGCTTAAAATGAATTGATCGTTTATTTTCATTATTTTATCTCTTTTGTTTTGAAATATAGAATTAGACATATGTATAATATTCATACGCCATCTTTACCTGTTTCAAAAAATTAATACAAACTAACGACGGAATTCTTAATACCAGTGTTTTCATAAGTGGACCAGACCGCTCGGACCGGAAATCGATTCGTTTACATGTATTTGAACTATTTCATTTGAACCATCTGGTAACCGGTAGGACCGGTGAATTGGCTTGGTGGGCGGACTGGATTTTAAAACTTTATTATTTCTTTTTACTTTCCAAATTATTACTTTTATTATTACTTTAATAATTTATAATACGTATTTTAGTTAATTAAATGTTAATATTGTGTAAAGGCATATATCCACTTTAAAACATATAGTATTTTTAGATTTTATTTATAAACTATATATATATATATATATATATATATATATATATATATATATATATATATATATATATATATATATATATATATATATATATATATATATTTGATGTTATCAGACTTTTAAATCCGGATGTTCGATCCAACCATTCTAACTAGTAAACCCTTAAAATGACCGGTTCAATGTCCGATTCATTTTCTAAAACATTACTGAATACCCAACATCAAACATAGATTCAATTAACTTAAGAGACAAATGAACCACTTTAAATGTTAAACATAATTAATTAAGAGCTAATGACATGGGAGAAAGAGCTTATTCAAAAAGTCATACTAAAAAAGTCTTCCCTCCATTCACATCCATCATTTATTATTAATCCATTCAATTCACATTCACTCACACTTCTTGAAATCAATCACACCCATTTCCTTTCCTTTTCACACTCCCATTCCAATTGCATGCTCATTATCATCATCCATCATCATCATCACCATCACCAACCATAAAGGGGAATTTTAATTCTACATCAATTTGAACAACAATCAATCAAGCTTTGGATACGATTCAATCACCAAAAAGGGGCATTTGGATGCTTTCAAATCAAATGGGTAGTGTTTGTTTTCATCTCTTGTGGGATCAAAAAGGTACCCATGTTTCAATTTTTACTGTTCTTTTACCAGCTTTCGTCTTCGTCTTCCTCCCCTTTTTACTCTATTTATGTTCCCTTTTTTGCTTTCTGAGCTTTGAATTGCTGTTCAGTAAGATTTGGGGATAAGAAAGCTTGACTTTTGTTAAAGTGGGGGTGGAAAATTGTGCTCGAGATTTGTGGGTTTTGGTTGAAATTACCATTTGGTCCTTGTTTGGCTCCTGTTCACATGATTAAATCCACTGATATAACTGATATATAACTAGAATCTTGATCTCCATTGATGAACATTTGTGCTCAAGTTTTGTGTTTTTGGTGTTGAATTGACAATTAGGCTCTTGTTTGGCTCCTGCTAACATGATTGCACCCATTGTTTTAACTGATATATGTATCATAGAATCTTGATCTCCATTGGTGAAAAATTGTGCTCAACATTTGAGGGTTTTTGTTTGAAATGATGATTAGGTGCTTGTTTGGCTCCTGCTCACATGATTGTACCCATTGTGTTAACTGATATATAATATAGAATCTTGATTGCCATTGGGTGGGTGTCTAATTTATGATTTGTGTTTGTTTTTGAAAAGATTTCAGATGTGAGGGGGGGAAATGAAACTTAAAGAGTGGATTAATAGATATAGAATCAGATTGAGTGGGAGACTAAAGAAGATGATGATGAAATGCTTTTACTCCGGAGAGCAATTGGGAAAAAAGGAAATGAATGCTTCTTCAGAATCTTTAGCCACTAGGGACTTCTCTGCTAGCGGTTATTCTTCGCGACCTGGTGAAGCTGATCCAAAGTTGGACAATAGCAATATAGAAGAAGCAGAATCGTCTCTTCGTGAGAGTGGTTTTCTTAATTATGAGGTAAATTTGCTCAATTTGATTCTACTTTTTTTCTTTTTTTGAATGATATTATTTTGGAACATGTTATGATCATAGCTATGCGATGGTTGTTTGGCTATGTGTTTTGAAACTTTTCATATGATTATTGTGGCTTAGAGATGCAATAGTCTTGATTTTAGTTGGGGGTGGCAGTCATTTCAGGTTGACAGGATGGTGGGTTTGTGTTGGCAAGCTGAAATTGATGTAGTTGAACATAACCCATACGAGGGATGGTTGGTTTTGGTTTGGGGGTTAATATTGATGAACCCAAACATTACCTGTATAATTATGTGTGAATAATATCAACTGTATCATAGACACATTAAATACTATGTAACCTAGACACAGCCTGCGTAAGCTATTTATTTAAACAGGTTGGACGGGTTGATGGGTCAAAACAGCTTAACGGGCCAGTCGGTCAATCTGCTTAAAATTCAACCTGCCTAAAAGTAAATTTAATCTAAATTATATTCAACTTGTTGTGCTGGTTTTGGGGAGTTGGTGAGATTGAGAGAGCCAAAGAAGTGTAAAACCTTAAATGGGTAATCAATATTTCATTTTTCATGTTCAAGGGAAAAAAATATAAAAAAACATATCTGAAACTTTCTAAACAACTCCCTCAAGAAATGGAAATTTTGAAGGAACCCCATAATTTAAACAACTTAGCAGGTCGCTGGGTTGACCTATTTTCTTTTAGTACAACCTAAACACGACTCATTATTAAAAAGCTAGGCAGGTCAACCCAAACGCAACCTGTTAACTAAACAAATGGACAGGTCAACCCAAAACAAAGTCTGATTGTTTCTATGTTGGGTTTGTGTTGTGTTTTTTATCCTGTCATGAATTGCCAACCCTCTTAGTTTACTTCATCTGCAACTAAACTGATTAATGATTATAAGGGTTAATCATTTTCAAATTGCAATGCGAAACACCCTCATCTTACAGCTGTTTATCTAACTATTGATTATCACATAATCACTTTTAAAACTTACACCCAAACAATCCCACAACAGTTTCAACATGAACTGATAATCTTTGGAACTTACAGGAAGCAAGAGCGTTATTAGGTCGATTAGAGTATCAAAAAGGAAACATAGAGGCTGCCCTTCACGTCTTTGAAGGTATCGACATTCCTGCTATTATTCCCAAAATTAAAAGCTCACTTTCTAGAAGATCTGAACCACCCAGACGCCATTCTCAAAGCGATAACTCCCCACAAATGTCTGTTCATGCTGTTAGTTTATTGTTTGAAGCCATTTTTCTCAAATCAAAGTCATTGCAAGCTCTAGGACGGTTTAAAGAAGCTGCTGAATCATGCAGAATAATACTGGAAACAATTGAATCTGCATTACCTGATGGATTTCTTGATTTTTCTTCGTATCTTAAACTTCAAGAAATTGTTAATAAATCAGTCGAGTTGTTACCAGAACTCTGGAAGTTGGCTTCTGATCCACAATCAGCCATTTCGTCGTACCGACGGGCCCTACTTTACCATTGGAATCTTGATAATAAAACACGAATGAATATCGAAAAAGAGTTTGCTATATTCCTATTATACAGTGGTTGTGATGCAAGCCCGCCAAATCTTAGATCCCAGATGGAAAGCTCTTATGCACCCAAGAATAATCTAGAAGAAGCCATTCTTCTGCTACTGATTCTTTTGAGAAAGACTGTTCTTGGGATTATCGAGTGGGACCCATCAATCTTTTATCATCTTTCTTTTGCTTTATCGCTTTCGTGTGATTTAACAGCACTTGCCCATCAGATTGAAGAATTCCCACCTGGAATTCTTGAAAGAAAAGAAAGGTACAATACTTTAGCACTATGTTACTATGGAGAAGGCGAAGAAGTCGTATCTTTAAATCTACTAAGAAGTTTATTTAACAATAATAAAGATAATGAGAACCACCATAAATATGTTTTTGAGATGTTACTTGCTTCTAAGATTTGTGGAGGGCAATCTGATTCCGTTGAAGAAGGAATTGCATACCTTAAGAAATTGATTACCAAATTCGAAGGGGATTGTAAAGAAATGATTAGTGTTGTTAATTACTTACTTGGGATCTCACTTTCTGCAAAATCAAGAAATGCTAATTTGGATTCTGAGAGAATATCAACACAGATGGAAGCTCTAACTGCATTTGAAACTGCACACAAAATGATGAAACATGAAGATGCTAATGTCTTGTTTAATCTTAGCCTTGAATATGCAGAACATAGGAAGTTAGATATTGCCCTTTATTTTGCTAAACAGCTTGTGAAAATTGAAGCTGGAGCTAATGTAAAAGGATGGATTCTTTTAGCGCGTATTTTATCTGCTCAAAAACAATATTCTGATGCTGAAAATATAATCGATGCTGCTTTGGATGAAACTGGGAAGTGGGATCATGGAGAACTTTTAAGAACAAAAGCAAAATTACAGATTGCACAAGGTGATTTAAAAAATGGTATAGAGACGTATACTCGTCTTCTTGCAGTTCTTCAAGTTCAAAACAAGAGCTTTGGTCTTCATAAAAAACCATCAAAGGTATTATTGATTTATTTTCTTGTTTATTTTGAATTATTTTGGTTAACTAAATCAATATTCCGGTTTTACCCTTCTATTAGAAAAGGATTGACAAAGAACGTAGGCTAGAGATGGAAACATGGCATGATCTTGCACATGTGTACACTAGCTTGTCACAATGGCGTGATGCTGAGGTGTGCTTGCTGAAATCTAAGGCCATTGATCCTCATTCTGCTACTAGGTGGCATGCCACAGGTACCTATTTGTTGATTATCCTAACACAATTTCTGCAGCTGATTATCTAGTACTTACTATTTGGCATCTCATTTTAAATAACGGCATAACGCGCCTGAGGTTACTAGGAAAAAGTACTTACTATTTGGCATTTCATTTTAAATAACGTGCCTGAAGTTACTAGGAAAATGCCTTAGGGGCCTGGAGGTGGTGCTTTCTGCACAACTGTGTCAAATTTGGTCAAAATTAGGTCTTTAGGAAGTTGATATGTAAATCCAACCAAGGGAATGAAAAGATTATAAATGATTCTTGAAATAAAAGGCTGATATAGAAAAGAGACGAGGTACATGTCACGCCTTAGGGACGTGAAGCTCTCATCTCACTCGATTGTGCTTCAGCTTTTGCGACTTAAATGCCTTGAAGCGCCTACGTTTTTAAAAACCAAGTTTGGCATTATGTAAATTGCTTTCAGAACGCATGTCCAAATACCCTTTATCTAAATCAAAGCTGACCACTTTCTTTTATGCAAATTACTCAATATCATTCTGTTGACATTCTATAGGCTTACTTCAACAAGCTAAAGGTCAAAGGGAAGAAGCATTAACTTCATTTGAGAAGGCATTAGATGTTGATCCAAACCATGTTCCTAGCCTAATATCAACTGCCATTGTTCTCAGAGAACTCAGTGATAGATCGTCACTTCCAGTTGCTAAAAGCTTTATAACCGACGCACTAAGGCTTGACAGGACAAACCCTTGTGCATGGTTCAATCTTGGTCTGATTCACAAGGCTGAGCATGGTTCATTGGCTCTGGAAGCCGCTGAATGTTTTGAGGCTGCAATTATGCTTGAAGAATCTGAACCTGTTGAACCTTTCAGATGAACTTGAGTCTAGAGTCTAAATCTCAACAACATTGATCAATGATTTGACATTTTGTTTCCCACAAAATATACTATTATGGAGAGATAGTTTGTTTAGTATATGACGTAATAGGTATACCGCGAAAAGGCTTGTCACCATTGTGTATGATAGTATTTATTATATTTGTATATGTATATTATGTTCATGATTAATCTACTGTGTATTCATCAATGAGTCAATGCTTCAAGCTAGGGGGTGTTTGGTTGTTTTGTTAGCTATTGAACAATCATTTGTATAAACACATCTTGTATAACAGTGTTTTTTATGTGTGTTTTTTGAAGTGGTAATAACCTATAGTTTACCTGCCTAGAGAAATTTTGATCATTCAAGAGATAAATGTACGCTTTTGTGAAAAAATGGACGAGTCTAGCGAAGCCGGCGTAAGTTTTTTGATAGTTTCATTTTAGGTTATGAATTATGACTCTTGTTGGGTTCAACCCTACACAACCAACTTTTAACGAGTCTGAACAAAATGCGTAGTCACAACTCACAAGGTGACATGAGCACAATAAAATATGCAAATGTATGTAAAATAGTTACTTTTTCAATAGGGACATTCTGATGATAAAGAATGTATTTTTCTAAAGAATGTATTTTTCTCATTAACATGTGATTGTTGAATCTTGAAGTGTGTAGATGTGATGGTGTTAGGGATAGTTGGTAGGAGTAGATTAGGGATCGGAAATAAATGTAATATAATTACGTTTAAGCTATAAAAGACGATCCATATTTCTCTTTTAACGTCTATTTTTAATATAAAAAATACAACCAATATAAGTTATGACATAAAACAGTTGTAAAAATAAAGATGTTTATGAATCAACGACACTCAATAGGATGACTTGAAACCTACCCTTTTAGGTGAAAGTGTTCATGATTTAACTCAAAACTATCCTTAATCCATTTAGATTATATCCAAACCTGTAAATTTCATGTTATATTCATGTGTCTGAAATTCCATGCCGATTTCGTTGGCACCTAGAAACCACCTGAAAAAAAAAAATTTGCCCCTAAATAATCAGATAAATATAAGCAAAATATGCAGGAATTCATTACTACCACTACAAGATTGGTAGTTATAATAATCTGTTATTCAAATTCAACACTACCAGTCACTCAGGTGCTGGTTTGGCACTGTTCAAATCCTTGCTTTATATAAATATACAGAGTAAAGAGTAATTTGTACTTGTAACACCATCTCATTGCAAAATGATAATCTTTATCCAATCTGAGCATTCAGTAATATTAAACAGGAAGAGAGTCTACTTGTAACACCATCTCATTGCAAAATAGAAAATCTGAGTAACAATTTTAACATCAAGAAAACAACATTGTGCAAGCAAATCAAACTATTTCTTGCTAAGATCAATTCCAGCTTTCTTTGCAACAGCATCTAGCCCGTTTTTCTCAATGGTTTTTAATGCTTTGGTCGATAAACGCAGGTTCACATAACGTTTGCCTGCCTCCCACCACAGTCTCTTGTACTGCAGATTCACAAACTGCAACTTCTTCGTCTTGTGATTCGAGTGAGAAACAAGGTTTTTCCTGTTTGATTTCTTTCCGGTGAACGGACAGATTCTACCTGTAATTTTTTTCCATTTCTTCAAGAATTAGTAACAAGATGTACACCAACATATCATTAAGGCTAATCAAATCTAGAGGGTGCTTTGAAAGTGATTACATGATAATCATAATCAGAACTAGAGCTGACAAACAGGTCTAAACATGTTAGACAGGTCGGATAACAATTAACATGGGTACTAAACATGAAAACGGACCTGTTTATAACGTGTTACACGACACGACCCGAATCATTTAACACAATTAATATTATGAGTTCAGTAACATGAAACGACACGACACGACCCAACCATTAACAAGATAAAATAAAGGACACCAAAAATATTACAATCCATTATAATAATATCCTTTAAGAACAATGTGTAACATAATTATTTAGTCATTAAAACATATATACCAATTATAAAAAAAATAAAAAAATATAGACACGTTTAATCGTGTCATAAACAGGTTAGGAGTTGTTTAGACATGATCTTAACGTGTTGTAAACACGTTGACCTGTTTATAACACAAACTTGTTTATCTCAAACCCGAGCCTGCTTAACTCCGTATCCAGTCATGTCGTATTATGTTAATAAGTTGTGAGCTCTAATCAAAATAGGTTTCACTGTACCCAAAAACTAATAATTGATTATGCTAATCACCCCTAACTTCTAGCAACCCCTCCAAGATTGAAATAAGTGGTATAAACACACATCCAAACACACAATTCAAGTAACTGAAATCAACCCACTTATGAAAGATGCAAATATGTACAAGAACATGCATATTAACAGTCACTGGAAAGCAGATAAATCAATTGGCATCACAAAACAACAGAAACATGAAATTGACAGAATTTCTACGAATTAAACGAAATGGGAAAACTCATATAACAAAGAAACAATCAAAGCAATCAATATACCATCAAATTCAACCGATAAACAAAACCCACATGGGAAATCGAAGGATAAAGAGCTTACGAGCAACTGGTTGAACAGGGAGCGTGATTGTTGAAGAAATGTTCTTGGGTGGAGCACATTGATCGTAGGAAATCTTGAGGCCACTCAATTGGGAGGTAACAAACCCTAGCTCCGAAACAGCCTTCGAATTGGGCTTCAAAGTAATTGAGGATGATGATTGAGGCTTGAAGAAGCATAGAGCAGAAGCTTGCACCGTTGCAGGTCCAGAGGACGCTGTTAGTAGCGCCATTTTTGTTATCTTATCTTGTTCACAAGTGAAAGTTGGGTGGATGTTATATACGAATTGGAGCCTATCTTATGTTCCTGAATATTTTTGCCTTTTTTTCTTTTTTGGGTTTAACCCCCTTTCAAATTGTAAGAAAAGATAATTAAATTACACTCGCGGTTATCGCGGTTAGATCTCTCCTTTTTTTTAATCTTGGGTTAACTCTTGGCGCAAATATGAACTTGGCCAAGAATTGGCGCCCGGTCATTGAAACATTCGAATCTCGGCTATCCTTATGGAAAGCGAAACACCTATCCATAGCGGGTCGTCTTGTCCTAATTCGCGCAGTTCTTGACAGCCTTCTCGTATACTATACTTTTTTCAAAGCTCCAGACAAAATTATCAACAAATTAGAATCCATTCAAAGTATATTCTTGTGGGGAGGGAGTGAGGGTCAATCAAAAATATCATGGGTGAATTGGAAGAAAGTCTGTGACAAAAAGTCAAAAGGGGGGGGGGGAGGTAGGCTTTGACTCATTGAAAGATATGAATATTAGTCTTTTATCAAAATGGTGGTGGCTCTTCAAAACGGAAGGGTCCTCCCTATGGAAGGAAGCAATTTCTAGCATTTATCACACTAATTCCCTATCTTTCATCCCGGGAAGAAGATTGATTGTCGGGAACTGGAATAATATCACAAAAATCATGTCTAGCCTAACGCAAAGGAATGTTGCCCTGGATCAGCTTATTGTCTACAACAACAAACAATGGATATGGAAGGTGGACACCTCCTTCAGCTTTTCTATCTGCTGAAGGAGGTGTCCCCCTTCCATATCCATTGCTTTTGTTGTAGACAATAAGCTGATCCAGGGTAACATTCACGAAACCTTAACTACAGATTGATGCATCAAAGTATTCACGAAACCTTAACTAAATAAACAGGTAGGAACTTGTTATACAAAAACATTAAGCAACAATAGTTCTCGAATGGATAGTTTTTTGCTTTTCGTAACAACCTCCAATGCTATGGAGTTTTGATTCTCAAGCCTTCTAAACACACTCGTGAACCTAATTTAATCAAATATATTGTTATTACATTTGTGGTTCTTGACATTAATTAATTTCGTTTAATTTTTACTGTTACATGTAGATATTTAGGTCATCTCATAATCAAAGGACATTATCATGTAAATTGCATAAGATTAGGATGATTTTGTAAAATTTTAAAATAATAAAAAATAGAGTAAATTACACGGATCGTTCTTGAAGTTTGCTCAAATTTTACATTTCGTTCCTGGGATTTGCAAATTATAGATTTAGTTAAAAAAACGTAACACGTTTCATCCCTTTGTCAAACGGTTGTTTTTATTTTCATTAAGTAGCTGTAAATTGAGTATTTACCTTTTTCCTTTCTCATTTTCTTTTCAAACCAACCCTATCTCAACCATCACCATAACAACACCACCAATCCACCATCATTCCTTGTCATAACCACTACACACACCACCATCTACACAATCACCACCACGACTCCTCACCACCACTATCATATATCCCTATCTTTACCACTACCATCCCTAATCCACCACCACCACCACCACCACACACACCCATCTCCACCACCACCACCACCACACACACCCATCTCCATCACCACTACCAAAGCACCAATCCACCACCACTCCTCGCCACCACTACCAACATCTTCCAATCTACCACCATTCCTCGCCACCACCACCACACATCCCCATCTCCAGCACCACACCAATTCTATCATCGCTCCACCACCCCAACATCACCTCTAAGTCTGCTCACTTTTCCCTCCCGTGTTGATGATAATGTTTTTTCGTTGACAAGAGACAGAAGTTGGGGTGAGGGTTGAGGTATTTGGTAATGCGAAGGTCGGGTATTTTGTTTTTGCAGGGTGGTGTTGTTGCAGGTTTGTCGGAAAGCGGCAAGGTGGGGTTGTGGTGGTGGTAAGGTGGAGCGTGGAGTCGTGGAGGTGGTAAGGGGTAAAATCATCATTTCTTAATTTATTAATGTCAAATACTAAATGCCATTGACCCACAGACGAAACGTGTTACCTTTTTCAAACCTTAGGACTAAACCTATACTTTTTCAATACAAAGGACGAAAGGTTAAATTTGAGAAAATATGAGGGATGATCCATGTAATTTACTCTTTAATCCAACTACAAGTAACCTAACCTCTCCACCCACACCCCGTATACCATAGGCCACATCCACCATGGCATCCTTTACTACTAACCATAATACAGACCACCACCACCATCGGCATCAAATTAAGAGAAACCCAAGTAGAAGTATTACTCTTAAAATCCATAATCAATCGGAAACTCCATATCCAATAAGTTGTTCTTGCTGGTAAGTATTCCAACTCCATAATCCCATATCAATCTCGTTTTTGTTGGATATCGTGTATCAGTTTTAACCGCTCTTAAAGTTGTGACTTTATAATCAAAGTTGCAAGCTATTTGTGTTTTCATATGCGGAAATTACACGTTAAGTTAATTCATAATTAGGACCCTAGATCAGACATCCAGCTACAATGATTCGAACAAATAAAAAAACGTATCCATAGTGTAATAAAGTTATACATTTGACAAACAAACCAAATCATTATACTTTGAAAGCAACAACAATCTAGGGTTAGAGGAATCAGGGTTCCCCTAATGTTTTATTTATAATTTTATTATTTACCTTTAACCCCTCGGCTCTAATGTCTAATCACCTTGACAATTAACGATGAATTTTGAACAACCTTATGATTTATTAATTAACATTTAATTAAATAAACTCATAAATGTTTAAACATTTAACTTTAAAACTTTAAACCATTTAACCATTTGATTAATTAATTATTTCAATAAATAATTAAATAATGATTATTTCTCTAAATAATCAAACATCATTAAATCAGCATTTCATGAATTATAATGTGTAAAAACTAGACTTTATTCTTTTATTGTTGTCTGAAATGTAACTTTTTAGATTGTACATCAATAACAACATTGATATTATCAATGATCAAACATCTAATATGAAATAGACTCCCACTTGGACGATTAATCGACTGGATGTAAACTTTGTTGAATAGTAAACTGATTTATTGTGTTCAAGTAAATTCTAGCTTCACGATTTGTATTCATTGTAAAATTAGTTTCAACTTCGCTTTAATGTTATAGGGTATTAGGGTGTTTCATGTTATTGTTTTTGTAGAAAATACCACTCGCAAATTTTTATTCCATCACACGTGCAAATGACCTTTCAATATTTTTGGAACGAGTTTATATATATGCATTGTAACGGTTTTTAAGTAATCATTATTTAGTTAGAAACATAATGACGGTAATGCCCTATAATTGAAAGATGGCCTATAACTTTTTCAGTATCCACACATCAAATGAAATCAACAGCTTTGATGCCCTTCATACACATCACAAGTGTTTTCATATTCATACCAGAATCACCATCTATTGATTTTTGTCCTCTTTATAAGAGTTTTGTGACGAGTAAAAATGTTATAAACTAGAACTTGATCGAAATTAGAAAATAATGCAGCAGGGTTAATACATGTTCAGAATTCAAGAAATGCAAAATTTGCTTGTACATCAATGGAAAAATAAATCCCAAGCTTTTGAATAATCGAAACAAAATTCTAAATATTAAAAAACGAAAGCAAGCATTAAATATATCACAACATTTAGAAGAAGGCGTAACGGTACTTGGTTTGCAGTAAAAGAGCAGGCAAACTCTTTTATTGACTCAGTGTAGGCACCCCTTCAACGGAATAACTTCACACGCTATACCGCCCTTTTGTTGTTCTTGTCTTGGAATCATCCTGCATAACCACATTCAGTGGAATAGGGGATTAAAATTATATAAACAAATACAAATATTGCATAAAAAAACTCATTTCACCCATTAAAAGTGAAAAAATGGGTGGGTCGAGCTGTTTGTGCAACAGACTAACACATCAAAACACGTAACTTCTGGTAAATTGCCGGGTTGGTTGAAATTATTTTACCAGAAGCTTCAAGTTAATCAAGATACATGTCAAATTGGTTACAAATAGTATATTATTTGAATTTTTTTTTTTCAGATACATGTTAAATTGGTTACCCGTTTGACTTGTTATAAATTTAACATGACCCAAACGGGTCAATGCTGTAATCACCACTACCACCCAAAAAACATGTTAAGTGAGAAACTACACAGAAAGCTAAATAGTTGTGGGATTTTACATGGAAGTTATAAGTGATCTTGTCAGTCACGTCTATTATTTCCTTCCATTTTCTTCCAATGCTCATCTACATAACATCAAAAACAGTGTTATTATATTAAGATCATTAAACAAAGCATACAATCATATGGTGTAAAAAAAGTATATAGGTTGTGAGAAAAAGAAGTTCGTCAGAATAAAGATTAGGTGATCAGGAGAAAACTCATCTGAAATTAGGTACCTTTTCAAAATTATATATAAGTTGTGTAGTGTTATGTCGACGAAGTGTTTGTGTCATATTAAACATAAGTAGGGGTGTGAATTTCTCTCATAACACAGCTTAACACAAAATTCACATGTTGTCAGTTCCAGACATGGTGTTTTAGGGTATAATGGTGTACAATTACAATTTCATAGTATAAAGCAAAGAAAAATCAGATGAAACTAGATGTGTCCATGTCAGCCTGTGAATACAAAAACAGTTTTCAGGTTTTTGTAAAATTCCAGGTCTGTTATGAATTTGACCCATCAACCCGTGAACACATCTAACAACTCTAGTGCACCATTATCTATTAATAGCCAATAAAAAAATGTATCACCTCCCTTCAGAAAGTATTTTGTTTAAGATCTTCTATCCCAATAACAAACAACAAATCTTTTATAAACTAGTTATTATAAAAAACAACATACTAAGGATCAAACCTTGACTACCATTTCTTTCAAAAAGTTCAACACAAAAATCTTATTGTACCCTATTGCTTAGCCATATGACCTTATACACAAACTCAAGCTATGTAGATCCTTTTTCTTTTGTGTTCTTGCTACTGAGAATTCGGATAGCATCAAATAGATCGCAAGCACATAACTAGCACATCATAGTTATACTGAAGAATATAGTTAATACCTGAACAGCCTCATTAGCTGCATTCTTAGTCCATAAAGAAAGTTTGTCCTGCCTTTGACGGACACTAGCAACCACACCACATATTTCATCAGCCTCATCAAATTGCTCACCAATTAATGCCATTAACTATGAAAAAAAAAGTATTTCAGGTGCCAACAACATCAACTAATTAACAAAAAAAAAACAGCACCAAGACTCGCAAGTTTTTACATTTTGTATCAAAGAGAGAAAATGATACATACAGTTTCAAGCCACATAGACTCAAGACCAGCCTTTCTGCTACTAGTAACCGTCCACTTGCCTCCATTAGCACACTGTGGATCTTCCCATTTGGGCTCAATCCCAGCTTTAAACAAGTGAAAATCAGCATTCCCCGGCAGCTTGCTAGGCTTGAATACATGTTCATACAAGCTGCAATTATACAACCCAATACAAAATCAATCTTAATTCCAAAATCAATCTTTCAATTTGGAATACCATCCATTATGCCTCAACGCGTTTATGCAGCTTGTTAAGCCCCCACTCATACTCTATAAAAAACCAGTAACAATCTAGTAATACAGAAAACACCAAACAATAGATTCATATGCATCATTCCATTTGTGTGTGCGTGTGCTGGATTATAAACTACTAATCAAATAAACATAAGCCGAATGAATAATCAGATGATTCAACCATCAAGTTCATATACAAATCTAATCTACTGATAACAGCTGCATAACTCGTATCAATCATCAAAAGCAGAGACTAAAAAGTTACAAATCTAGATCGAAAGAAAGATCAAAAAATAAACCAAAACTAGAGACACAATTAATAAAGATAACTAGGGTTTACCACCAAAACTCTTCAACGGTGTCGAAGGTGTAGACATCGCGGAGATTGTTTCCCCAAGCGGCGCCTTGTTTAGGTTTAGATTGATTATCAAACCAAAAGGTCCACTTCTTATCTAGCCTGTGAGGTTGCTCCGCCGTAGCTCCGCTAGCATCCACCGCCGCGCCGTCAGTCGCCATCGCTTCCGGCGTTCTCTCTTCCCTCTGTAATGGTAAATAGGGAATTTGATATTCATTACAGAAGCAGGCTGCTATTATATCGGCCCAGATAACTGGGCCATGGGCCCGGTTTATTTAGAATTGTAATCGCTACTAGAGCTGGGCAAAAGGGATTTTGGGCCGTACCCGAAACCGGGTTCGACCCAACCATGATTTTTTACCCGGGTTGAAGCGAAACCGGGTATGAACCATGTCGGATTCACCTACTTGAAGACCCTACCCGTTATACCCAGATAGGGTTCTGTTCGGGTTTGGGTCGGGTTTGCTAAAAACCTCAAAATCTGAAACCGGTTCCAACCCCACAGGTTTAACGGGTCCAACCTAGGTACACCTCCCATCGACTACCCGTACTCGGGTCTGGGTCTGGGTCTGGTTCGGGTCCGAACCCTGTTTTTATGCCCACTCTAATTTCTATGAGCATTATAGAATAAAGAATTTGAGTTATAATTGGTCTGTGTGAGCCGATAAAACCTTAGATTAATTGGTTTAAGATAAATTACTCTTTGGTTTTTTATTGTGAAGGTCATGGGTTCGAGCATCATTTAGTGCAATATGCTTCAGGTGGGCTAGGAGTTTTATTACAATGGGTTTTCGGGTTGTGGGTTTCCCCTCGAATGATGAGCTAGAAAGGTTATCAACGTTGTCTTTGTTTACAGACGTGGATAGCCTTTTGTCATTGGGTTTACCTAGGTGGGTGGTCGCATTGTATTTGTTGGGCTTTGAAAATAATAATAATAATAATAAATATTAGTTCATAGTTAGGAATAAAAAATGAAAATAGTAGCCAAATATATTATGCGGAATTAGGGAGCAGCTAAACCTCAAAGCATAATTTGCTTAAGTTGAAGATGGACCAAGTGCTGGTAAACTTAAGATTTGATGATCACGATCTGAATGTTTAAGCCAATTAAGTATTCAAACAATTATGCAACACAAGATAAAGATGTTGATTGTGATTTTGTGATCTTATAATCTTCTTCAAAGCAAGAGAGTAAGAAATGATCATTTGAAACTAGATATATTTTCATCTCATCAGTATAATCTCATCTTTTGTATGGACATTGTACAACTCTATTTATTGTTGAATAAGGAAATTTTGAGTGAATCAGATGATACCCTCTTTATGCTCGTTTAACTTGGTAGTCTTGTGACTAGGAGTGGAACCATATGATGGTTAAGAAGATCTATGTTATAAACAAATATCTAAGATAATTAATGTAAGGGCGAAGCAAACTTTTTAACTAATCAGGGATGGGGCGTAAAGAGAAAAATATAAGGAAAACAATAAAGATCACAAACAAATCATAAGCATGCCAACCACTACTTCCTACCTTATTCTTGTATTGATAACTAGGTATAGTAAATGCGTGTTACACACACGGATTAAATAAATAAAATATTAATATAATAAAATTTATTAATTCTAAAATGATATATTAAAATATAATATGACTAAAATTATATATGAGAAATGACTATAGGTAATAAAACAGTTATATCAACTTTTTAAAATTTTGTTTTTAGATTTTTTTCTTAATTAAAAATAAGATTAATAAATATATATTTTTCTTAATTTATTAAATTTAAAAAAATGTTAAGGTAATATTATAAGTAATTGAGGTAATTATTATATATAAGAGAGATGTGGGGAAAATTTGATGAAAATGATTATGGTGTTGACGCGTGTCATCGCAATATACTTTTTTATTAGAATACGAAGAATTATACTTTTACTTGGACTTGTTTCTTCCTCTAACCCAATTTATCATTTTTTATTATATAAGCTTAGTTGTTTAAATTAAAAAGTATATATACACAAGCTACGTCTTTTAAGAAAAACATAAACTGAGCCCTATAGTTATGATTGGCAGAGAAGAGAACCTATGATATATACTTAGTTCTTTGTAATGGTTTTGATTTTTGAGCATTTAATTTCCTCAATCACTATCCTTTAACGTGTGTGACAAGTATTCATGTATATTTTTAACACCACCATCAATATCGGGTCACAACCTCCATGGTCCATAATCATTTAACAACTTATTCACCACCATTGGGAATAATGTCCTTTAACTCTTTGTTTTTTTTCTTTTTTATGTTTTCTCACCCACAAATCTTCCTCAATTAACTTCTGAAAGTAAGGTTGAGGTCTTTCTTGAGAGTTTGATTGAACTTTTGATCTCCTAGGTGAGACAGCAGCTAAGGTATTCCTTAAAGGATAATGATTGATTTTTCTTTTGTTTGTATAGTTGCTTTAACAAACTTACCTGTGGAATTTTCTTGCCTTTGATTAAGTACTTCCCCTTTTCTTTTTCCTTTGATTCAAGGAGTACTTTTCATCTTGCACTAACCACCTCTTTTTCTTCCACTTGCTTTTCTTCCTATTTATAAGCAGTTAACTAGGATTCGCAGGCACGTGCTCTTTCACTTGCAAGCTGTATAGGGGTGTATGTTGGAGTGTATATCATTGGTGGTTTCACAACATTATACCCCAAAACTATCTTGGTTTGATAAATCTTTTGGGATTTTTTAGTAAAAACAAGTAATTTCTCAAACTTTTCAAATTGAATATTGTATTTATCTCCATATGTTTAACTATTACTAGATCATATTTGCAGAATTCAATTTGCGTAAGAGATCATCAATCTAGGTCTCCAAGTTAGTTTGGTCATGTTTTAATGATGAAACAATTTTCTTAAGCTCTTTTATCTTTTTCTTTTAAGCTTGATCAGCTTTTCTTAAAATCAATTTTAAAGATGTTACTTAATTCCACATCATTCATGAGATCCAAACTATGATTTGTATTCATATTTACCTTTATAATTCATTCCAACATACAACAGGGTTTAGAAGTTAACTATGATAAAGGGTTAAACTGCTAGCCATCAAGGCATTGTTAATGGGTGATAGATCTTCTACTTGAAAGCTCTAATCAATTGAGTCTTCGTTAGATGCTACAATAGCAGTGTGTCTTTGCGTAGCTAAAAAGGTAGGAGTTTGAAAGCTTGATTGTTTCTTAATACATGTACTGCTCGAGGAGGATGGGTTAGACTTAGGAGCTTTCATTCCTTGACAAAGTGGCCAAGTTGATTGTAGTTGTAGCATTTGACTTTAATCTTGTCTATTCTAAATCTGTATCTTCTATTTTTGGAACTTTCTTTCTAGTTCTCTGCTAAAACTATTTAGCCTTGAAAGAGATCATGGCTATCTGGTAGTTGATATCAAGTTCTTCAAAATCATCTGATGTATGCACTCTAGATCTTCCTCATATAGTTGGAAAAAATTTCCTTGCTCAAAGACAAATGTTGAGTTTGAAAAGTTTGGAGTGAAGGTTAAAGCTGATGAGTGTTGGTTTTAACCCTCAAAAGGTAAGGAAGGTGGTGATTAAGCAATTGGAGATTTAGGGTGGGTGATCATTGGTACTTGATGAGTCACCATAGGTATTTGATAGAATTGATCATATTGGTATGTGCAGGACCGTTTAAGGGCTTTAATACAATTACAACACAACAACACAATGAGGAGATTAACTAAACTCTAATCAAACAGTGGTTAACCAAGATGATACAAAGAACACAAGTAAAGCAAAGAGACAGAACAAGAGAGTATGGGTTTCAAGGAGGCAGTATATTGCTTTCTCAAGTTTTTTTACAAGTGTTACAAAGCATAAAGAAAGATACAAGAACTTGAAATACTTATACTACAACCTACAGCCGGCTATACTTTGAAAGCCAGCTGGATACAATTGACTAGACACTAACAAAATCAATTGTAGGATCAAAAGGCATATCTGCCTTTTGACCTTGTGACTATGACATACCATAGCTCACATCCTTATACATTACAAAAAGGATAAAGTACATAAAGTGGAAAGTTACAGACTCAAGACCTCAATGTACAGTTACCAAAAGCATGGACCTTTTCACCAACTCATGTAAGTTAGTGACTTTACAGAGATGCAGCGGAAAAGATGCTTTATGGAACAGTACATCAGATAAAGCATGTGTACTAAAAGTCTTCGGAAGAAATCTGTCTTCATAGGTTGAAGCTTCGGAAGACTTTGTCTCTGAGGCTTCGGAAGACTTCATGTTTGGCTTCGGAAGATATTGGTCTTGGCTTCGGAAGATTTTACACTTAGAGTATTTTCTAATGCATTGTGTAAAACTTCCGAAGCATTCTTCACTTCAGTACTTAGTGCATGTTGCAGAGACACTTTGGATGTTTTGAGTTGCATCAGACTTAAGGAATCTTTACAGTATGATTCATGAATGAGGGTCGTGAGTGCTGAAGACTTTGAGGTGACGGGTGATCTGTCAAGAGATTTCTCATATGCATCTATTTCCATCTGATAGGAATGTCATATAGTTCTTCAAGAGTCATTGTCTTCAGGTTCTCATTTCTTTTTATGGTCATAGTGTAAACTGTCATGATTTGGGCAAAGACCTTATAATTTTTTAAGAACATCACTTCTTTTCATCTTCATAATTGCTTCATTAAGAGAGTCTAGAAATTCCACGTATTAAAGATATGTGGCTGTCATGGATCATGTTTCCCTTCATGTATTCAATTCCTTTATATCTAGCATTTAAAGCTTTATTTCTAAACAGTGTTAAACTTCTTGAAGCCATGGATGATATTGTTTGGGTATACACATCCTAATCATACACAAAGCTTTAGAGTCTACATTCATTTTGTAGATCTTCATCGGAACACTTTGTGAGATCTTTTGGAATCATCCCACCTTCTTCACAAGCAACTTAAACCATTATAATATATGATCCATATATTTATTACATCCAAAGTTGCAGATCCTGATTTCTCAAGAAATCTTCCATGTATCATAATCATTCGGGGTGAACATTGGAGGTTTGTTTTGAATACTATTTTCCAAATCATACCTGGTTGACATGGCAACAACAATCATTTTGAGAGAAGTTTTGAGAGCGAAAGCTCTGGTTTAAAGAGAAAGTTTCCAAATCAGTCTCAATTTTGCGATTGATCAAAAGAGAAATAATGTGATTCATTAAAAGAAAGTTTCTAACAAATTGAGAGCGAAAGCTCTGATACCATTTGTTGGATTGGATTAAACAAGACTTTTCTTAAGATCAACTGTTAGAAAAATCTTCACTAACTGCTTACTAATAAACACACGTTAATACTTGAATGAAAACAACAAGAAGTTCTTTCAAAATACTCATTTGATTATATTCATTGATTACAAAATGCAATAACAAGAAAACAAGTGGACAAAGTAACTAACCTCTAAACTATATAAGTGCGAGGTATTTATAGTGTGAAAACTAAACTCTAAAACAAATGTTAACCATCTATTCTAGATTTAGGATCAATGGTATTTTTCAGTCATTGATTTGCATACTATGGTATACCAAGAAAATGTAATATTATTGGTTACAAAACAATGTATAACATAGACAAGAAATCAAGAACACAAAAGATCAACAATACAAAAGATTAGTAGTTGCAATGTAATGTTGTCACCATTACTCTTTAGCACTGGCACTTTTGTCTAAAAAAGTAGTGAATCAATAGATCTTCAGGTAATCAGTAGATAAGCAGAATGCTAATTCATAATTGTTCAGTACTTGATTAGGTAGATGAGATCTTTCAGAAGATAGATTCATTTTTGGTATAACGATAACATTTAGCACTAAACTTGATATATAGTGTGTGAGTAGTTTTATCCTTTTTATATCCCAAAAACTTTTAAAATATATTGTTTTATAAAATTTCAAATATGTTGTTTGGATGAGCTCATTTTTCTCTACTAGTTGACCTAAGTTTTGTTAAACGTAGTAGGGTTGAATATCATATCTTTTATTATTATTAGATGGTCTTCTAAAATAATAAACATTTGTCAACATATTTCATCTTTTAAATAGACATCTTACTCATTTGTTACTCGTTTGACAATAATTAATCACACATTCTTTATGTTTACAATCATTACATCGAGGTTCGAGGTGTTACATTTATTCTGATGCATATAACCATTAGTTAATGCCTGATCTTAATCTTAAATTTTAAATTACCTACCAAATATATACTTATAGTGACAAATTATTTTGTATGAAATACATGTGATGTGGTTAGATGCTTTAACATGTATGCTACATTATGTAGGCTTTAATATTTAAATGACTAGAACTATTAATATTAGATAGAGATAATAAGCTGACACAAATATTATATAAAAAGGTCATTAAAAATTTATGAATTATAATCATATTTTTTTTTATCTTTTTCAATATTATTGCTTTATTATTTAGATTTATTACTTACGTCATGAATTTCAATCTTTTTCCATCTTAAAAAGTTATTTTATAATTCTTACATCTTAGTTAAAAACTATTTAATTTAATATTTTCATTGAACTTGTGTAGCAGATGAGTTTTGATTTAGTGCATTTACAAAATGCTGAACTTTATATCAAGATTAAAATAATCAGTTGAACAAAACCTTATTTCATTTTTAAACATGAAAACCCTTAAATCAAGTAAAATATGTAATTAATAAAAAGAAATGACACGCTTTTATTGACAACAAGGTGGAACATAATTATATACAAACTTATAGGTATGCTTCCAAAATGATTATTATTGACAACAACGCATTATATACAAAATTGCCAATACGAATTTCTAACAATTTTTTACCCCATTATTACATATATAGCTATATATATACATACACATCCTATATTTCAACACATAGGTACGAGTTCATGCAAAACTGTACTCCGTTTGATTAAATCCATGATTGGATTGGGTAGTTGCATCTGAATGAATTCAAGCCACTAATATGTGCAAATATATCCGATGAATCCAACTTATCTTCTTCCTTCACCATCACCTTCATGTTCATCTAACATACCAAAAGTTGTAGTAATTCAATGTTAAAACATGAGTTTAACCTAATTTAATCTTTGATTGGTAACAAAGTTGTGTTCTTTGTTCTTACGTGCATAGATTTTACATCTTCATCAGTGTCTTCTTCATGGGTGTTGCAGGTGTTTCTGTGGTGTTCTCCGAATTCATCGTTCTTGGCGAACCGTCCTCTCACCCGAGGCCTGCTGTCTGCTAGGGTTTTTCGGCAAGCATACTGTAAGAAATATTGTGATTAGAAGATTGTATAAAGGTGAAAAGTGATGGGGATTTTGTACCTTGATCTTCTTGCTGAAGTTTCTTTCGTTACGTTTCTTCATGTATCGATGGATCTTTTCTTTTCGTTCTTCGCTTGTTAGTTTGTTCGCGACCCTGAAGCTTTCTGATTCCAAACTAGTGATTTCTGGAGGTGCTAATGGATGATTGCAACTTCCACCACCATTGTTGACAAGATGTTGGCTTTCATTACTAAGTGCCTTTAATTTAAAGCAGATCAACAACAAAAGGTTAGACAAGATCTTAACAGAATCTTGAAAGGGTGGTATAAGCGCTTGAGTCCCTCAGGTAGAAGGACTTATGTTCAAAATCATTTTTATTGGTTTTCTGTCTTTAAACCCTTTAAAGGTCACATGCATAGCGTAAGCTAAGCTGACAAGCTTTCATTACTAAATGTAATGGATTCTCGTGATTAAAAGGGATTAATTAATCAATTACCTGGAGTTCATTTGAATTGTAAGGGCGGAGGAGGGGATCCGGGAAGAAGATGCCACCACTATCACCTTGGAAATCTAGTTCATGAGCTTGAATTTCGTTTGCAAACGACAAATTCCCATTAAAAATCCCACAACTTTCGATTGGTAACATGGAGTTTGAGTTCCTAGATGATGAGAGGTAGGGATAATCAAGGAAACAATGGTTAGGGGACGAAGGATTGTTCAAGCGCATGCACTTAGAAGGTGGCATGGATGACAGGCACTCGTTTTCACATGCAACCATGGGTGCCATCGTGGACACCACATCGGTTTGATCATTTGGATGAGGGTATGGCAGCATAGGACCATCTGTCCCAAGTTGAATCTGGTTGTCGAGTATAGAGAGGTCGAATTGATCTTGATTACTAAAAGGGTATTCAGGCAGGTTTGCGAAATCTTGAGGGGCAGCTGAAATCTCATTTTCGATATTCTTTTCTTCAAACAAGGTGGCATAGTTGCCGTTACCATTGTCCATAGTGGTTGTGGTTGTTGATATCGGGTATTTGATCATATCAGGAGCGAAAGATATACTTTTGACATAAGAAGATTGTTCTTCGTAACAACAATTAGACGCAGAAGCAACATCTGAGTTTTGTATGGTTTCTTGGAATAAATCCGATTCACAAAACTCCAAGATTTGAGCACTTAAAGGGCTGGAGACTTGTTCCTAATATCACAAAACAAAATCTATATATCAACGCGATTTTTTAAAAAACATTAACATATCGTAATTATTGTAACGATTTTTAATGTTCCAAATTGTGTACGTACCATAACTCTAATCATGTGTGATTACTTATATATGCATGTGTGATTACTTAGCATAGATCGTCTTTAATACAATAACATATACCTAACATCACCGTCGATTGTGATAGCGATATGGGTACCAAAAGAAACAATATTGTTGATGGACGATTACTACGTAGACAACGACATGTTTTTAATTTGTTTGGTAAAATGATTGAATTTAGGCATGCGGGGAAGATGTTCTTTTTGTAGACGTTGATGTGCCACTAGACGACAAGTTATAAACGTCGAAGTGTGATGAAATCTCCTCTAACCTAAATATCTTAGTTTCAAGACTAGTAACAAATCAAAGAAAACAAATTATGCATATATATACCGAGGGAGGTTGTTGGTCGGGCGGATGTACCACGTCATGCAACATTCTTCCTGATTATCGCGAACAAAAGGATGCTAATACGAGAATATTGTATTATATATACGCGATATGAAGATTGGATCGAAACCAAAAGCTTCTGATAGGAAACCTTGTTGTGTATGCTCCAAGTAATCAAACGTCTGAAACCATCCAAAACTCGTGAGAAATATGATCAGATTCAAATTAAAACAATAAAAACAAATATAGAAATAACATAAAAATTGTTGTTAACGAGATAAAATAGGAGTGTTGTAAGGATATTAATGAGAGAGAAAGAGACAGACGAGTAAGGTGGAGCAAAGGTACGTACGTTAGATTGGTGAAAGAAACATAGGTTGGTTGGTTTTATAATGTTGCATAAATAATGTCCGTACATGGTATTTGTTCTCCTACAATGTCTCCGAACCACACATTGACCATGTCACATGTCGTATTGTCCGATCTGGCATCATGTTGCTGACATAGCACCTGTTTAGTCAACCAACAAACTAATTGAATTTCGTTTGACCTATCAAATTTATAGGCTAAAAATAATATGATGGTCTATTGGTCTGATCATATAGATTTGGCACATACATTGTTATTTTTAGAACTCACAATATATGTTTAGAACTCAAAGAACCGTATAATCATGTACATAATTAACATTGAAAAACAATGCTTTATTTAGACCACAATAATAGGAGTCTACAACAACTTTTCAAGACCTATACCAAAAACAAGTTATTGTTAGGAGCACTGAAAGCCTATAGTGATAACTTGTCGTTGCTACAAATATAATCGGCATAGCCTCATAGCAAAAGAGCACAAAGGTCATCGATATCAAAATCACCGTTGGTTGTTAACCTATTGTAGAGACATGGCGTCGCTACACAAGTTGTCCCACTAAGGTTTATTAACTATTAAAATAACCTTTATTTAATTGAAAAAAAATTAAATAGACAATATTAAAATATTTAGTTCTTTATACGAAATAAAAGAAAAAGAGAAAAATAGTATTTTCATCTTATACCGATGACATGTCATCTATATATCTCATATACATATTAGGGTATCTTTTTCATAATTATTCATAACAAAAGAAATTATTAAAATAAAAACATATTTAACCTGTAGCGACAACATGTCGTCACTAAAATGTGGAGTCCGGAGAAAAGGCGTCAACTTTTCCCTCCACAAGGTTTTGGTCAAAAAATCCCTAGAAAGCCATTTGTGATGATAAGTTGTCGCTAAATCCCATCATATACGGAAGATGCATGTCGTTATTATATATGCTGTTACTGTTTGCTCAGATTCTCGTAGTGTTATTTCTTATTGATCTTTTATTGATTTTATATTTACTTTCGAATTTCTTTTAGAAAAGTACAAAAATATGCACTTATATGTGTGTGTTTAGATAAAATAAAAGTATCAATATACTATATTTTTTAAAAGTAAATCTAAAACATGTTGTAATTTATATGTACAAAAGATGTAAAAGTCGATGTTTTCTCTGAGTTCTTAACATTCCGGTTGTTCTAATTAAAAAGAATACCGACTATGTATACAATGTACATATAAACATTAAATATAAAAAAGATGTATGGAATGCATGTACGTATGAATATTAAAAACAAAAAGATGATAATTGGGTATGTGATTTCCAAAAATATGAAATCATTAAAGTTTAGCAATTTATGTCCCAAACCACACCTTAACGGGTGATGAGGGGATATGTGAGAATAAAGTTTGCAAAAAGAACATTTAGACCCCAAATCTTTTGATTACAAGTGCGTATTATCTAGGCATATGAAGCTTTGCTTTGCATACATCCACTTAGTTAATTAAGTTGTAACAAACAGAAAGACCGTCTTCATTAAGTAATTTCTTGAACCCACTTTCACTCATATATGTAGAATCTAAAAGACACCCCATGAGGCTTTTGTTCTTCCAAAGATGGTTATGTTGTGTCGATCACTTGTCTCACTGAGTCATGAGCCTTCAGCACATCTTCCATTTACCTCCTTTTGGCAAGATTCTTTAGCTTGGAATCTCTCGTTGTACGTTGTAGGATAGAGGTTGAATAGCCTCGGCGTTTCGTAGATAGTTTGAACTGCAAACAAGAAAGCAATGGTTTTTTAAATGGTAATCCTTGGAGGTTTAGAAGTCGACAGTGGATGTTGAAAAGCATAGATCGATTGGATCGTGTTGGATGACAATACGTATAGTCGACAAATGGTATAATATACGCTATATGAGAGTCAAAGAAACCCTCATATAATGATGATATTTAGGAAATTAAATTAAATGTATCATAGAAAACATCATAAAGAAAATGAATAAACACACTATACCATAACATCAGAAGTTATATTTCAATCGGTCGTTATAACAACATCCACATATAACCCATTTCTTCATAAAATTAACTTTGCTTTAGTTACTTACCTAAGGGAGGTGGAGGTGGAACGTGATACCTAAAGATGATTCTTTTTTATTTGTTTATATTTGCAAACATGTCATGGTTTTTGGTGTGATTTTTAAAAATTTTGGTTTATGAGTATTTCATGTACCCTATATACTATACGAAATTATCCTATATGACACTACAGGATTGAAGGTGATATTTAGGAAAACATAATGATGAGCATAAAAAACAATAATAAAATTTATTATGTTTATTTATTAAATTAATTGCTTTTCATTTTATCATTGTGTTTTAGATACTAGAAATATATGATATTTTTATTTCATCATTATATTTTTTTAATTTATCTTTCAGAAAAATATAATAATATTTAAAAGAACACAACAAGGGACAAAAGTACATAGTGAACTACAATAAAAATACAATGACGAGCAAAAGATATTTAAGCTGGAAAACGTATATTATGTTTTATGTTTCAATAATATACTTGCTTTAAAGACAAAAATATTCGTTTTTAAGGTATTTTTATTAAAAAATTTAATGTTATATATATAATTATGAACGTTTAAAAAATATGAGTGAATTTATAAAAAAAAGCATGAAAAGTGGTGATATCTAAAATATTATCTAACAAACTTTTACTTTATACTTTGATCTCAACCATCCATTAAAATTAAAAAGATTAATGACTAAAACTTCTTATTGCATTTTTTAGATTTAAAAACTTTTTATGTAAACTATTGTAGAACCATTATAATTTACTAATTACCAACTTCTTTATGCGATTGTACTTTATGCATAGGGAATTTTTTTTAAAAAAAAATGATTATTTACTTTTAACTCAAAGCTTTTCACCTTGCAACTTCTAACCCAAAACTATTTATATTTTACAATTTAACCTCATAGCTTTTTAAAATTCAACTTTAGTCCCATGTATTTTCATATGTAGTAATTTTTTGTTTTAATTTTTGCTGGTTAAAACGACGCAACATACGAGTGTAGTTCAATATTTATACGTTTTGCTTTACTTTTTGTTTTAAATTTGTGAGTTTACATGACGCAATGTGCGTGTGTGTGGTTTAATGTTTTTACGTATAATTTGTTCCTGTTTGACAGGTTCGTTGCAATGCTCAGTTACTAGATCGACTTATTTATACTTTTCTATGTTTTACATTCTGATCAAAATTGTCAACTTTATCACAACGCAACTTCAGTGTTGGTGCTCGCTGATGGTGGTGTAACCTTGATTTTATTTGGCATGGTTTCACGTACCCGTCGTAACGCGAGGGGCTTGATTTTAGTTTATATATATTTACCAATTTGTTTATAATAGGTATATGATAGTAAAAATTTAAAATAAATTTTTTTGGGTTGATGATAAAATTTTATTCCAATCAATCTCAAAATACCATGGAGTCGGTGTTACAATTTCAATAAGAGTCTGTGTCATAATTTTATGGGGTTGGTCGGGATTAGATCGAACAAATGCTATTAAAAAAAAATTCATGGGTCCGGGTGATCCCCATCAAAAGAGTAGGTTCGTCAATGCTCAAATATCCATGTGGAAGGTGCATGAGCAAATCACACTAACCCACTCACTAATTGTAACATACTTCCTTATGTTTTTCATGGTCGATCCACAAGCCTTGTAATTATACAGTATGTACTATGCTGCTCATAAGAAGGGATTGACTTGGGTGTCATAGTAGATAAAAGAATGTGATATGTTTTAATTTTTTTGGAATTGACTTGGGTGTCATAGTAGATAAAAGAATGTGATATGTTTTAATTTTTTTTATACATAAAGTGCTTATGAATCATTTTGTAAAAAATAATGACTTTCCAGGGAAAAGATAACAAGTTTGATTATGAATCACATGTAGGGCTGTCCAAAAAGCTCGGCGCTCGACGTTAGTTCGATGTTCGTTTGGAATTTGCTCAAAAAATGTTCGTTTGAATTTCTGCTCAGTTGTAAACAAGCCAATCGGCTCGGATCGGTTTGTAAACGAGCCAAGCACGAGCAAAGGTCCACTCAACTCGGTTAGGATCGAATTATTTTATATTATATATATATATATATATATATATATATATATATATATATATATATATATATAGTTTATACATAGTACTATAGTAGATTTGACCTATTATATATAAATATACAATAATATTATACATATTTAGATCAATCAATCAAATAAAAAAAATAACACTAAGCATTAATGTGAAATTTTAAGCCGCTATGAATAAATTTTTTGACCCCGTTCTTGCTCTTAGTCGATCATCTCTCGCTCTCATGTATAGTACTCTACGAGATATTCACCGCCTCATCGATTACTGTCTTTGTCTAATCGCCAGTCACAATGTATTGTTATTCGTGTAAATGTTATGTTATGTGATTGCTTTTTGAGTTATTAAAATCTAAGACCCAGCATTATCACCGTCTCACACTGCAATATAAATCGGATGACACGCTAAATCGTTGAATTGTACAAATTGTGCACCGCTCGTTATAATTTAATACTCGATAAATTAATAAACTTGATAAAATTAATTATTTGTCCGGTACTAATTGTGACTAGTATAAAATTGGACCCCAATCGATAAAATAATAAGATAATAAATTTTTTGAAATCTAAATATAAATATTTGGTACCAGCGACACCATAAATTAATAATTACTAATATTTCAAAATTCTAAGATTGTCTAGTAAAAAATAAACTTATAGTCACTTATTTTTTGTGAACTTCATATCTATATTGAATTCATGTTTAAACCTCTGCATTGCACTTAAGAGTTGAAACACTATATTCTCGTATTGCAACAAAAAGTTGTGAAGAGTTGTTGTTGCTTGCAATGCTTCTTTCCGAGTGATCGGTTCCGAAGGTACTGAATCATTATCAATTGGATTTTGAACGGTATCCGTCATAATTTCTTTAATGCTTTGAACCTCGTAACATTCATTATTTTCACCTAGATAATCCAACAACTCATTCAAATCCATTTTGTGCCGACGGTGCATTCCCGTAATCAAGTTCTTAAGCTGACCAATGTCTTTTTCAAAAATTTACATCGTTTAAATCATTTGAATTAGCAGAATGAATTTTACAGTGTTGAAAGCAATTTGCTATGGACTATTGTTTTACATTTCTCCAAGCCGAGGCGACCAAATTGATGTCATCTATAACATTAATCTTTTCCGGGGAAGAAATGTCCAACTCATAACATTCCAAAATCTTACCGTAAAATCTTTTACAGTAGTACATTTAAAAGCTCTAATTATCCCAGCTTCACATGTTTGAATTTTTGAAGTCATTTTTGGCGGTAGGAAAAACAACTTGTTGTTTTGCAACCCTTGAATATTATTTGAATATGCTAGACAATTATCCACTATTAAGAGAATTTGAGAGTTGGTCACGAATATTAGCCAACTTTTTAAATTATTAATTGACAATGGACTTATTATTGTGTGGCCATTAAGAGAACTGAGAACCTCTCCACCCTTACTTTCACAGAATTGTATGGTATCCTTAGTGGCTATCAGATTGAGATGAACATTTAAAATCCATCGAGGAGCTCTTCCAGCAATCAATAGATTTCAGCCTTCCATGTGGTTGAAAGGGATCGCACACACAACATCATATTATTTTGCTATCTTGACAATTCATAAAAGGGTCCTTTCATCACTTTCCCATAGACACCAAGGGAGAGTTTCATCCAAGGAATCTCATCCTAAAAGACAAGCTCATCACAAGCCTTTGTGTCTGCTGATGAAAATTGTGGCACGTTTCTCTTCACTCTTGAAAACTTGGATTGTATCCATCCAGATGACCTGAAATATATGAAGGTAGTTCAACAGATGGCTTTACTCATGTGAGACCCCGTATTTCCAGGTTAACACCGTCAACTCAACTTTCGTTACTTCAACCTTCTCCTATGATTTATCTAATTATTTAACCTCGTTATGTAATTAAATTAATTAAAATAAATTAGGTTTAAGTTAAATTGGTTAACTTGGGGGACCCTTCTCCAAGTGGGCAAATTGGAGGGGCTAAGTTGTCATTATTCAAGGGGACCCAACCCCATCTTGTTTCCCTCATACCCGCAACCAACCCTTAGCAAACTTTAACCCTCGACGACAGCTCATTACGACAACACCTCCTTCTCCAGAAGCGTTCTTCTCTCGCGCGACCCTTTTCCCCGGTCTCCGATCCGTGGCGATACTTTCTCTCGGCAGCACTATAACCACAACCGTCCTCAACCGCGGTCACTCGAAGGATCGATCAAACTGAAGGCCACGAATAGTGACTGACGCAGCCTCGTACCTTGTTTGGTATGATTACTTGATCTCCACTTATATTCGTATCATTATGGTTTCAGTTTCGATCTTGTTGGTTACGCGTGCGGGTTTAGGTTGGGTCACAATTGGCAGTGGGTTCGACCATGTTGTGGTGTGTGCTACGCGTAATTGTGTGTGTTTGTTCTTCCTGTTGGTGTGCTAACATATGGGTTTACCTTGGTGTTTCACCCATGTTCGTGTGATTGATTTTATGCCCGTATATACATGTGTGTTGATTGCGTGTGGGTTGTGCGATGCATATGTATGCATGGTGATATATGTATCTATATGTGTGATTCTGCGTATTGTGTGAATGTGGTTGGTGGTTATGCGTGCGTGAGTGTGAAGAAGGTGTGTGTGTTGTGTGTGTGTTTTAATGTGTGAGGGTGTGTGGCAATGGGTGTTCATGGTTGTATGTATGTTGTTGTATGAGTATGTATATGCATGATGTATGTTGTGGTGTTGTGTGTTTCTTTGATGGGTGGTTGTGCATATGTCTTTGTGGGTATGAATACTTTGTATTATGGTGTGTGATGATGGGTATGTTGATGGTGATATATACATAAGTATGTTCAAGCATTAGTAGTGATATTTTGGTTTTGACATTTTGTTTAGTTCATGCATTGCGCGTAAGTGTGCTATACATTGTATATGTATATAATTTGCATTGTGTATGTGCCATTTCATGTGTGTATATAGGTACTATGTAACACGTAATGGATATATATATATATATATATATATATATATATATATATATATATATATATATATATATATATATATATATATATATATATATATATATAAGGTGTGGGTTTTGTATTATAAACACATTGGATATTATGTTAAGAGGTCACACAACAAATTCATCATAAGGGTATTTATATGAATGACCATGTACTCACGAGAATATTTAGATCTCTGGTTTCACATGCATGAGTTCGTATATGATTGTGCTTACATGGGGGTGGGGTAATATTGATAACCTGAACCTTATCCGAGTCATGGAACGTGAAACCATACCTTCTTTGTGCTAACACTTAATAATTAATGTTAGTTAGTTATTAAATGAAATCCAGGTTAATCGGAACCCTAATCAGCTGTGCTTGCATTTACTCATTGTTGTATATTAGGTGAGTTTCCATCCCCACTTTACTCTGACTCTCTTTGGGGAGAGAAACATGGGTTCTAAAACGTATTTCATTAGACCAGTATTACTGTAATTATCACTTGTTTACTAGTGTTATACCAACTTAAGTCCTCACTTTCGAATTTGAGTAGATCTATTGGGTTTGACAAACCCACACGGGCTAGTCGCACTAGCACGACTGCATGTCAAATGGGTGTTTAATTGATCTGATTTTTGTTGCTGTGGCCTGGTAACCACAGTCGAGGCCTTCATTTACATAGTCAGCTTCGGTTGCGAACTTCATACACTATGTAACTTGTTATGTGGACTAGTTATCTACTTAATAGTTATCTACTTATATTACTTTGTTTATTGTATATGCTTTTGATTACATTATTGTTTCTCTTATGAACTCACCAACCTTGTGTTGACACTTTAGCATGTTTCTTTATGTTTCTTAAATGTGCACGGCTAGGATTATCACATCATTGCATTCATCGTCATTTGGTTTAAATGAATAATACACTTCTCTACAAATTACATTAAATTGGTTTGCGCGTGTTTTATGCCGTTTGAGTTATTATTGATTACGTTTCCGCAAATATTTTCATGATTACGTTATTAGCTCCGTTTTTAGGAATTTCTATTATTAATGAATAATTATGTTTTGTAATTAATTTGTCGTTTGGTGTAACAATCGGCTGAGATCCTGGTATATCACGAGCCTAACGGTAAAACCCTATTTGTGGAAATTGAGGGTGTGATAACTCACTCACAGATCCAAAAAGTTTTACAAAAAGACTGGGAGAAAGTTTCCCTGCAATGTATCAAGTGTAAAGTTTGGGCTGGATAAAAATAAAGTCAAGTGTTATAACTGTAACCAGATGGGTTAATTTTTTAAGGAATGTAAGGCACCAAAGGTAAGCTCAGCATTGAGAATGTAAACTTTTTCAAAGAGCTTGAGTACAATCTTTTGAGTGTATCTCAATTTTGTGACCAGATACATAACATGTTCTTCACTGAATATGAGTGCATTGTTCTCAAGCTTGAGATGATCATTCCTCAAGAGCATATCCTACTCAGAGCCCCCAGGAAATAGAGCATGTACAAGATGGATTTGCAGGAAACCTCACCCTCAAGAGAAGTTTCTTGCTTTTTATCTAAATCCAACAGTGATTAGTCTTACGTTTGGCATAAAAGAATGTTCCATGTGAACTTTAAAAACATGAATAAATTAATTAAAGATGATTTGGTAAAGAAAGAGTTACAAAAAAGAGTTTACAAGTGCTGACCTTTGTGTTGCATGTCTGAAAAGGAAGCAACACAAGGTGTCTCACAAGCTAACGGAAAAGAACTCAATCACTACTCCTCTACACTTGTTACATATGGATCTCTTTTGCCCCACTAGTGTAATGAGTCTAGGAAGGAGTTCATATTACCTGGTGATCACAGATGAGACCCCTGAGATATGAAGAACTTTATTCTGAAAATTGAGAATCAATATGATCACAAGGTCAACATCATAAGATGTGATCAAGGAACTGAATTCAAGAACCAAATCCTTGATATATTTCGTGATAAAAAGGGTATTACAAGATAATATAGTTGTAAGGTTTAATGAAAGGCTGATGCACCCAAAACAACCCTAGTCTTTCCTGCATGCATGCACTTAGTGCAAAGTAGAAGTTACTTTGGAAGTTTTACACCCTGTCTTAGAAATATTCTAAGTGTAAAATCTTCCGAAGCCAATTCCTATATCTTCCGAAGCCAAAAGTGAAGTCTTCCGAAGCTTCAAAGACAAAGTCTTCTGAAGCCAAAGAAGTGAAGACAGATTTCTTCCGAAGATTTTGAAGAACATGCTTTCTCTGATGTACTTTTCATAAAGCTGACCAACTTTCCGCTGCAACTCTGAAGACTCACCAACTTATACAAGTTGGTGAATGGTCCATGCTTTATGTAACTGTACATTGAGGTCTTGTGTTTGCAACTTTCTAATTTATGTACTTTTATCCTTTTTGTAATATATTAGGATTTGAGCTATGGCATATGTGAATCCAAGGATCGTCAACAGGAATTATTAGTGTCAGTTGATGACAAGTCAACGTTTGCGGAATCAACGTTGATTTGGTTTAATTGTTTTAAATAACTTTAAATATCAATAAATGATCAAGAACACACGTAACAAAATACAATTAATGATTAATCAGTATTTCATTAGAACATGTTAATGATTACAAATATAATGAATGAATGATATCAAAGTATGCTGTGATGTGACGGCTGCTAGGGTTTGATTGAGAGACTTTGAAGTGATTGTCGTATTGCTATTGCTGTTGTCGATCAATCAATCGTCTAACAAAATCGTGCTTGAATCGAAACCTAGGATCCATATATAGAGAGTGATGTTTCAGTTATAGGAAACACCGGATCTCTTGGGATTTAATTTGTTTCAGTTAAGGAATCATCGGATTTCTCGGGATTCGCATAACTGCCTTGTTGACTTGTTGACTTGTAACACTTGTATTATACAAGTGTTTGGACTCCGCAGGAACAGTGTCTTCAGTAAGAATTTGTTCTACCGTAGATGATTTGTTCTTCCGTAGAAGTATTGTTCTTCCGAAGGAGTCTTGTTCTTCCGAAGGAAACTTGTTCTTCCGAAGGAAACTTCTTTTCTGGTTGTTCATCCACATAAGATCTTCAGATGTAAAATTACTTGTAAGAAATATATCTACGGAAGAAAAAAATGTTCATCCGTAGATGTTTCTTACACTTGGTCAATTTCATAAATTGACCAAGTATAATGTTTGTACCTGCAACCATACATAAATCAACGCACACATAATGGGTTAACATATATATTTAATGCATACACAATAATGAATTACAAATATTCATTACAGATATTAATTCAAGTACCAAGCCTATACATAATGAACTAGATCTACTGATCCTAGACCTAACAATACTCCCCCTTAGGCTTAGATACTTGCAATCAGTTCTTCAAAACTGAATGTTCCTTGACTCTGGCAATGATTTTGTTGTAGAAGTAAGACACATCAGTCTTCTGATCATCATACTTGTAGTTGATCTTCATCTTGCTGAACTTCTTCAGAGTCTCAAAACTGATCCCTAGAACATCTTCCTCAGTAGTGAGTGTGTCTAAAACATTGTTGTTATTCACCACTTCTAGCTCATCTTGCTCTGAAATTCTGAGTTCTGTTACTTCATCAAAAGTTGTTCCCTTTAGCAGTCCAGCATTGAATCTTCTTCTTTTGTAGGCTTTGGCATGTAGTTTGTCAATCACTTGGATCACATGGACATGCAGGAACAAATTATTTTGGGTTTTTTCATCAGTCAGCTTGGGAAAGAATTTGTCATTGAGATATGAGGTGTAGCTGGGGTGGAGTAAGTTGATTTCCACAGGATCAAAAATCCTGATCCTGTCAGCTTTTTTGTGTTCAGCATTTCTTAGCAAGACCAACTCCTTTGTCTTCTCAACATAACCCCATTCAGTGATAGGGTATGTGAATTGAGTCCCTTCAATGCATTTGATTGCTGCTTTATTTCTACTTTTGTAGCCAACACTCTTTAAAAATTCATCATCCACATGTTCTGAGGCATTGGACTTGTATCTTTTGAGCCCTTTGATTCTCTTCTGATGCTCTATATATTCTCTTTTAGCTTCTATCAGGACATCATCTTTAAATTTAGTCTTTAGCTTTCCCACTAGAGTTGAGAAGTTGTTGATGCATGTATGTCCCTAGATCATGATTTGTAATATAATAGATCTTGTCTGTCTGATTATGATGTAATTTGTATTGATTAATGAAATGACATGGATTGTTTGTTATTTGTAATGTTTAATATTTCATTAATGAATCGTGATTGAATTGATTGGGTTTATGATTGTTTGAATGGTTACAAATTATGTTATATTAATTAAAAATTCAAACTTAACTTAATGAAGTTCTCATGCGAATGGCCCATGCGAATGGACCACACGCATGAATAACTTCATACGATTGACTCAATCGCACGACTGAACCAGGAGACTGGATCAGTCGTATGATTGACACATAAGATTGGCTCAGTCGCACGACTGAACACTCAGTCGTGCGGATGATTCAACCGCATGGTTCAATCGCACGACTGAACCATACTTATGGCCCAGTCGCACGATTGAACAATACTAACCTATAAATAGACCCAATTCGTGGAAAAACGTAAGCATTGATACCATTACGATTCCAGACGTAACCTAGCCGTCCAGAGACCTCCCAAATCGTTCTCCAAGTTCACAGAACACATTAGATCGATTCCTAATCGACTTCTAACGTTAGATTCAATTCTTGATTGATTCTTCGTGTGTTCTCACTGATTGGATCGCCAATCAAATAGGATTCGCACTATTTGAGTTGGTTTAACACGCTAATCACTAGGTATTTCGTTCAAATACCAGGTCCTAACAAGTGGTATCAGAGCTTTGGCTCTTGATTACGTGTTGATTCAATCAAGATTGCATAAAAGTTTGTGTTTTTGCACTAAAAACGCAATCTTTGGTGTCAAAAGTGATCTTGGACGTTCCCTGCTCATCGAAGTTTGGTTTCTACGGACTTAGGCGATTAGGACTTGTGAAATTTCGAATTTTTACGGCTGAAACCCGTCAAACCTAGAAATTTTCGCAAAACAGCAGCTTCAGTCGCACGAGTGACCCATTCGCACGACTGGACTCCATTCGCATTGCTCATTCGCACGATTGGACCTAGTCGCATCCTCATTCGGCCGACTGAACCGTTCGTTCGCATAGCTCATACGCACCAGATTCATTCGCACGACTGAACCAATCGCCCAGTTCAGCCGCACGATTGAACCAGTCGCAGAGTTCATACGCACGACTAGACCATTCACATCCTTCAGCCGCATCAGTGAAAGTTTGTTTCATTAGACTTCAAGTTTATTCGCCATGGAAGATCAGATGTCAGCCTTTACTGCTGGGAAGGACTCGAGGATACAGAACCTGCTGTTGCTTGAGAGTGAGGTGGGTAATCATAATAAACCACCAAAGCTCCTAACTTTAGATGAGTTTCCCCAATGGAAACAACGTTTTGAGATCTACCTTAATGGAGTAGATCCTAATCTGTGGGAAGCCATTGAGATTGGTTATAGTACACCGGTGGGAGCTGATGGAGTTAAGCTAACGTTAGGTGGGATGACAGACGCACAAAAGTCAAGTACAATGCAGAGAAAAGGGTTTATGCATTGATCACTCAGTCTATCCCCAAAGACATATTCCACCAGTATTCAGAGAATAAGCAGTCCAAGAAACTGTGGGATGAGCTAGAGAAGAGGTATGATGGGAATGCTTCATTGAAGGCAATCAAAGCAAAGGAGTTAAAGAAGGAATTCGGTAACTTCTCATCGATTGGTAACGAGAGTTTAGACGATGTCATAGATAGATTTACCACTTGATGAGCGAATTGCATACACATGGAGTGGAAACGACCAGGGAAGAGAAAGTGAGTAACTTCGCAGACGGATTGCCTGATAAGTGGGCTCATTCGTGTCTAACCTGAGACAGAATGGAATGCTTGCAAAGCTGGATATTAATGACTTCATTCTTAAGTTGCGAGAAGAAGCACTAAGGATGAAGTACAGAGCGCAGAAGTCTTCGTACACACAAAATCCAGCTTTGTACAACGCCACGCCTCAAGCTAAGACATCTGGAGCACCTCTCCAGACTGCTTTTGTGTCTAGCTCGTCAGGTCCTTCACATGCTTCTCCTTCTGGATCAGACACGTCAGGGTCGTCTTGTACCCACTATATTGGATCAGAAGCAAGTGCTACCAAACTGAAGACCGAGAACCTCGGTAATGTGACCGTAGAAGTAGCTCGAGAGCATATGGATCTTTTAGATGCAGTGGTTCATTCATATGATGGACTTGTTGCCGGGAAGATTGGAAACTGCCATCTGGCAGATGAGGACTACGAGCAGGTGGACGAAATGGAGCTTGAGAGGATGGATATAATGTGGGCTTAGCTAGTGCTGTCCAAGGGCGAAGAAGTTTGTTAAAAAGACTGGACAGAATTTGGTAGCTACTAAGGATACCACATTTGGCTTTGACAAGAGCAAAGTGACCTGCTTCAACTGTGGAGAGAAGGGGCACTTCAAAAGAGAATGTGTCAAGCCAAAGAAGACGGGTAATGGGAACCCGTTCTCGTCCTTTACTCGCCAAGACAAGCAAGCTTCCAGTTCTACTTCATCAAACAAGGATCCAAAAGCCTTGACTGCTCATGATGATGAAGGACAGGATTGGAGTTTTAGGTTTGTCTCACCAGGAGAATCAAACATTGCCAGTGTAGAGGATATTGATGATGATTCTGCGAGTGAAGGTGATCTAGCAGTTGAGATAGCGATGTCACATAGTGAAGAAACAACTGCAGCGAGGTCAGTTACAAGCCAAAGGAGGAGACTTCCACGTCAGAGACAGAAAAGTCAGAATCACCAGAACCAGAGACATCTGATGCTGCGTTGATGGCTAACTCTTCTGAACCAACTCAGGTAAGTACTACTGACCAAATGTTTAATAATCATGCTTGTTCTGATTGTGATACTTTTAGGAATAGCATAGATGAAAATTTGCTAGGTTATTAGATCATAATGATAACTTAGTAAAAGATTTACAACTGTGCACTGAGGCTAATAGAGTATTAAAACAAAATGAGCATAGTTATAAAGAAAAGATAGACCTATTGACTAAACAGCTTAGGGAAACCGAAGTAGTTGCCTTTAACCAAGCAAATGACATTAGGTACTATCTAAACTCCCTAGAAGACACTAAGAAGCAAAAGGCAGTTCTAGAAGTAGAAGTAAATTCATTAAAACAGAAACTGCATAGTTGGACTAGTTCTTCACACATAGTTCAACACTTAGTGAGAGAAAGGAATAACGGGGAGGGATTAGGTTACAAAGTGGTTCCACCACCACCTGAGACCTTGATGAACACTAAGTCTAGACCAGTAAATAATAACCCCATCAAGGATCACGTGGTGTCTACTCCTCTTGTTAGTGATCCAGATACCTCATGTTCATCTACTGAATCTGGACAGAAACAAAAGGAGGAGCCACTTCAAAGGAAAAGGGTAATTGCCTTGTGTTAATCTGAAAATGAATGTGAAAAAGTTAACTTAAAGTCAGGGTCAAACAGAGTCAAAATCAGAACCTAAAAGGACTTCAATGTTAATTTTTCACAGCTTCAAGTCAAAACCAGTTAACCAAAAAGAGAAGAGTGTAAACAGGTTAAACAGTTAATTTTGTTAACCAGAGAAAACATCAAACGCAACAGAGTCAAAACCTAAGTGTTGATGTTACTAGAGTGTCACGCACTTTTCACAAAGAAAGTCTACTCATAAAGTTGATAAGCCGGTCATGCTACAACTGTGGAGAATGTGGACACATGCTTCCTAGTGTCCTTTCTATCAGACACCTAGGAAGAAGATTGATCTTCAGGACTCTAGACCTAGGTCTTCTAAGAGGAGTTCTTTGACTCCACCTAGAAGATCTAGTGAACTAAAGTCCAACCTGTAAGCCAGACGACTGTTTATCATAAACAGGCATTGCACAAATCTGGCTTATGGAAAGAGAAGTCATCCTGCGTGTCTGATACTGATGACAAGAAGGAACCTGAGCTACCCTCACCCTCTAAGGGTCAATGGTGAGTTTATGATGTGTGATGCCTCTGGGAAACCCAAGACAGTAAAGGCTTGGGTTCCTAACCTAAACTAATTCATTTACTTTGTATGTGCAGGGTGTTCCGATACAGCGCTGAGACTAACACGTGGATTATAGACAGCGGAGCATCCAGGCACATGACAGGAAATAGAGCCCTTTATCAAACTCAAACAAATAAAAGAGGGCATGTTCCTTTGCAGGAAACAAGGAGGCTATATCACAGCTCAGGAGAAGTGGGAAATCAGAAAGTTAAGTTTGATAAGGTGAACTACGTTCAACAACTTCAAAATAACTTACTTTCTGTTTCCCAAATCTGTGATAAAGGATTTAAAGTCATCTTCGACAACAAGAAGTGTTACGTGCTGAAGAAAGACTACATGATCCCAGAGGACAAGTTCTGATGACTGCTTCAAGATATAAAGACTTTATGTCTTGGATCTGTCAACAGCTGCTACAACGGATCATGAGGTTCAGTGCTTTCTATCTAAAGCTACTGAGAAGGATCCATCTCCTGGCATAGGAGAATGGGACACATTAGTCAAGGAAGATGAATCATTTGATTCAGAAGGATTTGGTGAGAGGATTAAATGTCAAGAACTTCCAACTTCCTGACTTTTGTGTAGCTTGCAAGAAAGGCAAACAGACAAAGAAGTCTCATAAGGAAAGAAAGTTCATTCAATAGAACTTCCTCTTGAACTTCTTCACATGGATCTGTTTGGTCCAGTCAGTACAAAGAGCATTGCAGGCGACTTGTACTGTTTTGTGGTCACTGATGACTACTCAGGTTCACTTGGGTAATGTTTCTGAAATCCAAATCAGAAACATTTGAGTCATTCAAGGAGTTAGTAACCACACTGGAATCTCTCTACAAGCTAAAAGTTAGACAAGTACGCTCAGACAACGGGACAAATTCAAGAATCAATGGATGGAGGCATACTGCAAGGAAAAGGGAATGTGCATCAATTCACTTCTGCCTACACGCCTCAGATGAATGGTGTTGCTGAGAGGAAGAACAGAAGCTTGATAGACAGCACGGACTATGCTGGCGGACTCGAAACTGCCTATCCAATTCTGGAATGAGGCAGTGGCGAATGCATGTTATACACTGAATCGAGTCCTAATAGTCAAGCGCCACGGAAAGACATGTTACGAGCTACTACAAAGACGCAAACCGAATTTGGAGTATCTTGAACCTTTTGGCGCGCCGTGCACACTTCTGAAGAAGACACAAGAAGGCAAATTCAGCGAGAAGGCGGATGAAGGAATCTTTCTAGGATACAACATACCGAACAAGCGAGTTTACAACAACTCAACGGGTCTTGTAGAAGTGTGGTGTAATGTCGACGTTCAGAGATATACCACACCACCTACAGGCAAAGGACCTACATACTTCTTCGATTATGATGGATTCTTCAAGTCCTTCAACATCCCTCTCTCTCCCTCGGATGATGAGTTAGCTACTAGGATGATGTATGATATTCTGAATACACCATCTAGCACAGGGAGAATCATCTACTCAGTCAGGGGGAGTAGTCGATGACAGTGACTCCTCCTCTGAAGATGAAGCTGAAGCAGATGACCAGAACAGTCAGGAGGAACAGGTTCCAGTTCCTGAAAGTCCACAAGCATCTACAAGTGATGCTCCTTCGACTTCGGAACCTCAAACTCCAACTACCTCAGATGCAGAACCAAATGTTCATAATCTTGGTTCTGAGGTGGCTGTTCCTACTACTCCAGGATCACGACTAAACGTCTATCATCCCCTTGACAATGTTATTGGGGATGTCAGATCAGGAGTACAAACCCGAAATCAGCTATACTCAGCTGATTACGCCTCGGTTATGGAGAAGGGTTACATTCATGATGGTGCTTATCGATGTTTTGTCTCGCAGGTTGAGCCAAAATATGTCAGTGAGGCACTAAATGATGAGGCGTGGGTGAGTGCCATGCAAGAAGAACTTCTGCAGTTCAAGAAGTTAGGTGTATGGACTCTGGTTGATAGACCTAAAGGTGCTAAAGTCATCGGCACCAAATGGGTACTAAAATGCAAGAAGGATGACCAAGGGGTCATTATCAGGAACAAAGCTCGACTGGTGGTTCAAGGTTTTCGCCAAGTCGAGGGGATTGACTACAATGAGGTGTTTGCACCCGTGGCAAGGATGGAAGCTATTCGTATCTTCCTTGCCTATGCATCGTACATGAAGATTAAAGTCTACCAATTAGATGTGAAGAGTGCATTCCTTCATGGGGAAATCAGGGAAACAGTCTACGTAAGTCAACCCGAGGGATTTGAAGATCCTTATCATCGGGATAGAGTTTACAAGCTCGACAAGGCTTTATACGGGCTTCATCAAGCTCCTCGAGCTTGGTATGAGAAACTCTCGACTCATCTTGTGAAACACGGCTTTCGCAGGGGAGTCATTGACTGCACACTGTTTATTAAAGAAAAGGATGGCGACCTACTGCTTGTACAGATCTATGTTGATGACATAATCTTCGGATCAAAGAACGAAGAGTTATGCAAAGAGTTTGAAGCAGTGATGAAGAAAGAGTTTGAGATGAGTGCTATGGGGGAGATGAAGTTCTTTCTCGGGTTACAGGTGGATCAGACACCTAATGGGATCTTTCTACATCAGACCAAGTATGTAGGAGACATTCTCAGTCGCTTTGACATGGAGAATGCTTCTGCTGCTGGGACTCCACTTGCTACGAATCACGATATAGCACCTGATGAGAATGGAGATCTTGTAGATGCCACGATGTACCGAGGAATGATTGGATCCCTCATGTATCTCACTTCCTCAAGACCTGATATTATGTATGCTACATGTTTATGTTCTAGATATCAGGCTAAACCTAAGGTCAACCATCTGATCGGGGTCAAGAGGATTTTTCGTTATCTGAAGGGTACACCCACACTTGGATTGTGGTATCCTCATGATGATGACTTTGAGCTTACCGCGTATAGTGACTCGGATTACGGGGGCTGCAAGATGAACTACAAGTCTACATCAGCAGGGTGTCAATTCTTTGGGAGAAGATTAGTTACCTGGCAGTGTAAGAAGCAGACATCGGTTGCATTGTCAACCTGTGAAGCCGAATATGTTGCTGCTGCAAGTTGCTGTTCACAAATCATCTGGATTCAACAGCAAATGCGGGATTACGGTTTAAAATTTCATCTACTGCTATCTTGTTGATAACTCTGCTGCAATTGCAGTAACTAAAAATCCGGTTCAACATCCTAAGACCAAACACATCGGTATTAAATACCATTTCATAAGAGATTGTTTTGAAAAGAACTTAATTGATGTGGTTAAAATTAATACTGATTTTCAACGCGCTGACCTCTATACTAAAGCCTTTGATAAACCACGTTTTCAATATTTGCTAGAGGTCAACGGCGTTAAAAAGAAAAGTGAGGTAATTCCTGATGATGATAATGTGTAGTCCGATGTAGTATAGTTAACGTTTTTTTTTTATTTTTTTTTATTTGTTTATTTCGTCTGTTTAATTTAAACTCATGTTTGATGCTGTTTATTAAAATCCTAAAATAATTAAACCAGTAATGATTTTAGTATTTTAGGGGGAGAATATGGCAGCAAGTTAACATTAAAAAAAAACGAGGGAGAAGGAGTAAATAGCTGATATAAGGTAGATTGTCTGTGATACCGATTCAATACCTTTGAAAAATGATAGTACACAGGAACAAATCAAGAGGGACTTTAAAAATTTAAGTTTTGAAAAGATGCAAAAATTCAAAGTAGAAGTCTGTGTAGTCTAAGCAATATAAAAGGGAAGATGATAGAAAACTGGTAACTCCTAAGGTGACACAAAGAAAGTAGACTTAGAGGCTGCTAGACCACAAATGATATGTTGGTAGATTCAACACAATAGATAATTAGACCTGATTGGTGAATTCAAGATCAAACTAAGTTGTTCAACTGACTGTGGGCTTCCATCTTATCACTGGTTAACACAATCAACAATATTCAATAAGGGGTAATGAGCATGTAAACGCCACAAATGTGTGCGGATGACCATAATTAGAGCAAAGCAAGAAAAAAATGAAAGACAAATGCTATAAAGCTAATGACTTATGTTGTTGGTGCATTTTGTGTAAATAAAATAAGCTGCTCTAACAAGGAGATAGATTGTGTGCCTCTCTGCTGTGCGATGGCACTGACCTGAGGATAAGCATAACCTAGATATTCTAGAATTCATTGTTGTTTGCCGCCTCTCTGCTGTGCGATGGCACTGACCTGAGGACTGGCTTCTCTTTGAAAGCTCTAAGAATAGTCTCTTCTTGAAATAATTCCCGTAGACCGCTCAAAAGCTCCTGAGGAATGTTGATTACCATATAAGTGTGGGATCCACAAATGTTAGTTGAAATAATTAAACCTAATTCAATCACCAGTCTGTGTCAAAGGTCTGTGTATGGATTTAAGTGGACAAACATATTGACAATCAATGTGGCTGCATTCTCAAAAGTTCAAATCAATGTGACAATCTAAGAGTTCCAGTATGATTTCCTTAAGTTGCTAACGACTCTGGATGAACATCGAGAATTGAGCATCAAAAGATTTTGATAACAAGTCCCAAATGATTTGACTTGCCTGTATGATTCCAAAATTGAATTGGTCCAGGTGTGTTCAATCCAAGTTGAAGCTGTCTATTCCGGAACCAAATCCCGTAGATGTCTATCTTAGGATTTATCTCTCACAAAAGGCCAAAACAAGTTCGTTTGAGTAATTAGTTTAAATTTGCTAAGTTAGTTAGTAGTTTTTAATTTTAATTTATTAGTGTGTCGGACTACATCAGGAAAATCAGAAAGGAATCAACTCACTAAAAGGGTCATGTCTGAGATGACCACATGTGCTTTGAAAATTTAAAACAGTCACGTCTGAGGTGACAAAGTGTTTAAAAGGTCACGTCTGAGGTGACTAAATTGTTTAAAAGGATCACGTCTGAAAGTTTTCAAGTTAATATGATCATGTCTGAGATGATCAAAAGCTCATAACGTTAATTTCAATAATTTAAAAGGGTTTTAAATGTAAACTTGGTAAAAATGGCAGAAAATTAACTAAGTGTGACCCATTCGCACGATTGGACCATGAGAATGGACCAACCATGCGAATGGCTTCCACTCGCACGAATGGACATAAGAGTGAGCCATTCACACGAATGGCTTATCAGAATAGCCCATTCGACCGATTGGAAGAGGGCGAATGAGTCAGTCGACCGATTGAAACTCATTCGGTCAACTGAACATGCAAATGAAAGGCACGACTGAGTCAGTCGATCGACTGAACCTCAATCGGTCAACAGCATGCGACTGATTGGGCCAATCGTACGATTGAGCCTGAGTCGCCCGAATGAACTGGGCGACTGAGGCCAGTCAGCCGACTGAACCCAGCTTCAGTATTTAAAGGGCACAGTCGATCGCATTTCATTCACCTCACCCAAATCGCTCTCAAATCGCATACCCTACCGTTACGCTGCCAAAATTTCATTAGACCTTGTTTTCTCATTGCTATTGATTCACTGACGTTCGCTATTGATTATACAGGTAGATTGAAGTCTTATTTCACCGAAATCAGAAGGATTGAAACCCTAATTTTGTGATATTCGAACGAAAACAAGAAATGGACTGAACTTGACCTAATAACCTACTTAAACTATGCAAAATGTTAAAATTAAGGTTAATAGGTTATTAGTAACAAGAATGCGAGTCTATTGAACCGGTAATCCACGTTAAATCACTTGTATTGATCAAGACTCGAACCACAGGCGACTGAACTATGAGACAGGCGACTGGTCGTCCGGATGAACTCCAATCGCACGATTGAATCTTGAGATTGGGTCATTCGGCCGAATGAACCATACGATTGAGCTCAGTCGGCCGACTGAACCATTCGCAGACTCAGTCAGCAGACTGAACCCAATCGCATGTCACATTGACCAGAATGAGTCCAGTCGCATGAAAGAACAGACGACTGACTTCAGTCGCATGATTCATTCGCATGAATGAATCAGAATGATCTTCAACATTACACTTAGAACAGAATTTTTCATGTCTTATGTACTAATGGTTCTATGTCATGTGTGTTTCAGGAAAATGGCAGAAAGATGGTCCATAAATCCAAAGCACAACATCTGTGCTCATTTGGATCACACCACCAGGAACGGGGCCGAGTTTACCGACATTATAGCCTTTCTTAGACGGTCCAGGATTCATAAGGCTATCTCCACCCTTGCACGCCATACAGATCATTGCATCGGGCATTCTGGGAGAATGCCTCTGTGGACCGCTCCCGTGAGCCCTACTGCATTAGGAGCTCTATACTGGGCCATGATATTGAGATCACTACTGCCGACATCCAGAGGGTCCTAGAGTTTGGGGACGACACTGATCATCCTACTAGATTACATCCACTGACAGTGCGAGGATGCTTTCTGAGGATAAAGTACGCTGGGGACATCAACTCAGGTGTGCTCAACAAGAGCAACCTGAGCCCCCAGTACAAGTACTTAGCACATGTGATCCTCAAGTGTGTTGCATCGAGGAGGGGTGGGTTCGACGACCTCTCAGACCAGATCCAAAATGCCTACATGGCACTGGTTCTGAACCACTCCTTCAGTTTTTCTAGCATGATATTCTCCTACTTGGTGGAGAACTTGGAGGCCAAGGGAAAGGAGGGGTTTTGCATGTACCCCAGGTTCTTACAGCTCGTCTTCAACGAGAAGCTGCCACAGTTGCCCAAAGAGAGTCATGACGCAGTGGCCTTAGAGATTATGGATGATACGACTCTAGGCCGGATGAGAGTTTATAGGGGGAAGCAGGTGAAGCCCCAAGTGAAGAGACTGATTGGCCACCTGGCCAACGAGAGGTATGTGGCGCCAGGCAGACGCAAATGGCGTCATGAGGACAGTGACTCTGATGATGAGAGGCTGCTCCTCCCAGATATTGATTCAGATGATGATGATAGCGGAGACGCCGGGGATGATATGCCTGCTCCACCTAGAGGCACTGATTCAGATGTTATTCCCCCGGGGTCTGCCCCTGCCGGAGAGGTTGCTGAGACGGCCGGTTTCCATCAGGAGTTTGTTGTTGGTGATCAGGAGGAGGATGAGTCGGATGAGGAGCCCCTCACGAGGACTGTGGGAAGCAAGGTTGTTCCCACAGAACACGGGCTTAGGGTGGTTGGTGAACACCCTCGAGACTCTAGAGAGACAGAGACTGACCCGAGCTATGCTCCGGGTTCAGCAGGCATAGCTGCAGGGGGAGCATCCACTTCCACTGGGACTAGGAGGAAGAGGATGGCTCAACCCCATGGAGTGAAGAAGAAGAAGCGTCGACTGACCTTCGTTACCACTGCTGCCTCTACTTCCACCACCACAGCCACCACTACCACCTCCACTGACATACCACCCATCACCACAGCCACCACATCACCACTGCTACCACAGCCACCACCTTACCTACCACCACTGTACATTTCCCATCCACCACCATACCATTTACACCTACATCACCTTCACCAGTTTACCGACCCATATTCACCACAGCCACTACCACCACCACCTCACATCATGCAGGACCGTCAGCCCAGTCCTCGCACTTATATGGATCTCCTCTACCTCCAATCGGGGTAGAGGAGCAGCTATCGGCGCTAAACCGTATGGTGATGCGCCTGCTAGCAGCAGATGAGGAGAAAGCTGCTCAGATTCGTCAGCTGACCGACCTGACTGCTGCCCAGTCTCAGCAGATGGCAGAGCAGGCTCGGGTGGTAGAGCAGCAGACCCAGCTAATGGATGCACAGAGAGTCGAGATGTCCTAACTCCAGGACCAGCAGGCCCAATCAGCCAAACGTATAGAGGAGTTGGAGACTACCAACAAGACCATTATGCTGCGGTTAAAGGGGTCAAAGGATGAGCCCTTAAAGATAAAGGAGGGTGATAGGGATGATGGAGATGGTGATGATGACGATGAAGATGATGATGAGGATGAAGAGGATGATGAGGATGAGGAAGAGACAGAGGAAGAAAGGACAGAGGGAAAAGATGATGATGACGAAGCAGAAGGAGGGGATGCGGCTGCATCGGCCTCTGCTTCAGGTCAAGAAAGACGATCGAAGAATCGACAGGACCCGTCAGCTACTACCTCTGCTCCTCCGAGCGATGAGACCATGATTCAAGACAAAAGTACAGATTAGATGTTTTATGTATTTATTTATTTTTGTATTTGAATCATGTACTGAAAACAATGTTTTGAATGTTTATATATTAATCTAATGTAATTCTGTTTGATTACTTACTAATGATCTATGTGTTGAATGTTTAAATCAAACAGATCCAAATTTTCAAAGAGATGAGTTTGACATTGCTCCCCTTCAACAGGTCAAGACTCAACTAACCATGATTCTTGATCTGCAAGGGATTGTAAGAAGGTCTGTGAGTTATACCCCTGAAGAAGGGGAAATAATTCATGACCTATCTAACGAGCAACTGCCAGAGATGTTCAGACTCAATCCTGATGAAATCGTCAAGGATGCTCCAACAGTTTATTCGACCAGTGATGAGGAGCTAAATGATGTTGATGAAGTTGAGGTCGAAGATATCACTGCAGAAGAGTACCCTCAGTACGCTGACAACGAGGGTAATGTGGTTCCCAATCTGGGTGAGTCCCTAGTCAGTGATAGTTTGAGGTACTAAACAAGATGGAGCAGGAAACCGAAAAGGCAGAAGGAACAGCTCAAGCCTCAAATGATGACGTAGACATTCGAAAGGCTGAATGGGCTGCCTGTTTTGAAGAAGTGAGAGCCCAACGTGATGCACCAAAGAAAGATGCCTACACCAAGCTCTACAGAGTCAAGAAACACCACAAGGTGTCAGGCAGGATTATAGCATGGGCTTATTTTGATGATCTTAACGCGTATGCAGTTAAGAGGGAACAGGGCATAGAGTACTTCAGGTTTCCACATGATCTGAAGACTCTACCTGGTTTTGAGCTCAACCAGCTGGCTAAGTTAAAGCTGCTGTATGCTGACCCAAGGAAGATGTCAGGCTGGTTTGAGGCTGCCCTGAAGAAGGAGTACCACACCAGATGGGTTAACTTCAGACCCCAACAGCCTACTAGGTATATAAAAGGTCTGAGGTTGATGCCATTACTGGCAAGCCCAAGATTGTGTTGAAGTGGAGTCCTCCGCGCACTATGTCGAGAATCCCTCTCAGGGAAATGCCACAGGACTTCACTCCACACTTCAAATGGTGGTACTATGATTGGAGAACAGCTGAAGCTGTCATAGTTCTAAATAAAGAGGGCCAAATGGATACAATCAGGGTATTCGACCCGATGTGGCTAACCAACTTGTCTGCTAATGATGTCTATACATTATACAAGTGGCCACTGTTCTATGACACACAAGATATTGTACAAGCCCTCCAGTTCCAAAACGTTATACGACTCTGCTTTGCGTTTGAGATTCATGCAGGAGTCACCAAAGAGGAGAAGTACAAGAAGTATAAGGAGGTTATGCAGAAGACAAGAGATTAGATAGATCTAGGTCCAAGGGGGAGTTTGTTGATGCATGTATGTCCCTAGATCATGATTTGTAATGTAATAGATCTTGTCTGTCTGATTATGATGTAATTTGTATTGATTAATGAAATGACATGGATTGTTTGTTATTTGTAATGTTTAATATTTCATTAATGAATCGTGATTGAATTGATTGGGTTTATGATTGTTTGAATGGTTACAAATTATGTTATATTAATTAAAACATTCAAACTTAACTTAATGAAGTTCTCATGCGAATGGCCCATGCGAATGGACCACACGCATGAATAACTTCATACGATTGACTCAATCGCACGACTGAACCAGGAGACTGGATCAGTCGTATGATTGACACATAAGATTGGCTCAGTCGCACGACTGAACACTCAGTCGTGCGGATGATTCAACCGCATGGTTCAATCGCACGGCTGAACCATACTTATGGCCCAGTCGCACGATTGAACAATACTAACCTATAAATAGACCCAATTCGTGGAAAAACGTAAGCATTCATACTATTACGATTCCAGACGTACCCTAGCCGTCCAGAGACCTCCCAAATCGTTCTCCAAGTTCACAGAACACATTAGATCGATTCCTAATCGACTTCTAACGTTAGATTAAATTCTTGATTGATTCTTCGTGTGTTCTCACTGATTGGATCGCCAATCAAATAGGATTCCGCACTATTTGAGTTGGTTTAACACGCTAATCACTAGGTATTTCGTTCAAATACCAGGTCCTAACATCCTCCAACCCAAAACCTTAGCCAGAACCCAAACACCTCAACCTACCCATCAACCCATCAAACCATCCCCTCAGCCTTCTAAACATCTCTCCATGGAAGAATTAAAGGCAATCAAGACAAAGCTCATAAACTGCACTACACTGAGCGACATCTCCTGTGAGGTGGATTCAGTCAACTTGACTTATGTTGACGGATCCTCAAGTTCCCTCACAAGAGATCAATTTCTTGATCTGCCCAGAGGAACTTTGGACCAAGCTGCAAACCTCCTTGGCCTCAATTCAGACACGTTGAATGAGGAAGAAAAGAAGCTAAGGAGAAAGCTGGTGACTCTACTGGATACAAAGAAAGGAGACAGGGTACCAAGACAACCTCTTGCACCCAGAAAAAAGATCATCCAGTGGAGGTTTGAAGACTCTTCTCACAAATTTGTTGTTGAAAGAGAGAATGGAGAGCTCAACAGGCTGAGTGCCTCATCTCTGCTACACTTGAGCAGGTTTGACATTGCTGAGTTAGCAGAGAAGCCATTCTCTAATTTTTCAAACTCTGATATAGCTGCCCACATCAAAAATCATCTAGGCAGCCTTCATATGGCCGAGCTTACTGCTAGAAACAAGGTTGAAGAGGAGTTGAAACTGAGAGAGGAGGAGGAAAGGAAAGGATCAGCAACCAAAGGCAAAGCCTTTCTACAAATGGTTGAAGGTCCTGAACTTGAGTCCATAGTTAGATGGGAGTATGACTATAACTCCCGTCAACTAACTCTCTTCAGGGGGACACAACAAAGGGTACATGTCATTCAGAGCGATAGACTGGATCTCCTATCCACCAATGACTTGTACAAGCTTCTCAGCACTACTTCAGGGAAGAACAAAGAGACAAACAAATACCTGTTGTCCCTGGTGCTGAAGGCTTTGAGAAGCAGAAATAAGTGAAGTTTTGGTAGCATCAGCCTAGGGGGAGTTTGTTGGATCTAGAAAGACTGTTGCAACCAAAACCAAGTCACTTAGAAGATTTTGGTACAACAAACAAAGGACTTCCGAAGCCAAGTATGGAACTTCCGAAGGAAGAAGGAGCTCTTCCGAAGACTAAGTGTAAAACACACTTCCGAAGGAAAACTCCAACTTCCGAATACAAAGAACCTACTTCCGAAGATCAAGACTTAGAGAGAAAGATCTGAAGTCAACTTCCGAAGTACAAGAAGTCCTCAAAGCCTCGGAAGCATAGAAGCCTCTTCCGAAGTATAAGTGGCTTCAGAAGAACTTGTTCTTCCGAAGCCAATTAACCTTCGGAAGACACTCCTATTATCCAGTGGACATAAGTATGGCCTCTCTGACACTCCGCTGCAAATCTCTGATATACTGCATGACGTTTTCTCAAAAGCCATGTAGTTGACCATACTTTAATCCACTGTTTACCTTTTTATGTTAATACAGTTGCCATCTTTAGTTGGTGACAAAAGGTAAGTCATGGACATGTCATGACTACCATATCTTAGATAATACTTTATCTAAGATACCTTAACTTTAGCATTGTAGTATATGCTTTAGTCGCATTTCACCGCTCCACCGGAAATTCCCTCTGCCCCTACCGTACTCCAGCTTGGTAGTTTCCACCACCTGTCCAGAGTTGAGCCCTGGGATTTGACGGCGGCTATTCATATTATTCATAATGAATATGAATATATTAAAGAATAGAATATATAATTTCAAATGACTGTTAAATATTATAGAACATAACGATTAATCTAGCGATATAGAATTTTCATTTTTTTATCACGATTAATTTATCACGATTCAATACTAAAAAAAAACTTAGGTTTCCAGCTGGTATCAAAGTATATCCGGCTGTAGGATCTAGTATATATAGTTTTTCATTGTAACTCTTGTTTCATGCTTGTAAGAGTCTTGTAATATCTTGAGTTGAGAAGTAATATATACAAGTGCCTTGAAAATTATATTTCTGCTTGTTCCTTTGCTACTTATTATATTATTATCAACTCTTGTAAAAGACATTACTTCATTTGATTTGAGTGTTTCCATAACTGAGTTTGAGAGAAGTACAAGTGTTTAAGTGACAAATCCGATCCTGCAAGTGTTACAAAGCATAAAAATAGATACAAGTACTTGAGACACTTTATACTACATCCTACAGCCAGTTATACTTTGAAAGCTAGCTAGAAACACGAATCTAGACAACTAGATCAATGTATAGTCAAAAGGAAGATTGTCTTTTGACTGGTGACTATGACATGTCATATCTCACATCCTAATATATTATAAAAAGGATAAAAGATACACAAGTAGAAAGTTGCAGACCAATGAACTTATTCTATAGTTGACAAAATCATGGACCATTTCACCAACTTATCTAAGTTAGTGAGTCTTCAGAGGTGGCAGCGAAAAGTTGCTCAGCTTTTTATCAAAAGGTGATAAGAGAAAGCATGTCTTCTCTGTCTTCGGAAGAAATCAGTTCTTGGCTTTGGAAGACTTCATCTTTGGGTTTGGAAGATTTGGTCATTTGGCTTAGGAAGATTTTACACTTAGCTTATTTTCTTTGAGTTGTGTAAAACTTCAGAAATAACTTTACTATGTACTTCATGCATTCATGTTGAGAGCTCTTTGGTTGTTTTGATTGCATTAGTCTTTAAATATAAACCTTACACATATGAACTAAATTATTAAACTATAAGAAACATAAATAAATCAACAATTACACATGTCATATTTAGAAGATGAGTTAATTACCTGAAAGATCTTAATGCTTAGGCTTGTTTTCACTTCCAGTCTTAAGTTCAAGAAACTACAGGGTTGGTCTAAAGTTTTGACAAAATGTAACACAACTGGTCCTGAGGCTGGATGTATGTTATCTTTTTCTGTTAAATGTGTGTGAAATAACAAATTAGCCTCATGTTGAAATTAGTTAAAAATAGTATTATATTAAAATATAATATAGTAATTGAAGTGGGACTCGCCCACCATCTTCTTCTCACCATTACTCTTTTAACCAAGCTCAACCTCCCAATTCAGCAACATAAACATCACAACTCATCACCACTAGTTGTCACCTCCAACACTACAACTAGACCACCACTAAGGCATTGTCCTTCCACCGTCTTAGGAGCCACGGTGGTGATCGCGGTGACGTAAAACTCTAACCGACTCCATTGTCATCTTCATTATCATCTACTACTACCACCAGTTGCCTACTCACCCTCTTGAAACCACCGTCATCAAGCACCACCATCACCAAATCGTCGTGTGTCGGCCAATTGAGATATCATCCTATGGTATCAAAATTTGTTATAGGTGGAGCCATTGTACACAAAATCGTCCTGGTGTGGCAGATGGTTTGCTAAAAAACAAAAACCAAAAAATAAGGTTGGGGTGAGGGTGAAGGTGAGGTAGGCACATACCTAATTTGTTGAAGGTGACAGCTCGTTGGTGGTGATGGTTCAAGAGAGGTGATGGGGGTGTCTTTTCGTGATGGCGGACTAGTGTTAGTAGGGATGGTGGTGGCATTTCGATGGTGTTAGAGATGGTAGTGGTGGGGCGGCGATTGTTGGAGAACGGTATTGTCGAGGAAAGGGGAGGATAAGGGGAGAAGGTAGGCATTTGGGTAATTTTATAATATAATATTTTTTTATAGTTATGTTTGTAAGGGTAGTTTAGGTATTTTTAAAATATTAACAAAAAAGTTAACGTCACATACAAGTTGGGGATAAGTTTTGTTATGTTTTGTCAAACTATTAAACCAACCCCGTAGTTTCTCAAACTTAGGGACCGAAAGTGAAAAAAGGTCTAACAGCAGGGCCATTTCACGTAATTAAATCTTAAAAAATTTAAACAAAACCTATAATAATTTACACATAATGTGTTTAAAAGATTTTAAATAAATCAACAAATCATCTATAATCAGCATCAATGTAATACTTGCCAACATTAAGGGATCACGCACATGAAATTCATATCGCTCTAAGATATCGATGCAAACATATATAATCAAAATCCAATGGAATTATATTATTTTATATACAAAAAGAACGACTATATTGTTAATTAATCTATCCACCATAATAGTATATAAATGTGAATTCCCAATGAGAGAATGAATGAAGTTTTCAAATATTATTTTAAATATAATCAACCTATAATAATTTATATTAAAACCAGACGAAAAGAGACCATATCCACAAAATACATAAGCCAACATCAAGTAACCACGCACATGGAATTTAAACAGCTCTAAAAATATAAATATCAATGTGAACATATTAATTCAAAATAATGAGAGGGTTATTTCAACACTTACTAGTATAAATGTTATGTAGAATCATAGATTAATGGTAGCGCTCCAAAGTAGACTTTAAAATCTAACCAAAACCTAAAAAACTAAACATTGGAGTAATGATTGTGTCTAACACCAAATATTAAACATTGGCTGAGAAGAAGACACATTGGAGTCAAGGCACGTATTGTGGGTTATCTTACCAAGGATTCCAAAGAGTTGGCGTCGTGGCACGAAAGCGCAATGCAAAAGGACACAGTGGCATCGTGGAAAACCCGCTGACGATGTAAAAAGACATGGTGACCCTTCAAATGAGAGGGTTATTTCACACCGAAGGGTTATTCTCAAGCATACAAAAGCCATGGGTGAGGGAACATAAGGAAAAAGACTCGAGTAATCTTATCTTGCAAACATGAATACATGTTCTTGTTTTTCCGATGATCTATGGGTGGTTTTGATATTCTTAAATCGTCAGGAAAAGCGTTAGCAGGAAATAAGAACTATTGATAGGTGTTTGTGGTTTTATGGGGGATCTATTAGTAAGAATAATATAATTTCAAACCTATCATTCATTAATCTCAGGGGTGGACCAACCGGTAGTGTGCTTGTAATTATTTGTTAGTTCTTGAGTTCGAGCCCTACAACCTATATTTTACTTTTGAAATATATTTTATATTAATTTAAAATTATATAAATATATCTACAAATCATAAAATACAAACTTATTTAAGTATATTTATCAAATGTCCAAATATATCTATAAATTATAAAATGTAAATATTATCCTTTCTTGAACAACAAATCTACCTACTCCTTCTCATGCTTTTAAATTTACGCAATGCTTGAGTTTGAAGCTAATACATCATAGCAAAGCCTCTACCAACTAGGTTACCCCACATTGACAAATGTTATCGAAAATATTTTTTTAAATTACACCGAACTAAATTACAAAAACATTAATTTACAATATCTATCAAATGTCAAAAAAACATTTATAAATACAAACATTACCTAAAATACGTTTTTAATTAGAGCACACATATTCTTAATTCCAAAATCCAATATCTTGAAACCATATTCTTGAACCACATCTTCTAATATAAAAAAATAAATGACTAACAATAGTTAAAAATTAACTTTATATAAGTAATACTTAATAAATAAAAAATATGTGTACGTGTCAAACCTTAATCATTTAGTTTGACATAGTGCATCAACATATATCCCTTCATCATGTTCAGATTGTAAGTATGTGGTTTCATCAATTCTATCATTTATTAGTTGAATACTAACAAAAATAATGGTAGGTCATCAAAATGGTCGTGATCTTCCTCATCGATGACATCATTAACACCAAAGATGCGTTGTTTACCTTGTGATATGATGTAGTATCTTTGTTTGCTTTGGTCATTAACAAAGAACAACTATGTGACTTGATTTGTCAGAAAAAATGGTTTAGATGAATAACCATTTGTTGCAAGGTCAACAAGTATGAAACCATGTTTGTCAAGTTGAACACCCGTATTGTTGTTCACCCTCTTACATTAGAACACAAGTATAGAGAAAGTTGTGTAATTCAATTTCAAAATTTCTTGGATGTCACCATAATAAGAATCAGCGGTTGCTATTCTTATATCATGATCCATTCTATCGAATTTAGTTATTGATGTTATTGTTGTAATTTTATTATTTTGCATTGTACCTTTTTATAAATAATCTTTGGTAAAATATATAATTGTTGATGTCATACCCTTGGTAAGATAACACTCTATGGTTAGGCCATGTCTTAATTTGTTCATAACTTTATCATTATCTATTTGGGCATGAATAATTCTTACCTTACTTTTAATCCACAAAGAGAACTCTTAGTTATGCTTGATTTGAAGTTGCATAAGGTTCTTATCTAGGTACGTCAACTATAATAATCTCATGTGTTCCTTGACATATAGAAGCAAGACAAGTCATGTGTTTAGGATATAAACATAGGTACATTGTAAGTTATCTTTACCTGGGGTGATCATTTTCATACCCGCACCTCCAAACACTTCAAGTTTACCTAAGTGATGAGATTGAGGAACACCAATACTTTTACACTATCCAAATAACCTGCATGTCAATAAATTAATTATTTTATTCTAAATTATATTTAAAAAAACTATATATATTATTACCTGTACAGAATTCAATCACCTCCTCGAAAGTATATTATGTAACAATACTACCATCAGGTCGATTGCGGTTTCTCCTATAACCTTAAAAAAAACCCATATATCTTTCACAATGATACGTGTAATGCAAAACTACATGACCACAAGCTTTGATTTTTCCAACGATATGATTACCATGTGAACTATCACCTAAAAAAAGATGCTAGAAAGTACTTCTCTAACTAACATAGCGTGATGGTAATGTCTATTTGCCATGTATATAGTTCATCAGGATCAATCATTTTTTAGTGAATCTGATTATAAAACAAAAAAGCTTTGTGATTGTATGTGTGGTTCTCTCAGTTAGCAATCCAAGAAGTACAATAGGAATCATATGTGTCATCAAAACATATCAATCATAAGACTTCATATCAATTAAGCAGTTTACAGTCTTTCATTGCACCAAACTTTTAATGTTTACGAAATAGCAAGATGAACTTTAATATGATATAAACATCTACAAAACTTGTTTTCTGCTTTTGACAAACATATATGACAGATAAATATGACAATTTAATCAATAAGGCAAGCTCTTTTATGTATTCTTATTTCTTCCATGTCTTTACGGACACTAATACTATCTTTAGTTTTCGGGAATGTCTACCAATAAGCCTATCAAGTTATCGCATACATTTATTAATATGCATTACATCTAGGCTATGTATAACTTCTAAATGCTTCTAATATGATAAGTCCCAAAAGATTGACTTTTTTTTCAAACAACTCCTTCATTAACACAAATTCTTATTATATTTAGACTTTTAACTCGTAAAAATACATCTAAGTTCTTTGTTTTTAGGGTTTTGGATTTGTACTTTCACTAAAGTACTTCTTGTTCTATTGATAATTATGACCAGATAGATGGAATCTTCTATGTCCCATGTATACAGTTTTTCTTCTATTATTTAACCACATTGAACTTGTCTTATCTTCAAGAACAGAACAAACTAGCTTACCTTTCATGCTATATCCATGCTAATTACCATAAGTTGAGAAATCATAGATTGTGCAAAAAGTAATGACTCGTAATTCAAAGTATTCTTTTTTATAAGCATCATACACATTTACAGTTGGACTGCATAGGCTTTTTTAAGTTATCAATCAAAGGTGATAGTTAAACATCATTGCTTGGTTTTTTTGGTCCTTGAACTAACAATGATATCATTATGTATTTTCGTTTCATGCATAACTATAGTGGAACATTATGGATGCAAACAAGAAGCAACTATGTCCAAACCTTATTTATCTAACCTCGTTAACAAACTCAAGATAGTTTCTATTAATATATCTTCATTAAAGTAAATCTGTCACATGTCTTAATTTTTCATCATTAATACACTCATCCGAATTTCATTGTAATAATTTTGTTTTTTTCTCATTTAAGAATAATCATTTAGTCTAGGTATGATGAGAAAATACCACAATCATTTAGCTGGTGATCCGTTTTTCATCACATTGTCATCATATTCAACAACTATAGGTATATATGAAGGATGAAGCTTTCAAAAAATTAATTAGTAAAGGATTCCTGCTAATCATTGTCTAAGCGCTAAATGATAAGTCTATTTACTGAAGATTTCATATTCCGGCCCAACTACTAAACTTTTTTTGAATCAACATACACATCTCATCGGCTCATCATATGATGGATGCACTGATTCAATGCTATTGTAGACAAGTATATATACACCTTTTGTGTATTAGTTAGTAGTGTGTCCACTTTTGCACCTCTAATATTCTCTACATTCCATCATCTGCAATTTAAAATAATCAAATAAGTTATGTAATTTATGTACATGTTTAGGTACTCTAAGGCGGTAATCCAACCTACTTTTGAGTATATTATCTCAAATGTGTATATTTACGGGTTACTATTTAAGAAAATATCAGCAGTATTTCCCCTTAACTATCCAAGTATGCAGATTAACTCTCAAAGGATTTAAGAGGAATGAAACTAAGTTCGCGCTAATAATCATCCGTTAAATGTATGCACATCCTAATAAGATAGAATACTTAAAAAACAGTCCCAGATATGAGAAAATTTAAGTTTATCTCTATTAGATTAAGTTCAAACGGGTATAATTTTAAAGTGATAACCTAAATTAATATGCATAAAATATACAAAAATATAAAATATGTAATATAATATTTAGTAATAAAGTTAAAGTTAAAATTACTAACTTTCAATATAAACCTAGTCTCTTAAAGCAGAAACATTATATATAACTAATCACGCAAAATATAATTATTTATTATATATTTGGTATAAAATGCTTTCAAAAGAATTAAAAATTACATAACTTAAATTAATTTAACAAACTTCAATTCTTCAATTCTGAAGAAAAAAAGTGTACAAAGGATTAGGTTGAAGAAGAGGATGAGGTTGAAAATGAGGTTGAAGAAATATGTTAAGATTGTGAAGTTTAAAATTAAATTTAAATTTAGTTTTTTGGGATTGTTTTAAGAGGAATAAAAAAATTATCTTTTAAGGTGGTGCTTATTTCATTTAAGGACTTGCCCTAAAAATGCTATTTGTAGAGTAGTTTAAGGTTTTCTGGGCGGTTTTATTAGTTTTTATTTTAAAATATTTTTTGCCTTTAACCGCCAAAAAAATAAAATTTTCAATCTCTCAAAAAACCACTTTTTCTTTTAGTGGTTTTACACTCTTTACAAAGTTTATGGTGACCAAGCTTCATGACGGACATTTTCACAAATAAATCTATCTCAGTCTAAGTTTGAGCAGTTTCGTGCCCTACTACGTCTTGAACCAACACCTTTCCGCTTAAGGGGGATGGTGGAATAATTAGCTGTATATTTATTATTATTTTAATTCCATACACTATTGATGCACAGTTGTAAATTCATCTAATATTAATAATTAATTACATGTATTGACACATGTCATTACTGTTAGATATTTTAGTATATAATTGCATTGACTAATAACCAATGTGATCATAATATCGATCAAACAAGTTAGGAGGTGCGGAGTACATGCTTGTGTTGGGTGTATTATTATCTTTGAAAGTGAAAACCTTCTTAGTGGCGAAACCTCTAAGCAATGGGGGGTTCCAAGGGGGCAACGCCCCTTGGTAAGGGTCCGAGAGACAGCGCCACTAGGAGCGCGGTTCAAGGGGCAGAGCCCCTTGCTTGGGTCGAGCAATGAAATTAGATTGTTTTATAAAAAATGCACTAAAATTTGATTTTCCCGAAATTTCACCTATGAAATTAGAGGGTAAAAATTATTAATTTTTATATGAAAATTGCTGAAGTTTTCATCCCTTCCCTGCAAATGTTAATTTCGAATCAATATTTGGTCTCTCTTAATTTTTCTCTGTTCACGAATTCTCACACTCATATCATACTTGTTTTTTAAATTGAGCTTTATCCGATTGAAGAATAGGTGTGAACCCAAATAATTATAATCTGATAGTGTTTCGCGACTCTAAATTTATCACAGTAATTATCAACAACTACCACATTTTTTCTCATATTCAATTTTCCGCTTAAACTATTTATTTCTTTCTATAAGTCAATAACTAATTTTCAAAATTTCTCTATCTCTCTCTTATATTATAATTTAAGTCCTTAAATCAATAATATTTTAAATAACATTTTTTTCATTAAATAAAATCCTTTAAAGGAAAACACTTTTTCAAAAATAAAATTTCTTAAAACTATGATTTTTTCTAAAGAACATTACTTTTTAAAACATAAAAATAATATAAAATCAATTATTTTCAAAAATAAAAGTTTTATATAAAATCATTTTTTACAAAATAAATTTCTTAAAAAGGGAAATAAAACCTGAAGTTTAATAATGACATATTGATAAAAATGAATTTTTTCAAAGAAATAATATTTTAAAACAAAAGTTTTTAAAATAATAAAAATATTTTATCAACTAATCAAAGTATTTAATCATACTTAAATTCGATCATATCTTATTAAGTATTTTTACAATTCCTAACTCTTCATAAATAAATATTAAGTATTTTCTTATTCAACTTGTGTAATACACGAAGTTATAACCTAGTTTTCTATATAGCTCTACCCTTCTAATTCATTTTCTATATACTTCCACTCTCCTAATTTGGAGGCGTGGCTCGTAAAATCTCACACAAAATAAAAAAAATTCATATAAGAAAAGATCAGGGTGCAAACACTATACATAAAATATTTTTTTTACAGCGTTGTTTAGTGAAGCGCTGTATAAATATACGTTATCTAAAATAAAAATTCTTCTTACAGCGTAAAGATAAAACGTTCTAAAATTAATAATCTTTTTTAAATTGAATTTTTAATAATGTTTTTACAACGCTTGCTAAATATACATTTTACAACTTTTTTTATGTGTTTTTTTCTTTTTCTCTTTTTCAATTCGCTCTTAAAGAATAATATTACAATGATTTTTTACTCTCTTTTACATCGTTTTTCATATATTATTGTTTTCTATTTATTGTTTGTATTTTTTAATTTAAGAACGAATCAAATATATATATATATATATATATATATATATATATATATATATATATATATATATATATATATATATATATATATATATATATATATATATATATATATATATATATATATAGATCACATAAACTTATACTTACAAATGTTCAAATAGAAATACAGTCGTACAAGTATTTACAAATTTACAAACGTCAAAATGTTTTCATAAATCAATGTATAACTAATGCATCTTTGTAAATGGATAATGTAAATACATCAATATCAATATCAAAGATCTTCTTAGAAAGTTGTATCACTTTCAACACTTCCATTTTGATTCTCAACCTGCCCTGCAAAATATAATATTTCTCATATAAACAATTTAAAAGATTAAAGAAACATAAGAATGAGAAAAAAAACAACTAAAGAATATTTTATTTCACCTAGTTGTTGTTGTTGTCTTAAAGTTTACACTTTAATCATAAACTTTAACTAGAAAATAAGTCTACAACTAATGCAAGAATCATTGAAAATTTAAATGTCTGATGCACGAAAACAATTGTTCACTAGTATCTTGATCATCAATTGATCATTAAACCCTGCAGAAAAATGATCATAAATTTCTCTTGATGGAAAGAATTCGAATAAACATGCAAATACAATAAATATCTATATATACCTGTAAATGTATAAGCATTTTAAAGCTTAGAGCTTAAGTCAAAATTATAAGAAAAAAACCCTTACTGTTCACCATATGAGATACTATTAGAATTAAAGAAGCAAATATGATTAAAAACTTGAAATCAGTGATTTATACCTCGTTAGACCGTCATAATCCAAGTGTTTCTAAGATAACATCAAAATCAACTTACTTATGAGGATGAACTTAGAAATTGACTCTGAAACTCATCTTAAAAATAGCACGATGAATTGCTAATATAAGATATAACAAAGTTTCTATAATACTTGTAATATACTTTCACTGCCCGTGGGATATCATAAGCGGTAATAAAACAACAATCAACCTTAAAAAGAAGAGCATTGCATGTTATCGAACACCCAAACTACTTGATTGTCGTGTAGAATGTACCTAAAACACACTTAAAACCCACAAAATCTTCTATGTGCTTTCGGAAGTAGAATAAAGCAAATTAAAATTGTCAAGTGAATAATTCAAATACATATATCATTAAATAAAAACCAAAAAGCTGAAAAATAATAACAAATTTGCAAATCAGCAATCCTTAATCAATATCATAAAAGGTTTCATATATGATTTTATAAATATGTAGATGCAAAAAAACGTATGAAATAATTTTTAAATCAATGTTAAAAAAGAAAAGAAATAACAATAATTACCTTAAGTGATATGAATCGATCCAAGAGAAGTAATGGATGAAAAAAATGATCTTAGTTTGACTTCACTTCTTGCTTCTTCAATAATTAATTGAGAGAGAATAAGATTGATCTAAGATTTTAAAGCATACAACGAATGGTAGTTCAATGTAGTTAGGTTAAAAATAAGAGAAATGAGAAATGAATAAATAGGTTAAATTAGATATAAAATATATTATAAATTTTATCAATATGCTATATGTTCTAACTATTAGTCGGTTAAAAGTGAGATAAAACCATGTACATGGTATGTTATTAAAATATCAATTTATTTCGATTAATATATATATATTATTTAGATAGCTGTTATAGCAGAGCTTTATACAATGTGTCAATAAAACCATCCAAGTGGTGCTATTTTTTAAATATTGATTAAATTTTCAACTAATATATATTATATTCATGTTTAAACGTTGTAACTGATGTCGAGCTGTAAATTGATATGGTGTTTCTTTCAGATATCGTTGTAAACTGATGTGTTTAAAAACCGTTGTGAATGGGGGTGTTGGTTTCAAAATATTTTATTTACTAACATATTCAAATTACTAATACATATTTTGCAGCGTTACAAAATTGATACCGCTGTGTATTGTTTTTTCTCTACTGGTGAAACATCAACCCAATGAGAACACCACACGAAAACATAGCGATTGGTCAAAATTTTACAATAATTACACAAATGGTATTTCAATAATTACGTCTGCGTTCAGTTAATTTGCGTGTACAACATTTCAGTTTTACTTCAGTATTAAATAACTATATAATATCTAATTAAAGATTTTATCACTTAAAAAAGGGCCCTTAAAACTTTAATGATAATAAATGGCTTACGTGTTTTTACCATATATAAATTTAATTAATCGGTTACCTAAGTTGGTAGTTAGTTCTTAAGTGGATGATCTAAGTACTTAAAATGAACAAAAGAGAAATAAAGATATTTGAACTAACATCAAAGATCTGTTATAAGATGTTGTGAGAGTAAACTAAAAAGATGTAATCCTGAAGGGATATGTTACTAGAATTGTTTATTGACCACTACATAAATGTTAGGAGTATTATTGTTTACCAATAGATCATAGCATATATTAAAATTCGTTTTCACTAAAAATTCATATAAGTTAAAAACAGTTTAAAGGTATTTGTATTCATGAAGGTCATTATTTCTTGACACAAGTTGCAAAAAATATCTCCTTTTATTATCCTCCATCTACCAGTCCAAACTACTTAGTTTGACAAAAATACATATATGTGGATAATGTACGATCCTGTTTTGAATGATTTGGTTTTTAATCGAGCTTATCCGCACCCTCAGCATTCTCAGTAGGAAACTCACAACTAAAAAAAAAAAAAACAAAACCTGCTAACTCAACGTGTAGCATGTTTGAGTGAGACTCGAAACCAAAAACATCTCTATTTTTTATGTCTTGAGTAGCTTAAGTGAACTACTTTATCTAAATTCTTGGTTTGAAAAAATATATCTAAATCTAGTGGGAAATCCATGCAAATATTTCCATGCATGGAAAAAGTTATAGCGCACACAAGTGTGACATAAAGCATCCACAACTAAAACCTGCAAAACCATGAATTCGACTTGTGAAATAACATTGTATTAATACCCACCAAACTAAATCATTCATTGAAGTTTCCATCTTCTACACACACATATATATAATATACACCTCATGTATGATATATGTAAGTACGTACTTCATCGTTTCACAAATACATATCACATTCTCCCTCACATACACACCCACATTACACCATGAATTCTGCAACAAATGAAGGCTAAGATTGTGATGACTGACTTCACTGCCTGTTAAAGCCTTAGAGGTTAGTTTCATGTATGGTTTTCAAATGCTTGAGACTTATTGTTTCATATTTGTTTCAAAAAGATATAGAAAGCGACTTCTTCTTGTTATTAACGTTCAAAAGAGTGACTTATTGAGCTCTTTTCGCTTATCTCTCTCTTTCGTTTTTTTCTTTGCTGCTTTTTCAGTATATAGAGTGATTAACTTTTAGTTTTATCTTATACTTTTCTTATTTTATATAAATTACTAACTTAGTTATAAAAGGTTAAAACATTTTTTACAAAAAATAAAAATGACCCCTTATTCATTATATATTTTGTATAATTGATGACAGTTGCTAATAAGCTTGTATGTAAGTTCTTAGTTTTTGTCAGAATTTTAAATAAACACACATATGTTTTTTGTTGAACGGTCCTGATTTATTATTACCTATTCAAATTAAATCTACTTCACATGTCTCAGGAAGGTTGAACTCACCATATTACCATTAGACCACTGCTGAGTGGTCGTAATATCATCATATGTAATAAGCTCAAAACAACTCTAGAGTTTGAAGTAGTTTTGCTATTTAAATTTTCTAAATATAGAATCACTAGATATTTAACAAATTAAATCTACTTCACATGTCTCAAGGAAGGTTTGAACTCACCATATTACCATTAGACAATGCTAGTGGTCGTAAATATCATCATATGTAATTAGCTAAAAACACTCTAGAGTTTGAATGTAGTTTTGCTATTTAAAGTTCTAATATATAGAATCACTAGATATTTAATATATAATTCATTGATAATAAGACATTTTTTTGTGTAATATAAGTATTTAGAAAAACAAAATATGCTAAAACAACAGATGAAATAGAAAATCTAATATTGCGGTTTAACATTTAATTTTGTTAGGCGAGTATACAATTGTAAATTGACTCTTCAACAATTTATTACACAATCAAAAGCTGAAGTTTAGTCCCATGGGACATCCTTTACGAAAATGAAATATTCCTCTTTTCAACTAGAATCTTACCTATTTAATATTGTTTGGGCCAAGTAGTCAATAGAAATAAACTGGATGACAAATTATTTTTTTTTGAAGTTAATTGTTTATCCAAATACTTTCTTTAACTGTACATTGGATTATTGATTAGCCATTGTCCTACCCAATCATATTCTTTACTCAAGTATATAATCCGAAACCATTCTCAGTAGGAAACTCAAAATATGTGAAAAAAAAGTTTTTGACCCAACTTACTAACTCCTCTTTTTCTTTTTTATCATAAGTGAAAATTGAACCTAAAAACTTTCCTTATTTTAATAAGGTTTTGTGATATTTTACCTTAATCATTTGAGCGGTGATTATCATTAGTGATTCTTTTCATTTCAATACATACATTCAACGAGCCCTCCCTCTCTAGAACTGTTTAAAAGTATTTTGTCATCAGAATTACCATGGTTATTTAAAAAAAATAAGTTGTCAGGTTAGTGGATTGACAAGTTGAATCAGCCAAAACAGTTTGGATAGAGTGTTTGGGCTCTTTAACTGTTTTCTTTACAAAAGCTTTTGAATTTATATCAAATTCCAAAAAATACAAAGATGTTTCATTAATATTATGCATACGTTTACCTACATATTAGAAAATAGAAATAGGAATTTAATTAATAATAGTTAAAATGGTCACTTTTAAACTCTAAACCATGAAACAAAATCTATTATTCAAATTGTAGCCTGCAAGTTTTATTCATATTTTGTACGAGACCAAAAAAAACGTTATAATTAAAGCAAAAGCAGGCCTCCATTTTATATAACAAAAAACTACAAATTTAAGTAATTGTTTAGCAAAAAGTTTTAATTTCAAAATGCTACCAAAGTCCAGCTGTAGATTTTTTGGAAAGGGTACCAAAATCCAACTATGAATAAGTTAGTTGATATTTATTGATTTTACTTTTATAAATAATTTAATGACTAAAATGGTTATTAAGATTTTTATATACATTTTTATTTAATACATTATTTTTGGATGCTGTATTTTCCGATCCATTTTGTCGTTTGGGATTGGTTTTTAATGGTATTTAGCTTTTAAAAAACAACAATGAAATAGTTCCATATGCCAACGCCTCAAACCTGTGTTAACAAGATTCTGTTTTGGTTTACGACCCCTTTTCATATTTGACTTGGTTTTGTACGTTTAAAGCGGCAATTCATACCAATTTGTATTATAACTAACCCGCTTCTTGTGGTGGTAACACGTCAAAACGTTAATAAATAAGCATGTCACTAGTGCGGATTGAAATCAAGACATCATATTCTATGCTGCGAGAGTAAAAGAAAAACAAAACTGTAAAAAGTATGAAGCCTTGAAGTGAACATAGAATAAAACTGAGCAAAACATAAAGTAAAATTTAACACGGACCAACACTAATATCAATCACAACTTGGTTTTGAATAAAAACTAAAGTGTACATACTAAACAAAATATAAAATAAAAGTTAAAGCGAAACAAAGACTAATATAAACCAAAAGTCAGTTTTGAAGTGAAACATAGCATTAAACAAGAGCATCATAATAATGTTATTGAAACTATAAAACATGACATTTTAGTTTATAAGAGAAAGAAAAATAACTATTAGTATGTCACTTGGTTTGTGAAAAGGGTAAAAAATAAAAATAAAAATATGTTGTATGTAAATCGTAGTTTTCATTAAATTTCAATGGTGTCTATTGAAAATTATGAAAGAAAAAGACAAAAAGAAACACCATTGACAAGTGATAGTAATTAATATTTATGCACGGTACTTCACAATAAATTGTAGAAATAATTCCTTTTCCAAATTAAATAATCAGAAACTATGTATTTTAATGAGAACATCAACTTCATTTCAAATTCTTTTGGATTATAGCAGGTATTATCAACAAAAGAATCATACTAGAAAATTTTTTAAACGGGTCGGGTCATAGAAAAGTCAATAACCCGGCCGTCCTCCCACTACACTTAAACACCCCAATGTCACTACAATATAAATCATATCCTAACAACAAGTTCAAATTGCACAAAGCCATAATAAGTCAAATTAAATGCTGACTTATTGATCAACAAAACACGATTCTTATAAACAAAACAACGAACGCGAAGAGTTATTATGGATACGATCAGTGAGAGATCCGAAAAATCATTTTACGTAGAACCCTCGGTTGTTATGGATCCTATCCAGAAACAACAATCGTATAAGGTAACATAGTGTGTGATATCATGTTTATGTTATGATAGATGTGTAAACATATGTTTATCTTTGTGTTTTGTAGACGTTAGAGGCGATATCGAGTTCAAAGATGACGTTGGTGAGCGATGGTTGTGTTGATTTTCGAGGGAGGGTTGCCGATAAGCGAATAACTGGTGGATGGAGAGCCTCTCCCTTCATTATAGGTATAACAATTTTTTTATTTTGTGATTTAATTTGATCTAGTATTTTGTGAATAAATCTATTTGAAAATTCTTTTCATAAATGAATTATAATAATTTTTAGTTAAAATCGGCGGGTTAAAGTATTTAAAAAGCTTAATTGTTTTCTATAAACATACCACTTTATCAATCGAGTTCTTAAAATATTTGAATTCGTAACGATTATATTGTTTTTTAACTATAAAACTCTAAATGATACACTACTTGTTTAGATTTTCTCCATAAAGCGAATAAAAGTATTGTAATCACGTTAATTAAATAATTAATGTATGTGGATGTTAAAGTAATGTGACACGTAAATTACAAGTTTACGCGGTCCAAACAACCTCTTACAGAAATACAGTTTAAGAATATTTTACGAGGCTTAAGTTTTCTCTGACCCTTAAAACATGTGCATGCGGGAGCCTTGTGAATTCGACTTAACTTACGGTGAACTTTCATTGTAGTGAACGAGGTGGCCGAGAGGCTAGCGTTTTTCGCTGTGGCGGTGAGTATGGTGTTGTATCTAGTCACACAAATGCACCAATCGCTACCAAACGCCGCCACACACGTGACAGACTGGATCGGAGCTGCGTACGTTCTCACCCTCGTTGGAGCTTTCATCGCCGACGCCTATTTGGGTCGTTTCCTAACAATAATCACCTTCTCGCTCATCTACTTCGTCGGAATGGTCATGCTCACACTCTCAGCAAAACTCGACTCCTTACGACCACCACTTTGCCTCAAACGCCCATGCCCTCCAGCATCCGACGGTCAAACAGCGTTCCTGTATACTGCACTTGGTCTCATTGCAATTGGCACCGGTGGGATCAAGCCCTGTGTTTCCTCATTTGGGGCCGATCAGTTTGATGAAGAGGATGATAGAGAAGTCGTGAAGAAATACGCGTTTTTCAACTGGTTTTTCTTCGCGATTAACATGGGCGCGTTGCTTGGAATCACGCTTATGGTTTATGTGCAACAAGAGAAGGGGTTTGCATGGGGTTTTGGTATCCCTACGATAACCATGTTTGTTTCGATCGTCGTTTTGATCGCTGGATTCCCGAGCTACCGGTATAAGAAGCCGATGGGGAGTGCTTTCACGAGGTTTGTTCAGGTAATATGTCCTATTGATTCATTTACGTTCTTTAATGTTCACTGATATTCGTTTAGTTATGTTCATTTATGTTTGTTTATTTATTTTTACCTATCACATGATATCAATACGAAAGTTAGTTTATTAGCTATTAGTAATGCTAACGTGCAGTGTGTGTTTTCTTTATTCTTTAAACATTTTCTGATGAGAAAACCAGAATACACATTACATAATCAACAAACAAGAAACAAGATCATGTTTATTTTCTAATATATTTTCACTCATTTAAATTCAGTTAATTGTGTATCTAAATTTTAATGAATAAATATAAACGAACATGAACTTCTTCATTATGCTAACGAATAAGCATAAACGAAAATAAACACGTTCATTAAAGTGTAAGTGTTTTTTTGCTTTTTCTGTTGATATCAAATGAAATGACACGATTCTTGTTCGGTTTATTTATACTTGCCCATGAATATGTTTCTTTGTTTCCGCAATCACAGGTAATGGTGGTAGCCACCAAGAACCATCTTGGGGGAGCCCGCGTCGTCTCCGACGACCAACTCTACGAGGTCCCGACCCAAGCATCCGACATCTTCGGGGCACGCAAACTCGCGCACACGCCACAATACCGGTTCCTAGACAAAGCAGCCCTAATCAAGCACCAACAATCCCCAACCCCTCAAAACAGATGGAACCAATGCACAATAACACAAGTAGAAGAATTCAAATGCTTCATAAGAATCCTCCCCATTTGGGCCACAACCATAGCCCTCTCCCTCTCATTCGCCCAACTCTCCACCTTCTTCGTCAGCCAAGCCGCCATCATGGACCGCACCCTCGGCTCAAGCTTCACCATCCCCTCGGGCTCGGTCCCCGTCTTCGCGGCCATCAACGCCCTCATCCTCGTCCCCATTTACGAAAAACTCATCGTCCCATTCCTCAGGGCCAAAACGGGCCACAAACGAGGGATCACCTCGCTACAACGCATAGGTGTGGGCCTATTCATTTCCATATTCGCGATGGCGTCGGCTGCAGTGGTGGAACACAAGCGACGGACCCACGTGAACCCGACAAGCCTAAGTGTGTTCTGGCTGTTTCCTCAGTTTTTCCTCATAGGCAGTGCTGAGGTTTTCACATATGTGGGACAATTAGAGTTTTTTTACGATGAGGCGACGGATGGCACGAGGAGCATAAGTAGCGCGCTTTTCTTGAGTGAAGTCGGGATCGGGAGCTGGTTGAGTACCGCGATTGTGAAGATAATCGAAAAGGCGACCGGAGGAGAGGAGAAAGGGTGGTTGAGGAATGATTTGAATGCTAGTAAGTTGGATTACTTCTACTGGATATTGATGGGGATCAATGGGGTCAATTTGGTGGTTTATTTGTATGTTGCTAGAAGGTATAAGGGTAGAGATGGAGCAAGTGGTACTGGGAGTGTTAGAGATGAATCTATGGTGGATGGACAAAATTAAATTATGATATGCATGATGATACAGTTTGATTTTTATTGTTTTACTATAAATTGGTTGTGGATTGCTTTTTTTTAAATGATTGTGATGAACAAAACTTTGATTTGACCTTGTTTATTTCTAATTTTCATAATATGTATAATGCTTGTAGATGTGCTAATATCATTGAGATTTTTGTAAATTTGGTTAACATATCATATGATATACATGGTAACAATAGAGTAGAACTATGACTTTATGAGTGGTAAAATGGACATTGTTTTGAAAACATATTTTAGATACATAGAAGGGGTTTTGAAAACATATAACATCAGCGTGTGAAGACCAGTCAAGTAGGGGTGTTTGTCGGATTTTACAATTTCAAACCGATTCAATTCGAAATTATGAATTCACTATTCAAACTTTGAAATCATTTGAATTTCATGTTTGGTTCAAGTTTCAGGTTTTCTGAATAATCAATGTGCCACAGTACACATGCTACGTTTGTCTGGTGGCAACGAGTAGCGTTGGTTGTTATTGCTCAATCTAGACACATTTTAAGCTAGTGTGTTTAATCAGATATAGCAAATTTGATCAATTATATAGTCCAATTGTCTCGGGGTATGTATATAGAGGTGTTTTTTCTTATGAGACTGGCGAATCTAGTATCTTGATAAATATTTATGTAAATTTAGAATTAAGATTAGATGAGTGCGCATTTGCCGTTATATAAGAATATAATTGATTACACCTATAAATCCATCACAGAAATAAAGTTTACTGATACCAACTTATTTATTATCATACCCAAGTACCAAATATGATATTTTGATGATAAAATGATGTATTTCTTTATTTATTGATTGTTAAAATACTATAGTGTACGTATAGTTCCGTAGAGTAATTGTGTAGAAATAACTTATTTAATATCATGTGTACACAGAATCCATTAATAAAGTTTAGAGTTAAATTTAATTTTGATCCCTAAGGTTTGATGAAATAACCATTTTACTCCAAAAGATTAAAAACATCAATTTACCTGCAAAGATTTCATACGTTGTTTCAATTCAATTCAAAAGTTTTATAAATTGCTTCAAATAGAATCTAAAAACAAATGATTATTATTTTTGTCAAACCTTAGTGAGCAAAATTAAATTTATATAAGTTTAATTGTTAACGTGGTAATTATATACATTTAAAAACTACTTAAAATGTCAATAAATATATAAAACGTATTAAATTTTTAATAAAACGTAAATCATTATATAATAATATTTGTTTTATAGTAATTATCTAACACAAATAATTTATATGACTAAACCAAATAAACCTATAGACATGTCAAAATATGTCAAAATAGTCATGGATTAACATCAGTCAATGCTCAGGCCCAAAGAGGTCCAGGTAGTTTAGAAATAGCCCAAGGCAATCTTTGATTCTAAGATTAGAATATTAGATTGATCATTGAAGAGCATTGTTATAGGTCCCTTTAAGCTTTATTGTTGTATAGAAATCTTGCTTGCTTTCTATAAGAAGTTTTGATAAATGACGATGATTTTATAAAATGTTTAATGTAAAAAACTATATCTTTATTAAAATTTTTATATATTCTTAATTAGTCTTTGATTATATAATTATCTGATTATGAATACAAAATGAAGTTGAAACATAAAAAGCTTACAATTCTTATTATTGTGTTATAAAAAAATTATCATTTGAAAGAAACACAATGCATAACACAATAGTCAACATTATACACAATGGATCCATAATAACCCGCACTAGACTCGATGATTATCAATAGTTACAATGAGTTGCTTGACGAGGATTACACAATAATATGATCAAGATTACATGATGAATTGAAAACATAAAAAAATTACCTTTTTAGTATTGCGTTATTTAAAAATCATCATTTTATAAAACACAATACATAAAACAACAGTTAACATTAGACACAATGGGTAACATAATGACCAATACTAAACTTGATAATTAGCAATAAAAACAATGAGCTGCTTGACGAGAACTACACAATAACCTGATCAGGATTACACAATAAACTGGAAAAAATAAAAAAAATTACATTTTCAGCATTGTGTTATTTCAAAATCACTATTTAAAAAACATGTTAATTAATATTAGACACAATGGGTAACATAATGATTATTATTGGACTTGATGATTAGCAACAAACACAATGAGCTGATTGATGAGAATTACATAATGATCTGATCATTATTGCATTTTAAAAAAACACCATGACCTGATATTACATTCTTAGTCCTTGGATCTAAGATCTAATGGATAATAATCTTTCTTACCTTTTTTTAGTTTTTCCTCTCTTTTTACAATAACCCAACCCATATTTAAACACTAAATAAGTTTTAAACTCATTTTAAAACATAAATACGTATAATTATTAAATCTAAAAAAATGAAACAGTGAATAATTAAAAGTAAAGAACAAAAATATATTTAAAATATTTTTGGTTTAGAAAATTTTGGTAAAAAAAGAAAGTTAAATTAATTGTTTTTGTGATTTTCACTTTATTAAGAGAAATATGTGAGATTTTGATATGCTAAAATACCGACATGTGTCCTTTAAAAATCGTATTTTATTATATACTATAAACCATAGATTTCAAATAATTATCACATTTGATTATAATCTTTATTATCATCAAAATAAGATTAATAAATTAATAACCGAAAATTGACAATAAGGGGTCAAATTTTATTATCATTATTATTATAATTATTATATATATTAAAGAGCAACTACTTTGCTACAATAGTTGTGTAGCTTTTTATGATTTGGTCACAACATAAAAGCTTCAATATTAGCAGTGAACTATTTTGCTACAACGGTTAGAAGTATTGAAATTTTGGCCCAAAACTTATTGAGATTAGATTGAAAAAAAAATCATGTTTAATTTCTAATTTATATTTGGAAATTTTTTTATTATTTTTATTTTAAGACACATGTTGTATATAAATAAAATTCGTTTGACTTTTTAAAAATTGTGTTTTCAGTAATAACTTTTGTTTGCTAACTTTTTTCTAAAATGAGAACGCATCTAACTTTAAATTTTTTAGTCAATGTTTTGATGTAATTTTTCATTTTGTTAAACGGAGTTATATTCAAAATTAGTATTTTTTTTACTGTCGTAAATTATAGGGTTTTACGATGGGGAGACGCTTTAGGGTTTTACGTGAAAAGGATAGTCGTCGTGACGCGCGGAATGAAAACCTAGTTAAATATTGATTTGTTAATTTCTTTTGCGACCACAAATGCATACATCAATTTAAGCTTACTTTTAAAACTACCCTCAAGACTCAAAGCTTTAGTGTTATAAATAGTTGTATTGTTATGTACACATCATACTTCATTAAGCTATAAACTTTCTAATATTTTGTTAATTTAATGCCTCCAAACATGAAATTCTCGTTGTTATAAATTATTAAATTCATATAGATCATATTCAAGTACAATATCAATACTAAGAACTCGAAAATTACAACAAATCATCTTTATTATGACCAGAAAATATCTCAAAACTGATTACAATAAGTCATAAAGTTTGCCTCATAACTCAGATGAAAACTCTAAACTTAGTTCAATATTTATTGAATCATCCTAGCTTGGAATCCTTGTAAAAAGCAAATACTAAAACTAGTCTTTATCAGTACCAATGTTTATCTAAAACTCCATTTAAACACTAGCTTGTGGATGAGGATAACATTACATGCTACTGGACCAGTGACCACCTCATCTTAGGATCCATGATCCATCTTGCTCGGAATAGGACCCGTGATTAGAGGTGCAAAAAACGGGTTCTGGGCCGGACCTGAAACCGGGTTCAAACCGGGTTGGGTTGGACCGGGTTTTTTGTACCCGGGTATTGGTGAACCCGGGTACAAACCCGGGTCGGGTTCACTATATGTAATACCCTACCTGATATACCCGGTTAGGGTAGGGTCGGGTCCAAAATCCGGGTACAACCGGGTTTTTTTATTTTTTTTTTATTTTTTTAAGTATTATTATTATTATTATTATTATTATTATTATACTTATTATTATTATTATTTATCACATTAAATAAACATTAATTTATTATTTATTTATTGAAACAACTTAAAAATACATTAACGAATCAATAAAAAATAACATAAAACTTTTATTTAACTTATCGTCTAATATATATTTTCTACGAGTGGCTTCATCAAATGCTAATTCTTCGTCCGCTATACCAGAAGAGACTCCTTCTTCTACCTCTTCATCGTGTACTTTAGCTTCGAGTGGGATTTCGTCTTCAAGATTTGTTTTGTCTTGTATACGATCCATCGCGTCTAAGTGGTCCTTTAAACAAATGCACATCTCCACCGCTTCCGGAGTTAATATTGTTCTCCGTAATGATATTATCCTGCCACTAAGAGAAAACGCAGACTCCGAAGCTACCGTAGAAGCTTGGACGCTTAATAAATCTCGGGCCATAGCGAAAAGAATCAGAAATTAGGATTCCTTTCCTTTCCACCAAACCAAAATATCAAATGCATGGTAATCTTGGGTAGTCATAGTGGAAATAAAATCCGTTCCACCATATCTACCAAGCTCACTTGTTGGAGCGTTACCCCTTTGTCGTTTAGCCGTCACATCCCGAACAACATTTAACATAGTTAAAACGAGGTCTTCGAGGTACTAGCACTTGAGGATGATTCTTTTGGCGTAGTTATATTTACGTTTGGCCCATATTTATTTAAATAATAATTATAAATTAATTTTAAACTTTCATTAAAATTTTCTTTTGCCTCGGTTGAAAAATTAGGGTTTTCGTCATGTATATCCAAATTGTCATTTATCTCGTCTATCAAACATTCAACCCCCGCAACATTTAAGAAAGGATTTAAAGCAACGACACAAGTAAAAACGGGCGGTAACTCAAGAAAATATTATTTAAACTTGTCTTTCATTGGTTCTATCATTTCTCTAAACATATTATTTTTATTTTGAAAATTTTTAAAATTCAAAGCCATGATATATAATTTTTGAAGCATCAAATAACTAGTGGGATAATAAACTCCCGATAATTTTGTAGTTGAGTTTTTAAACACGTCAAGAAATTCAGATAAACGTTGAATATTTTTCCAACCCGCATCCGGAAATAGGTTGGCTTCGTCGTTATCCGGAAGACTACTATGAAAGCTTTTAATGTGCCTTTTTGTTTTAAAGCACAATCAAACATGTGACAAGTCGAATTCCACCTAGTAGGTACATCCCAATTAGGCCCTAAAAATATAGATTCCGTATCCTTACAAAGTTTTTTATAATCTTGATATCTTTTTCTACTTTTTTTTAAAACATCGTGTAACATAAATCGAAAAGCTTTTATAAAGTTATCAACAAATGGCACGGATAGGTCATCTTGCACTACTAAATTAATGATATGTGCAACACAACGAGAATGAAAAAAATAACCGTTTGCAATCGGAAGATATTTTAATTTTAATTTCTCAATCGCTTTTGTGTTGTTGGAGGCGTTATCAAATGCCATTGAAAAATTTTTATTTTGTAAATTAAAAGTAGTTATTACATTATCCAAAAAGTAAAATAAAAATTCTCCGGTGTGTGATACGAAAATAGATCAATGCGATCGTACGTTTCTTCATTTGCCATGAACTGGGATCTACCCAATGAGCGGTGACGCAAAGGTACGATTCGGGCAAACCGTGCGGAGCCGACCAAACGTCACTAGTTAAGTTTACACCGGTATTTAAATTTTCAAATAATACAATATCATTTTTTGCTTACTTCCATAATTTTAAACAATAACGTCTAAGTGTAGTACGACTTACGTGGGTGTAACGAGGTTGAAGCGTCTCTCGAATTAAGTTGGTTAACCGAGGATTGTCGAAGTGACTAAAAGGCAAAGCTTCTTGAATCACGAACTTCGCCATTCGATCTCGAACCTCATTAACGTCGTAATTAAAGATTCCACCGTCTCCACCTAATTGTGTTTGTTGCGAATCCGGACTATTTTTCAACGACTTACAAAACTTCTTGCTAATGTGTTTGCTTAAAGTCGTGTTAGAATCTTTAGCAAGCAAAACTCCACAAAACTTGCAACGAGCCTTTACAGACCCTTCACTCAACTCAACCATATCCCATTTGCACCAAACATCCATTGATTGTGTGCAAGAACACGGACGACGGTTGGGGAGTTGGACGAACCTTGACCAACGGAAGATTGAGAGTGAGCCATATTGAGAGTAAAAATATAAGACGAGAGAGTGAAAACGTAAAACGAGAGTAAACGAGAGTATTTTTTGCGTATGTTTTTTGCGTTTGATGCTTGGGTACTCAACCATATCAACCCACACCTATTTATACTAATTTAAGGGGCAAAAAACACAAAAAAAAAAACGGTCACAAAAGGACTCAAACGGCTATATAGCCGTTAAAAGCGGCTAGTTTTTTGAAAAAAACCCAAAAAACGGTAAAAACCGGGTTGGACCCGGGTTCAATCAGGTCGGGTCCGGGTCAGTTCGGGTTGGGTTCTTGCAAATTCTCTAAATCTGAAACCGGTTCCTACCCGCCGGTTTTTAACGGGTCCGAACCGGGTACACCCTATACCGGGTTGTACCCAACCCGGGTCCAGGTCGGGTTCACCGGGTCGGGTCCGTACCCAGGTTTTTTGCCCATCTCTAACCGTGATCACATAATTTCATGGTCCATGATCCATGTTGCCCGAGCTTGATGTTTGGGCCATATGTGCTCGTAAGCCCAGGTTGAAATTATTGGGTTTTTCATTAGATATAAGGGTACTCTTGGCGTATATAAAAAGGAGAATCCTTTACATGTATTTAAAAACAAAATAGTTGGGTTTTTGTTGTTTGTACTTTGACCACATATTTTATGGGTTTTTGCATTTTGATCCTTCATACCCACCTTCTATATACATGTATAAAAGGGAGAATCTTTTGGATAGAAGAATAATGTAACTAATGATGTTAGTGGCGATGGTCGGCCGCCGTATCCTCGCCTCCCGTGTGTCATCTTCATTTGACGGCGGTCCTCCAAGTGAACCTACGATCACTGGGTTGGAGTTGTTCTAGATAGGCAAGGGTGTGACCGATGGTGCTAGTGGCGGTGGAGGCGATGGTCGACCGTTGTTTCCTTGCCACCCGAGTGGACCTATGATCAATGGATTGTAGTTATTCTGGACATTACGTTGTATCTTTCAAGAAACATGAAAACATTCACTATAGTGTCTATTTCAACATATATGTGTGACATACCAGTGTGACAACGCCCACAAGGTAAAATACTAGTTTGAGTAAAAATTAGATGAGAGTCAATTGTTGTTTGATCAAGTTTGGATACTTTATTTCCTTTAAGCATATACGCCTACTACCCTAAAACACCCCAATAAACTCAAAAGGGATGAGTTTTATGTAATATTTTTAGAACCGGATCACACAATTAACCGATGTCTTACTTGTCCGCCCACCAGATAAATTTATAACTATGAATATATGTAAAAAATGCTGAAAAATTTTAAAATATATATGAAAACCAGTGTGCCTGGATCCGTTTGTCAGTCCGACACATCCGACAACCGGTTCAACGTCAAGATAGTTTAAGCACCGATTGGACCGGTTTAAAGTCCGGTTTCCAATCCAACTGTCCAGCTTTTCAAAACAACAGTTTTTTTTGAAAGACAACTTTATTTAGCAACAAATCACAAGCTTAAAAAATGGTTTTATTTAGGCGTGGCAATCATAACCCATTCTATCATTAATGGATAGGTTTGGGCAACGTTTATATATCTTTTGGGTTCCTTTGGGTAATGTCTAAACTAAAAAATGGGTCAAGTTGGACATCAACAAGATCTTGAGAAGAAAAAGTGGGTCAGAATGAGTTGAAACATACGACTTAATAGGTTATTTGAGTAAAATATGCAATCAAGATATAACCTATGGATAAGGTTTGGTGGGTAATTTATTTCTCTTTATCAAATTGTGTGTTAAATAATTAAAATATTTAATACCCAAACATAAGAATAATCCTCACCGATTCATGATTATTACAAAGATAAAGTTCAATACCAACACAAAACTTTTTTTAGTTATGTTGCCAAATCAACACAAGAGCACTAGAAACACCTAACAAAAAACGGGTTTGAACCTCGTTTTTTCACAACTACAGAATTAAATAGATAAAAATTTTATGTACTTAATTCTCTAGTTGCGAAAAAACCACCGCTAAACTTGTCATATCCTGTAATGAGAAAGGATAAGACGAATAAAATTAAGGCAAGAAGATACGTCTAACACATGGCTTAAACTATAGAACAAAACTAAGTTTTCTACAGCAGTTGTTGATAAGCACATGAAAAAGAGGCCTCCAAATATCTAGGCAAACAAACTTGTTAACAACAAGCAAATAACCATCTTCAGAGACACGAATTCCCCCCAATCCTCCATCAACTAATCACTTGTTTTTTCAAATTTTAACAAAACATCTACAATCCGATCCACCATCTCCAATTACATCCTCACAAAATCAACTTCAATTTCAATTTCAAATCGATTGATGAAGTATGAGCTGCTTCACACCTCCGATCCAACAACTATTTCGAAATCAGATTCAACCTCATCGTCATCGACGGATCTGGTGAGCAACGGCAGCGTTGACTTCAGAGGCCGAATCGCCGATAAACGAAGCACCGGTGGATGGAAAGCGTCTCCGTTCATCATCGGTACCTTTTCACTTCTTCGTCCACTGATCATTATTATTATTATTAGTTGAATTCAATCATTCATCATTCATCATTCATCATTCATCATTCATGATAATCGTTTGTTTTCATATCTGATAGCGAATGAAGCGGCGGAGAGGCTATCGGCGTTCACGGTGTCGGCGAGTCTGGTGCTGTATCTGACGAACGAGATGAAGGAAGCGCTGCCGGATGCGGCGACACATGTGAGTGATTGGGTGGGGGCGACGTACCTTCTGATGCTGCTCGGAGCTTTCGTCGCCGATGCCTATTTGGGCCGTTATCTCACCGTTATCATCTCCTCTGCCGTCTACGTCCTCGTTAGTGCCTCTTCTTGTTTCAGTTTCAGATCTCGCAAATAATTTTTTACACCCATTATTCATTTCCCACATCTCTCAATTGCCGAGAAAGCATAAATTTACTTTACAAAATTTGTTTAAAAACCGAACTGACCCTGATTGGTTTATTTATCTTAACGAGCTTAAACTTTGAGCTTGGGCTTGGCTCGTTTATAAACAAAACGAGTCGAGTCGAGCCGGCTCGCAAATCAACTTAATTTAATTTTTATAAAATAAATTTGTTATGTTTTTATGCGTATTTGGATATACATACATAAATAAAAAGTAATACTTTTTTATATTTTTCATTTTAACTCGCTGAAATGGTTATACAAAATTGGTATTTCAATTCTTATAATGATCATTTTATATTATTATATTTAGTTTCTCGTTAAAAATTGTCAAATAACCAATGTGTATGTTATATTTAAGTAACATACGTCATAATTTTGATTTATATTTTTATATAGACTATAATTTAGGTTATGATTTTGAATGAGGTAGCCACAAGCCGAGTTTTAGCTTGGGCTCGGCTCGTTTACTAGTGACCTAATTTCGAACGAGGTATTTTTGAGTAAGCTTCGAGAACCCTTTGAACAACCCAAGTTTTAACATCAGACGCTCCATCCCTATTTTCATTCCTCATAATTTTTAGGGAAAACTAAGATAATCATGCGTATTTTAGGGCCACCATTTATTTTCGTATTTATTGTTTGATATGTTTTATGAGAGGTTATGAGTGAAAAAAGATAGAAATATTATTTGAAAAAAAATTAAAAAGTATTATCTAATTAGAATAAAGATAATTATGAAGAATGAGATGCGAAACATTTTGGAAAAAATGAGTGATAATTTTAAAAATTGATAATTTTAGTAAATTTATAGAAATGATAATGGCTTTAATCACCTGTATGAATAATTGAAATTTTTAATTAACATATGTGTATTTAACAAATTTGTTATCCTATTGGAACAACAGAGGGTGTTAAGGGCATTTATAATGGAATCCCTAAAAGTATGTGAATGTGTTTGGTATATTATATGTAATGGTTTTGAGTGGTTGTGAATGAAGGAGAGAGAAAATGTTGTTGTTGATTGATAATTTTGAAGAATCACTGTTCGATCCGTATAATTTTTTTAATATTTTTGAAAGTGGTTGTGAGTGGAAAGAGAAAAAAATAATGATAAGGGTATAAAAAATATTATTTAATTAAAAATGAGAGAGAAAATATAGTGATTTTTAGTGTAATTATATGGATAAAGATAAGAAATTCACGGTGAATGCTCTAAGGCAGTCTAATTGAGCGTAAAATGTAACATAAGCGGTCTAAAAATTTTAAAAAGTCTGTTTAAAAAAATCTAGAGTTAATTACATTTTCATGTATCTTAAATTACACTTTTCATTCAAGGACATAACAAAATTGTTATTCATGTTTGTTTGTTTTTTCTCTGTTTTAAGTCCTTTATTTGTCATCTTTACGTCCTTTAGGTTATATGTGATTTCAAACAAAACAAATAAAATCTTTATTTGACTGAAAATAACTGAAACTGTGACAAAATATAAAATAGGGTATATTTATTATTTTTAGTTTAAAATAAAAATTGAAATTTAAGGTTAGCTAAGAGATGAAAAATGTAATTTACTCAAAAATCTAATTAAAAAATAATACCTTTAATAATACAGCAAAATAGAAATAGTTACCATCCAATTTAATATTTTCAATGATTTGTATATTGCTAAAGTGTGAAGATTTCTACTAATGGGGTGTTCACAATCGTTGTTTAAAATTGTTTCTATGTAGAAGCATTAGAGGCAATTTAAATCACTTTAGGACCGATGCTGTTATGGTTTTTATATGCTTTGAAGTTACTCCAACAAATGTGTGATGAAAGTTAATTATCAATCATAACATATTTCATAAAAAGCTAAAGCACAGGAGTTTCATCACCCATGAGTTGATCACAGTTTTGTTTTCTTGTTATATAACCAGGGAATGATAATGTTAACCGTTTCGGCATCAGTAACCACCTTGCGTCCTGCACCTTGTCGTACCGAAACATCAAACTGCCCGTCAGCAACCCCGGGCCAATCAGCATTCCTCTACTCTGCCTTAGCCTTAGTAGCCCTAGGGACCGGAGGGGTCAAACCCAATGTCCCTACGTTCGGTGCAGACCAACACGATGAAAATGACGAAAAAGAACTTTCATACAAATACACTTTTTTCAACTTCTTTTTCTTGTCAATTAAAGTTGGGGCTTTGTTAGGGCTCACTGTGATGGTGTATATAGAACAGCAGAAAGGGTACGCTTGGGGGTTCGGGCTACCGACTGCGATCATGTTTGCATCAGTCGTGATCTTGGCAGCCGGGTTTCCTAGGTATCGGTATAAAAAGCCCATGGGGAGTGTTTTCACAAGATTTATTCAGGTGATTGTGGTTTCTGTAAAGAATCACTTTAATGGTGTTAAAGTTAGTCCTGATGTTAAGCTTTATGAGGTTGCAACAGAAGAATCTGATATTTTGGGTGCAAGAAAGCTTTCACATACTCCTCAATACAGGTTAGCATTCTTTATTATATCATAGGTCGGGTTGACACACAAACACTTGTGATAATCACATTACACATTTAGTTTTTGATTTTATAAAAAATGGATGAAAAAGTGTTCGCGTAACCACCCTTGCAACCTCTAGATGCGCACAACGCATTTCATAAGTAAATAGGTTGAAGTTGTCACCTCAACTATATTTTGTACAAGAATCTAATCTAACCATCTAGATATTAATACTACAATCAATGATATGTTTAACAGATTCTTGGATAAAGCAGCAGTGATGGAAGATCCTGAGTTAACAGACATAACGGACCGATGGAAACTATGCACCGTAACACAAGTAGAAGAATTAAAAACCTTCGTACGGGTCTTCCCTGTTTGGGTCGCAACCATTGCCCTTTCCCTCTCCTTAGCGCAACAGTCCACCTTCTTCCTAGCGCAATCCAAAATCCTAGACCGACACCTCGGCCCAAACTTCGTCATCCCACCGGGCTCCATGCAAGTTTTCGCGGTCATAAACGCTTTTATAACTGTCCCCATTTACGAAAAAATTTTTGTCCCGATCCTGCAACGGAAAACAAACCACCACCGAGGTCTCACGTCCTTACAACGAATGGGCTTGGGTTTGTTCATTTCCATTTTTGCCCTTGCGTCAGCTGCAGCAATCGAGCACATGCGTAGGACCCACTCAAACCCCTCGAGTTTATCCGTGTTCTGGTTGGTCCCTCAGTTTTTCATATTGGGTGGGGCCGAGTCGTTCACTTATGTGGGACAAATGGAGTTCTTTTACGATGAAGCTACCGATGGTATGAAAAGTGTTTGTGGCGCGTTGTTTTTGAGTGAGATTGGGATCGGGAGTTGGGTGAATAGTGCTCTTGTTGAGATCGTTGAGTGGGCCACAGGGACGGATGAAGACGGATGGTTAAGAGATGATCTTAACGAGAGTAAACTTGATTACTATTACATGATATTGGCGTTGATCAGCACTGTTAACTTGTTTTTATACGTGTGGGTTGCTCGAAGGTATAAGGGTCGACATCAAGGATAATATATAAGGGTTAACTTGTTATGTACGAAAAGGGTTGAGGGGCCAAAAATGTTAGCCTGAAAAATTGTAAAAGCTTATAGATTATTTATAGGCCAAGAATATTAGGCTGAAAAATTGTAAAAGCTTATAGATTATTTATGAATTTAATTATTTGGACTAAAAGTTCATTAACAATGCGTCTCAGGTTGATTCGAAAATAAAATCTGACCGTCGGCACAATGTGAAAAGTTTGTTTACACGATGTTTGATTAACATGGTCACATGACATCAAGACGTACGGAAGTGTTCTAGCAACATGCACAACACTCTTATATGATCGTATAACCTCTACACTCGTGCAAATTTTTAGTGAGTATTCATGTTATGAGAATGAAAAGGTACATTGATCGTTTAACCTCTACATACGCAAAAACTGGTTATATCACGCTCACACAAGTTTTTGACAAACAGTTGCAAATATACTTGTAATATTTTATAATTTAAAACCATATATAAATACAATATGAACATTGTAACAGGCCAATCCATGGAGTTAATCTTATAACTAATTTGGATAAAAATCTAATTTTTTAATTGTGAAAATTGTACTTTAATATTTTTATATAATTTAGTGATTTGAATGCACGTAGAGTCCATAAACATAGGTAAGAAGTTGTGTTAGAAACCAAACCAAAAACGAATTCGATAGCATGCATCAACTAAAGTTTCTTGTGTTCAGGGCCGGCCCAACAGTAGAAGTGGCCCAAGCTAGGGCTTTGGGCCTCCCAAACTATAAGGCCTCCAATTTTGACCCAAACCCAATGGCCTTTAAAGTCTCAAGTCTCAACCCAAGAATACAAAGCCCTAAATTTCTAATTTGCGGATCATCTTCAACACTTCATCGGTTCTCATCTCCAATCATCCGAATTTTCAGTTTGAATCTAGATATCATCAAGCGACGCTTCGACAGCTTCAAGAATGGTTGTTGTGCGAGTCGGTGACTCTTCGATTTCGAGTAGAAGCTGCAGTAAATGCCTCAACGGTCGACCGGCGACCCCTTCAATTCAACTACAAAATCAGCGAACCCATCCTTGCTGCACCCCTGCTTGCGAACCCAACTGTCTCTACACTCTACATCACTGCTTGCGAGTTGCGAACCGCCGAACCCAACTGCGAACCCTGCTGCACGGCCTGCGCCCCTGATTCACTGCTTGCGAGTTGCGATAGTCGACTGATTTGGCTTAGTTTCTGTTTAGTTTCACTGTTTTGCGCCCCTGATTCACTGCTTGCGAACCCAACTGCGAGTCGCGACAGTCGAGTACTCGACTGATTTGCGAGTTGCCCTAGAAGGGTTGTGGATTTGCTCCCTTCATCAAGTTAGTTGATTTCTGATTGGCTTAGTTTTATAGTTTAGTTTCTGATTTGGTTATTAGTTTATGTTTTAGATTAGTTTATTTGATTTATTGCTTATTAGTTTTTGTTTTAGATTAGTTATTTGGTTATTAGTTTATTTGGTTATTAGTTTCTGAAATTTGAATTGGTTATTTGGTTAATTGTTTAGTTGATTTCTGATTTGGCTTAGTTTAGTTTCTGATTTGGTTATTAGTTTTTGTTTTAGATTAGTTTATCTGGTTTATTGGTTATTAGTTTCTCTTTTAGACTAGTTTATTTGGTTATTGGTTTATTAGAATTTAATCAATTTATAACAATGTCAAACTGAATCCGTAAGTTTGAATGTGGTGCAATAAAAGGGATAAAAATGCCAAAAGAGAAGCTTTAAATGAATCATTGAGGCCTCATATTTTTTGTTCGCTTTGGGCCTCCAAAAACGTTAAGCCGGCCCTGCTCGTGTTCACCATGGGATTTATAATTCAAACTCTAACTCAATATCCTCTTCTAGGCTGTGAAATGGTGCAGCGTGGCCTTGGTGTCTGACTAGAAATTTATTCATTACTCAAGAAAAGGTAAATGTTAAAGAATTCTTGTGAAATAGATTTAAGCATACTTCTTCAAGAATCTTTTATTAGAATAGATTAGACTCTTATGGGATATTAGTTATTATATTATTTAGTTTAGATACATCTATTATTTCACTATTTTAGATAGATAGTTGGTAGATAAGGATTTTATAATTAACTAGAAGGTTGCCCGCACAATGCAGCGGGGAGACATTTTTATATTTCACATGTGCATTTAATATTTTATTATTTTTGTAGTAGTTTTATAAAAGTTTAATTATTTTTTCTAAGCTAAAATTTAAAACACCAAATAAATGAGTTCTACATAACAACTTGTCTATACGCATTAACTTATTGTACCTCACAAAATATAGACCATTTCAGCAAAAAGTTTACACCAAAATGTTTAAATATAAAACACATGTTAAGTTGTTGTCTCAAAATTTTTTTAAATGTGATAGATTAAAAGATATAGTTGAAATCTTAAAACATATTAAGTTTTTTTGGTTTATTGGTAAATAATATAAATTGTTATGTAAATCATAATAAGTGTAAGGTTATTATGTAACTAATTATAAGGGGTAATGTGTAAATAATGTTATAAATACCAATTTACCCTCAAAACTTGTTGTATCTTATGCATTAAACATAGTAAGTGTTCTTAATTTTATGGTATCTTAAAATACACATCTCATATGCTTTATATATAGTATAGATATATACACACACACGATTCATCCTCTCATGAGCAATTGCCAAACCATTTGACTCTTCAACCATTCCAATATAAAGGATTAGTCAATCAAATAATAGATAATAAATGGGTCGCCTTAAAAATAAATGAATTGCTACTTGTAGAATATTATTCTCGTCAGACTTAAACCTAACAAAAATAAAATAAAAATTAATAAGAATAAGGGTTCGGCCAATTTTGCTCCCTTTCGGCGAAGTAAATTAACCTAATGTTAAGATAAAAAAGGGTTTGTCCGGATTTTTCTTCCATGTAGGTGTCATAGACCGAAGGGGATATTTTCATTCTTTATCTACTCTTTTCTTTAACAGTCTTTTTCGTACCATAGCCATTAGGAATAGAGAATCCATATCAAAGAAAGATCTAACCGTTGGAATAGTCGTATCCGTTGCTATTTGATCTATCGTGGTTAGTAAGATCTGTAAATTAGGTGAAGGTAAGGAAAAAGAGGATTCGGGCCCTCGGTAAGCAAAAGCCTACATAGCAGTTCCAATGTTATGCTTTTAACCACTCGGCCATCTCTCCTATATAATGATTATGACCCAAAACCTGAAAATAGAGTGAATAGTGAATCATTCATATTAGATTATTGGGTAGGTACAAATAATGAATTCTAACTAGAAAGCGATAAAAATAGAAAATTTTCATGATAGTAAAAGCAAGATCTTTCCTTCTAGGCTGGGGGATAAAGAGAAAATTGTTTCTTACAAAAACTATTCAAAAAATTATATTCATGTTTGCAAAATCAATGTTTTTATTTTTTTTTTCTGATTAGCTATTTATACTATACCGACCAGATAAAATCAATAAATTATAAATTTCTAATGAACTGACTAAGCTAGGGGTCTATATTTTATGGTTAATGGATATCTTTAGATCATGATTCTATTTAGACTATGATTCCATATCAGAAGAATCATCAAATTGCTTTAAAGGCCCAATTTAGAGTTATCAACAAATTTTGCTTATCCTATCTATATTCAATTAAATAAAAATACAAATTTATAAACAATTTCTTTATAGTTGATTGTATACCCGTAAATACACAACGGGTAGTTACTCTATTTTCATCATACAATGATTTTTTTTCTTCTTTGGATCATAATTCAATCAACTGAGGTTATTCTAAGCTGTAACTTCAATCAAATAAGAATAGTTTCTTTCATTGGTAGACTATTCCAGTAAGATGAAATCAAATCCAGTTCCCGTATTTATTTCTTAGTTCTTATAAATTCTTGTAATGTAAAAAAGAATAATTTGAATATTTCATTTTTAATATTGAATAGACGGATCATATTGTTTTTTTAGAATGAATTTGTTTTTATGTTATTTCATACTATAGAATTCTTTTCCTTGTGGGATCATTTTTCCGTGAGAAGTAATGAGTACAATGATAGAATGGATTGATACCTACGTCTAGATCGCCGATAAATGAAAATTTATTGATAAAACCTTTTAAATTGTAGCCAATATCTTATTAGGAATAATTCCGACAAATTCAGGAGAAAAAGAGGCAGTTACCTATTTCAGAGATGGTGCAATTTGATTTTTTTATTACTCTCAGTCTTACGAGAAATACACATGATTCGTGATCGGGAAAAAAAACAAAATAAAAAAAATCTACGCTTGTTGAAGGTAAAGTTTGGAAATAGAACAATTCATTATGTCGTGTAACCTCGATAAATACAGCCTCAGATGCTATGTTACAATTCTCGATTATAGTATTGAGCAAAAGGTTATAACTATGGTTCGATATTACAGGTCAATCCTAGTCCACTAATACCAATCAACAGCATAGGCGAAGAAGCACTACACCTAGGAATAAACAACACTAAAACTTTGTTATAAATTATCCCTTTCTTTAGCAGGCTTAAGACTAAAAGAATGGCTAGGACAACAAACATCCATCTCGTTTGTATTTTGGATACCCATATAACCATCGAAGGCAGTTGAAAGGACTAATTTCTGGAAATTGGGAAGCGTTGAGAACAAAGAAATTATTGGGGTTATCAATTCTCTCTATTTGATGTTAAGAAAAGATAAGGGAGGAGTCGTATGAGATGAAAATCTTCTTTATCATTTTATCATTATGCACATAAGGGAGGAGTCGTATGAGATGAAAATCTCATGTACGGTTGATTCTTTGAATTGAATGACGACCATAACGGATGTCAGCTCAATCAGAAGGAAATTATGAGGAAGCTTTACATAATTATTATGAAGCTATGTGACTAGAAATTGATCCCTATGACCAAAGTTATATACTCTATAACATAGGACTTTTCCACACAAGTAACATAGAACACACGAAAGCTTTGGAATATTATTTTCGAACGCTCGAACGAAACCCATTCTTCCACAAGCTTTTAATAATATGGTTGTGATCTATCATTACGTGCGACTATCTCCATTATAGAAAGAAAAAAAAGTAAGATAAAATTCGCTAGTAAATACAAGAAATAAGGGCTTTCTACATATGCATCGTTTAAAACAATGATTTTTATTAGCTGTAGAAAAGAAAGAAACTTCATAGAAGTTGGAATATGAAGAAATAAATATGCCTAGCTATTTTAGTCTTGGGTAAAAGATCTAATTGATAGAATAAGCACCGTAAAGGTCTATTAGCGAGGTTTTGGTCGATACAATAAGAACTGCTTACTTATGTCATGATGTGAGACAAACATTAGGAATCCACTTATGTAATAGAGTCGATCCACTAAGGTATTGAGCAGTGATATAGGATCAAATCCCAAACATAGTAAGTCTTTTCTTTCGAAAGTCTTTTTAAAAAATTCTATATAATATCAATTTCTATATGATATGAAACTAAGATAGTTACCATTCAGAAAATTCTAATAATAGACGAAATTTCTATGTTTTATTATTCAGGAGGTGAAAGAAAAGATAAAACTAAAATAAACCGGATTTTTAATCCAAACTTAAGATTTAAGCTTGAAACTCATTTTATTAACTTCTTTTCGTTAACCCGAAAAAAATAGGATAGATCTACGAGAAATCTTATTCAGTTAGATATGGTAGATTCAAATGGTAATTAACAAAAACATAATAAAAACACTATAAAACAAAAAAATAACATAAAAATAAAAAAACAAAAAACACAAAAATGTTTCTTTAGTCTTCCTCTTTCATAAATTTTTTAAAAAAAACTATACAAAATAATTTTTTTTGTTTTTTTATAGTTTCTTTGAACATGTATAATACTGGATTTACACATGTGTAAATATGATATTACACATGTGTAATTGTGTATAACCAGATTTACACATGTAGGTGAATGATTTTTTTTAAAATATGTCAATATGATAGGCGTTAAAAAGATAAAATAATACTAAAATTAAAGATGAAATTTTATGAAAAAATAATGTCGTGAAAAAAGTTATTAACTCTTAAAAAAAGGGTTGTAGGACCGATGAAGGGTATGCACTTACAACACAACAACACAATAAGGAGAGTTGCTTAGAACACTTAACAGATCAAATAGGGAACTGGTTAACTTGTTAGTGAAAGATACTAAGAAAACAAGTAATTATGAGACAGAACAAGATGGCAAACAACACAAGTAATTGGTTTTTAAGAATGATGTATATTGCTTCTCAAGTTCTATTACAAATGTTACAAAGCATCGATAGAAAGTTACAAGTACTTGAGATACTTTATACTACATCCTACAGCCGGCCATACTTTAAAGGCCAGCTGGATACAATTGACTAGACAACTACAAAATCAAATGTAGAGTCAAAAGGCAGATTTACCTTTTGACTAGTGACTATGACATGCCATAGCTCACATCCTAATATATTACAAAAAGGATAAAAGTACATAAAGTAGAAAACATAGACTCAAGACCTCAATGTACAGTTAGCAAAAGCATGGACCTTTTCACCAACTCATGTAAGTTGATGAGTTTACAGAGTAGCAGCGGAAAGGTGGTCCAGCTTTATGGTAAAGTATATCAGATAAAGGCATATATCTAAAAGTCTTCGGACGAAATCTGTCTTCACTCTTTGGCATCGGAAGACTTTGTCTTTGAAGCTTCAGAAGACTTCACTTTTGGCTTCAGAAGATGTTGGTCTTGGCTTCGGAAGATTTTACACTTAGAATATTTCTAGTGCATGGTGTAAAACTTCCAAAGCATTTCTACTTCTGTTTTTCAGTGCATGCATGCAGAAAGACTTTGGATGTTTTGGTTGCATCAGACTTATAGAAATTCTTATAAACTCCCCCTAGGCTGATGCTACCAAAACATTTAGAAGATCTTCAGATGTTTGTAGCCTTTAGGATGATGATGACCATACCCTTCTTCATCATATGGTCAGGATCACTCAGACTCTCATAATATCTTCTCATATCAAAGAGATCATGCAGAGGTAAGTTGATTATGTCTTTCCATGTATAGACATTCTCAACACCTTGATCTCTGATCACATGCCATCTCTCTAGATTAGTAGTGAAGGTCCAGGATAAGATGGGTCTCTCAGCTCAAGAAGAGCCACTTGAATTGGAGTTGATTGGGCTGCCTCTTCACGTAGTTTCTCAGGTTGATCTGACTTCGCCTGAGGTGTAGAGGTGGATGATTCAGGCTTCTTCTTCTTTGACTTTGGTTTGGAAGCTATCCTCTTCTTCCTCTTAGAAGACTTCAACTGAGAAGACTGGTCTGCAGCACCTTGTTGATCATCCTTGTCTTTCTCAGTTGGGTGTTCCTCCCTCACAAGTTCAGAAGGAGAGGGAGTTTGATCTTGCTGTGGATCAGAAGATGAAGCTTGCTGAGGCTCAGCAGGAGGTCTAGGTTGTGTTGTCTTAGGTTGTTCAACCTTAACCTCCACTTTAGGTGGGATTTGACTTGGAGGGGAGTGTAAGTCAATCAGTTCTTCACTCCTAATCTTCTGCTTGATTACCCTGATATACTCATCCATTATGGATAGAGACATAGGGCCAAATCTCCTTCGGGAGAATCCATACAGCTTCAAGAAGCTCATCATCCTTTGTCTGTCAGCAGAATTCTTCATACTCTTTTGGATGATGGCTCTTGATTTTGCAGCATCTTCCCTCATCTTTTTCTTTGTTTCCTTTTGTTCTTTGAGCACTTGAAGTTCAAGTTGTTTGAGATACTCAAACTTAATGTACTCAAAGGACAAGGGAAGAAGTGCAGATGCCTCGTAGAGACCTGTGGCACTCAGGTAGTTGATCATGTTTTGCCTATCTGTTTCCTTGTCTACCTGAGGTTTTTGTGTAGCTGCCACATCCTCTTGCACAGGGCTTCTTGAACTGGGGAGAGAGTTGGAGCATGTTTGTATAACCTTTTCTGTCTATTCTACTCTTTGAATTGGAGAAGTAACCTTGCATCCTCTGCTTCCTTCATCTCTCTTGACACTTCCATGTCAGCCAGTTCATTTAATTGCTCTAAGGGGAGATATATAATCTCATCTATGTCATAGTTCCTGGTCTGCAGGTAAGTAATCCTGACTGCCCTCAACTCATCTTCTTGAGTGTTTGGTCTGGGGGCAGCCCTGATTACAACTTGCATAAAGCCTGAAGACCCAGAGGAACTTTCTCCCCTTAGCTTCTTCTTCTTCCTCTCTCTCTCTCCTCCTCCTCAATCTCCTCAGAAGTTAGAATCCTTTTCCCTTTGTCACCCACAGACCTTTGTGACACATGGTGGAGAGAGCTTTGGCCTTCATTGCTTGGTGTAGCATCGAAGCTCTGGCCAGAAAGAGGTTGTGAGACACCTTCACCAACAGGTGTTTCACTAAGGGAATGAATTTCTGAAGCAGTTGTTGGTGTGACAGGGCTCTCAGGCTCTACCACTGGGCCTTCAACCAAGGTTTTCCCTTTGAAGCTTATCTCAGGGTCTACCTCAACATCCAGTTGACCAATGACATTACCTGATTGCCTTTGTCTCCTTCTAAGGCTAAACTCTTTAGTAATTCTGTCTTGAATCCTGAGTGCTAACCTGTCAGCTTGTCTTGATTGACTTGGGTTGACAAGTGGCATGTTGATCAGGTCAAGACCTTCATAGTAGTTCAAGGTCTGAAAGTTGAATACTTCTTGCTGCCCTTGAACTCTATGAAGAATGAGGGCTCTTCTATCAGCATCATACCTCCATCCAATAATGTAGTTTGAAGTTCCTTGAGGTGGAGATGACACAACCCTTGGAATGCCTTCCTCAAAGAGACTCCTAATGACAGAGTCTATAATGTCTACATTAATGTGAACTTGAGGAAGTTGCTGAGTATGCATAGATGCAAGTGAGGATGGTGAATCCTTAATGTCCATACTCCCTGAAGAACTCCTAGGTTCTGTGACTGTAATGACTTTCTCCCCCTTTTTGGTAGCATCACCCTCTTGCATAGGTGAGCTAGAGGTTAGGTGAATCACATTCACAGGTTCTTGTGTTCCTCGTTGAGCTCCTCTTAAAGGTCTCCCAGCTAGTTTTCCCCGAGATAAGATATCTCAAGTTGCTGATCATTGACCCTATTATGTAGGGTAGTCACCTGTGATTCAAGGTGACTAACCTTAGAGACTAAATAGGAGCATGTTTTTGACAGTTTTTGCACCTTTAGTCTCAGATTCCCCTCATCTTCATCAGAAGAATCATTAGGGGATGAGATGATTGGACCAAAGTCCTCTCTCTCACCACCAGCCTCAGGTTCTTGGCTGCTAGATTTCCTCTGCACATTGACATCCTCAGTTGAGGTGTCAATGGGTTGAGTTGCCATGGTTGAGGTCTTAATGATGTAATCACTTGCAGAAGTGAGAGCCTCTTCCATATGGATATCCTGAACAGGTTCAGAAGTATCCACCTTAGTGATAGGTGACTGATGTGGGCTAGACAAAGGAGACTCAGGAGTACTCATCTCTATTTGAGTAGGGGAAGGGTAGAGAGACTCATGGTACCCACTGAAACCTAAGTCTTCATCAGTATAGAATGAGAGGTTGGGAATGGGTTGATTTAAGTCTAAAGGCTGGGGATGGTAACTGTCCCCTGAAGGTTGTTCACTTGAGTGTTGAGACTCAGAGTGAGGGCTTAAGGCAGTTTGGCTTATGAGCTTATCAGGGTGAGCATGAGGAACCTCATCCCTGATTGTTGAAGAGATGGGAGTGGTTTGCTCCTCAGGGGAAGTGGGAGCTCTAGTGTCCACTTCCTCATGTATGGGTGAGTATATGGGGGCCTGCACAGACTCAATAGCTTGAGCAAGGGTTTATTTTGATTTTCTTTGGTAGGTGAGGGTGATTTGTGGCCTTTTTGATGGTTGGGAAGTAGAAGGTGTGGGTTCAACACTAGCTTGTGTTGCTAGGTTGTCACCTTGAGCAATGAGCTCTAACATAATGACCTCTTGGCAGACAGTGGCAGACAGTGCCTTCTCCCCATCTATAATGACCTCTTGGCAGGTCTTCCAAAATTCAAGCAGATGATCCTCCTAGAGAGTAGGATCAATGGTTAGGGAGGTAAAGTACTTGGATAGAGCTAAGAAACGGCAAATCTTTGAGAAACTTTCATCTTTCTCAGAGCTTAACAGAGCAACCTAGTTGTGTTGCCTGTGAAGTTGCATGGAGAAATCTGGGTTGTTTCTGCGGTTTAGGTTGGCCATTTTAGAAGTTTAAGGATGAAGAAAGATGAAGAACAAAGGCGGTTTGGGAGAATTTAGGTTTAAGGAATAGTGTAATTGAGGAATATAGTGAAAGAGGGGGAACCGTTGGGCATTTATGTGAAAAGGATTTGAGACAAAGTTAATGAAAGAGGATAAACTTTGAAATCCGGATGTCGGTCCCACCTCTGAAAAGTAGTTTACTTTTGCCCAAAAAGTAGTTTTTTTGGAAGTCCAGAAATCTTCCGAAGGTTATTTGCTTCGGAAAGTCTGAAGAAAAAGCTTCCGAAGGCAAATTGGCTTCGGAAGATATTTCAAAGGTTTTTGAGAATTTTGCTTCGGAAGAGAATGTACACTCAGAGATCTTTTATTCTAAGGAGAATAAATACTTTCGAGGGTAAAATGCTTTCAGAAGAAACTTGTTCTTTGAAAACATACAAAGTACTTAAGTTGATTTTAAGCTTCAGAAGATATTTCAAAAATTTCTTCCGAAGGTAAAATTACTAAAGCAATTATTTGTTTACTAAGATATAAATTTCTTCCGAAGGTAATTTTAAATCTTCCGAAGAGATCAAGATTTTCAAAAATCTAAGAAAAGTCTTTTGAAAAGATTTTCTTCCAAAGAAAACAAGGGCTTATGAAGGTGATAAAATAGACAACTTAGGACACACATATTTTAGAAATAAGTATGATTAAGTTTTAAGAAAAGCTATTCAAAGTTAATCATCCCAATAGCTGATACAAGATATTTAAATCTCTGCTCATCAAAAGCTTTGGTGAATAGATCAACATATTGTTCATTTGTGTTAACTTTGACTAGTTTGATTAATCCTTTTTCAAAGTTATCTCTGATCAAATGATACATGATATTAATATGCTTTGTCTTTGAGTGCTGCACAGGATTCTCTGTGATTGAGATAGCACTGTTGTCTATATGGATGGGAGTCTTTTTAAAGTTAAATCCATAGTCCAGCATCTTATTTTGAATCCAAAGCACTTGAGCACAGCAGCTTGCAGCAGCAATGTATTCAGCCTTAGCAGTTGATGCAGACACACAAAATTGTTTCTTGCATTGCCAAGAGACTACTCTTCCACCAAGAAATTGACATCCCCCTGATGTAGACTTTGCAGTCATGTTGCAACCACCATAGTCACTATCTGTGTAAGCATACAGATTAAAGTCAGAATTCTTTGGATACCAAAGGCCAAGTGATGGAGCACCTTTGAGATATCTTAAAATTCTTTTGATAGTGACCAGGTCTGACATCTTGGGGTTGGCTTGATATCTTGCACAAATGCATGTAGCAAACATGATATCTGGCCTGCTAGCTGTGTGGTAGATAAGAGACCCAATCATTGCCCTATAGAGATGCTCATCAACATACTCCCCTCAAGATCAGGTCCAAGGGAGTGATTTTTGGCTGTGGGTGTCTTAGCAACCTTACAATTAGTCATGTTGAACCTTTTAAGTATGTCTTGTACATACTTTGACTGATTTATAAAGATGCCATTGTCAGCTTGCTTCACTTGAATTCCTAGAAAGAAATTGAGTTCCCCCATGGCACTCATTTCAAACCTGTCCTTCATCAGCTTCTCAAAGTCTTTGCAGAGCTTTGGATTAGTTGACCCAAAGATAATGTCATCTACATATACTTGAACTAGTATTATGTCATTTTCTGTTCCTTTGATGAAGAGAGTTCCATCTATAGTACCTCTTTTGTAGCCATGTTGACAGAGATACTGAGGTAGAGTCTCATACCATTTCCTTGGTGCTTGGTGCAGCCCATAAAGAGCTTTATCAAGCCTGCAGACATAATCAGATGATCAGGATCTACAAACCCAAGTGGTTGTCTGACATACACCTCTTCATCAATCACCCCATAAAGAAAAGCACACTTGACATCAAGCTGGTAGACCTTGAAGTTCTTGGATGCAGCAAAAGCTAGGAATATCCTAACAGCTTCAAGTCTTGCTACAGGAGCAAAAACATCTATGTAGTCAATTCCTTCTTCTTAAGTATATCCTTGAACAACTAGTCTTGCCTTGTTCTTGATGACAAGTCCTCTATCATCCTTATTATTCCTGAAAACCCATTTGGTTCCTATGGTAGTCTTCCCTTGAGGAAGAGGACATAGGTTTCACACCTTTTGCCTTTTGAATTGAAGAAGCTCCTCTTGCATAGCTTCAACCCAACTTCCATCCTTTAGGGCCTCATTAATTTTCTTTGGCTCTATCTGGGACAAGAAATAAGAGTGAAGACAAACATTTGCTTCATGGGTTTGTCCTCTTGTTCTCACCCCTGAATCAACATCTCCAATGCTATTTGTGGTAGGATGAGACTTGTGGATCCTTAGCTGAGGGATCACAGCAAGTTGCTTAAATAGATCTAAATTTGAAAAATTCTGATCTGGCAAAGAAGATTCACCCTCCACATTAGTACACTTATCAAGGTTGACTTGATCCAATGAGTGTGTGACATCATTGATGTTTTCTTCAATGGAATGGTTATCAGTGTGACAACTCCCTCGATTTCGTTATGCCAATGCAGTAAACCAGGGATGTAGCACAACCATGTAACGCACTTTTCGGGACGAAAGTTCTTTCAACATGGGGATAATGTGACATCCGGTAATTTTCCGTTACCAAACTCTGTTAGTTCCGTTAGGTCTTGCATACACATGTCGTGGGCACACACTAGTTGTCGCTGAACGTTGGTGACGTAATAATACTAATCTATGATAAATAATAATAATCTAATTAATAATGTTGATTATTAGTTGTGATTAGGTGGTTCATGGATTTATAGAATTTTAAAGATTTAATTTATAAATTTTTTCCGATAACGTGACAACGTGTAATATATATTTCATGTGTTATGTGACTTATTGTAAATGTCTAGGATTATTATTATTGGTTAATAATACTTGTGTTTGGTAGTTAAAAACTATTTAAAAAGTATTAGAAAGATTAGTTTTTATAAAATATAACTAAAGGGGTTATTTTGTAGATACCTTTTAACTAAATATTTCCATAATTAACAAAACTCCAGCCCCCAAATCCCCCCATTCGGCCGAAACCAATCCCCAAACCCCCCACCATTCGAATTTGATCAACACCAAGCACAAAGCAATCGATTTTGATCTAGTTTCAAGTGTTCCATAGTGCTAGCAAGTCCAATTCTTGATTCTACACGTTTGAAGGTATGTTTTGTTATGTTGTTCATAGATTTTGATTCAAGATGAATCCTAATCCGAAATTGATGATGATTATATGAAATTGATGATTGTATGATGATTATATGATGTTAGTTAGGTTGTATGAATGCTAGATTATGTTGATTGTGCAAGAAATCTAGGGTTTGATCATCTAGTTCATACATTGCCATAAGAGGAAACTTTTTGTTCTTGTAATTCATGATTTGATGATACTAAGATGTTAGATGTAATGCCTAGATGTTAGTTTAATTGAATTGTGCAAGAAAATCCATGAAATTGAGATGTTGATCATGACTTACTAAAAGTAGAAACTTTTGTGTATGATGTTTGGGAATTTGGATGTTTTGGAGATGATTAACATGTTAGAATGAATGTTATGAACTTGATTAGGTATAATATTGATGAAGTTATGATGGAATTGGATGCTAGATCACTTTTGGGTGTTACTTTTCCAAAAGGGAAACTTTATTTTGTAGAACTTTGGATGTGATGAATTGGGTATGCTTGTGATGTCAAGATCATGTTAGAATGATTGTGGATGACGTTTGTTGTGATAGAATGTCTAATTGAGTTGTTATGGATGCTTGGTTGATCATGTAAGAAGTATAAGTTGTTGATCATACATGAGAATGGATTATGGTTAGTGATTAGGAGATCATGTTTGGGATTGAAATTGATGGTCACTGTGTATGTTGGTTGGAATGAACTAAATGAATGAATATGATTATGATTTTCATACACGCGTGCGAATCTAAGGCCCATACTTAGCAGGATTGGCAGGGTTTAGGATGTGAAGTCGTGAGTGGCTTCACATGGCATGTGGTGCATGATTAGTCTTCGCGTATGAATTATTTATTGTGATGTATTTATATATATATTAAGCATGATGATTGTTTGAGATTTGCATAAGTGTATGATGATCTAATGTGGCATGATGACTTAGGTAAAACCTAGGTTGACAATGTGATACGCATGGATAAATTGCATGACACTCTTGTATGTTAAGTGATCATATATGATTAAACTATATTTCAACTAATATGTCACCAACGGGTCAAACGGGTCAACTAGGTTAATCTAGGATTATTGAGTTTCTATGGGTACACGTACTTATGTACTTGTGTGTTCTAGGTAACCTTTGAAGGGTTGTCTTTGCATCTATCACGAGTCTCTTTATTCATTATCATTACACACCAGGTGAGTTCATACCCCTTATTTTATAAACCTTCTTTGGGGGAGGTAGCATACTCGTACTCAAACACTATTTTATTATTATTATAAGTTGTGTATGTATTTAACATAGTGCTTAATACCATGGAAAGTCCTCACACTTTCGGATCGTTAATAATGGTAACTAGCAGGAAATCTTGGGTAGTACTACTGGGTCTGACGAGCCCCACCCGTGAGACTGGAGGTCAAGCGGGTGCAATTTTGTCCTATACACAAATATTCGTCACGACCTGGTAAGTCGTGACGGGAGGCAACAAACGAAACGCAGTCAGCTTCGATCGCGAAATCACTATTGTTAATACATGTAAATATAGACTAGCTATCTATTTCAATGCACTTCTATGTTATACAATTGTCAATATATATGATAAACGCAAACTCTTGAACTCACCAACCATTGTGTTGACATTTTAGTATGCTATTCTTAGGTCGTTAACTTCGCTTGCCATTAGGAGCACTGCACGGGTTCATCATGCATTTACTCTAGTTTAAAGGCACCATTGTTGGTGTTTATTGATGAATGATTAATCATTTGGGTTGGCACGTGTTTTGCCATATTATGCATTTATATACTTTGGGTTTGCTTTACTTACAAAACGCTTCCGCATGGTTTTAAAGTTTGAACTTTGGTTGGTTTTATGTTAAACGTGGCATATAGAGTCGTTCTGAGTGACTATTGACTGTGATCCTGGTTTGTTCACACGCCTCGCGGTAAAACACCGCACGTGGATTTTGAGGGTGTGACAATCAGCGTCAAGAAATTTCTGATCACTTTGACCACCATCATTTTCTCCAACATTTGAAGCTCCTTCTCCTGAGTTTTGTGCCTCTAAGCTGGAATTTGAAGGCACCCTAGAAGCATCAGCAGGATTTGTCATTGATGTGCTGGTAGAAGCTTCATTTGCAGGATTAGTTACCATTAGAGCTGAAGATGTGTAACTAGAAGGTCTTCTTAGCTCAAATCTTGGATCAGGATCACCTGTAGGTAGTATATCTGTAGATCCCGAAACATTCTCATAAGATTTGTTAAAACAGTTGGTAACTAAATCAAGATCAAATAGCCAATCCGAACTAGAACCTTTCACATTAGGAGTGTGCTCATTGAAAGTCACATTGGCTGACTCCTCAACAACTCTAGTTCTAAGATTGTATACTCTATAAGCTTTAGCTTGAGAAGAGTATCCAATAAAGTGTCCATCATCTGATTTCTCAGCAAAGTTGGCAATTTGATCTTTGGTATTCAAGATGGTGCAAGGACATCAAAATGACCTGAGAAAACCAATGAAAGGTTTTCTCTTGTGCCAAAGTTCATAAGGAGCCTTACCATGTGTCTTAACCACTAAAACCCTGTTTTGCACATAGCAAGCAGTGTTCACTGCCTCTGCCCAGAAGATGATGGGCAGTTTAGAGTCAGACAACATAGTTCTTGCAGCTTCAATTAGTGTCATGTTTCTCCTCTCAGCAACACCATTTTGCTGAGGAGTCCTGGGAGCACTATGTTGTCTTGTAACCTTTTTTCATCACAAAATGTATCAAGGATTTGATTCTTGAATTCAGTTTCTTGATCACATCTTATGGTTTTGACCTTGTGATCACATTGATTCTCAATCTTTAAGATGAAATTCTTCAGAATCTCAGGAGTCTCATCCTTAGTTCTGAGAAAGAAGACCCAAGTGAATCTTGTAAAATCATCTGTGATCATCAAACAATAAGAGGTCCTTCCTAGACTCATTACACTGGTGAGGCCAAAGAGATCCATATGTAATTAGTGTAGGGGATTATTGATGGAATTTCTTTCCTTTGGCTTGTGAGATACCATGTGTTGCTTCCCCTTCAGGCATGCAACATAGTGGTCATCACTTGTAAACTCTTTCTTTGGTATTCCATTTACCAAATCATTCTTAATTAATTTATTCATGTTTTTAAAGTTTACATGGCACATTCTTTTATGCCAGAGGAAAGATTCATCATTATTTGCTTTTGACAGAAAGCATGAAACTTCTCCGAGGGAGATGTTTCTTGCAAGTCCATCTTGTACATGTTCCCTTTCCTAGGGGCTCTGAGCAAGATGTGCTCATGAGGAATGACCACCCTGGGCCTGAGAACAATGCACTCATGCTCAGTGAAGAGCATGTTATGACTCTGACCACAAAATTAGGATGCACTTAGAAGATTGTACCCAAGCTCCTTGACAAAGTTTACCTTCTCAATGCTGAGCTTACCATTTGTGACCTTGCCCCTTCCAGTAATGTAACCTTCTGCATCTCCTCCAAAAGCAACTGGTCCTCCATCAATTCTTTCAAACTTTGGAGTAGTGACCTATTGCCTGTCATGTGCCTGGAACAACCACTATCAATGATCCATACATTTCTGTTTGTCTTGAGCTGTTTCTGCACAAAAGAGATGATTAGTTACATTTGGAAACCCAAGCCTCATTGGTCTTGGGCTCATCAAAAGAAGTTGAAGACAATGCAACAGTAATTGATCCTATAGTCATGCTAGAAGAATCAATTGCTGATGTTGATGAAGAACTTTCATCCACTTGGTCTTTCTTTGACTTCCACACCACCTTTGGAAGCTTAGACTTGACCTTCACTACTTCGGAAGTTTTGATGACTTCGGAAGTTTTGATGACTGGACCATCGAAAGATCTTGCTTTCACTGCAGCAGGCTTCAGTACTTCGGAAGTATTCCTTTCTTTCGAGACCAAATTTTCTTCCGAAGGCAAGTTTCAACTTGTCTTCTTCTTTATTTTGGAGCTTCCAAAGGAAACAAATTTTCCTTCGAAGCTGGCTTCTTCTTTTCCAAAATCTTAGAAGTTTCTCTCTTGGTCATGTGGAGAGTACTCTTTGGATTGTAAACACAATCCTTAGCAAGATAAGAAGTACTCCCACACATAACACAGTCCATTTTCTTCCTTCTAGGAGTTTTCCTTTGTGAATAAGGCTGAACTTGATCACTTTCCTTCTCCATCTTCATCTTTGCAGATGCTGTGGCAGTTATTGTGCGGATAGAACTACCTTTGAAGCTGGATGGTTCAGGTTGTACAACAGTAATGCACAACTGATCAGCCTTCTTCTTGATGATGGATGATTTGGACATGAACCCGAACTCTTGTTGATGGAGTTCAAGTTGGTGTCTTCAGCCTTTACCACTTCAAATCCTGTAGAGATGAAGACTTGTTTCTGTGCAGAGTTGAAGGTGGCCTTGATCTCTTGAGCTTTTTTGGACTTTCTTTGGCCTTCCTGATCAAGTTCTTTCTTCTTGACTTTGTCATCCTAACAGCTTTGCTCTCCTCAGAGGGATGGTGACCCTTCTTAGAATGCTCTTCTTCACTCTTATCAGAGCCATTCTCCACCATCTCCTCTTCATCCTCTTCAGTCACAGGATCTATAAGGGGAAGCTCATCTTCACAAGTTCACACCTAGAAGATCTTACAGACAAGATTGTGTGTGGAGGAGCTATGTCACAAAATCCTAGTCCCTGCTTATTTTGATAACAAACTTTTGCATGCAAGGATGAGGATATTATGTTCTGAAGGGCTCTTCTTCAATGGCTTTGGTGATCACAAGCTCAGCCTGGCATTTAGTTAATTGGTAATAAGATCATGGATCTGAGTCCAGTAATTTGGAGGCACAGGGGGAAGAGGGGAAAGGGGGGGCGCGAAAGCCGAGAAGGGAGGAAGGGGATCGGGGAGCGGAGGCAGGGA